>OZ020307.1:43811514-44237888 GCA_963971305.1 Arcuatula senhousia | reverse complement strand
TAGTTTGTGACAGTTTGTTGTACTGAGATGATGACCTCTTTATCCCTATTATTTCTGACAACCGAGTTGTGTTTTGTGTTACCAGACCCTTAGATTAAAATGGAGATGGGGTTTTGGCGAAATAAAACCTGGTTCAACCCACCATTTCTTAATGCCTGTACCAAGTCAGGACCATTGCAATTTTCAATTTCTATGGTATTTATTTGTCTTGTTTTGTTTTTAAAATGTGCATTTTACATCTAATTGACATGACAATTAATTGTAAAAATTCATAATTATGTCAGACGAAATGATTCGTAATAGTTTTTTTTTAGTTTTAGCCCGTTTGTTATACTTAAATATTACCCTCGCTACCACTTTTGTATTTCACGACGATGCTGTCTTTTGTGCTACTATCTGGCTCTAAGATTGCGATGAAATGAGGGTACCGGTTTTGCGCAATAAACCGTGTTTAAACCCACCATTTCTTTTGAAATGCTGTACCAAGTCAGCGTCACTGTGATCTTGAATTTCTCTGGTATGTCTGTGTCTTCGGGTTGTCCTTTATTTTTGGACATATGAGTTCACTCATGTTACGACTTCAGTTCGAGTTGTTGATTTCCGTTCTGTTAATTTTGTGTTTTGTGTTTCTTCGTGCTGTACTTGTCCGTGTTTACCGGTTTCGTCGTTGCCCTTTCGGACTTTTGACACTCGAATGCCCCATTGGTACCTCCTTGCCTCTCTCATATATAAGATTGACCTTCCCAGTTCGGAAGTACATGTAAATGTTATTGTCTTTTAATATTAACCGTAACTACAAGATGCAGCAACAAGTTCTGTTTATGCACAAATGTCTCATAATCAATATTAATGCGTTCAGCTTGTTTCAGAAAAATGTTAAAAATGATGTTTGAGTTTTAATCAGGAAAGTAAGAAACTATTAAGTGGTCAAACGAACAAACAGTAACAGAAAACACACGTACATTGTATCATTGAAAGGTTATAAGCTTTAACATATATGGTACTATTGATCTGATAACCATCTGTAGGACAAGGATTGTTACAATGAAAAGAATCAATTCTCAGATAAAAATAAAACGGTTGATTGTTTTACTCTGTTTATGCATATTTCAGGAGTAACCTCCCATCAGCAGCATTTGAAACAACACATTGGTGTAAAAAAATGTTGCAAAAAAGGACTCAAACCAAAAACGTTCGAACAGGAGTGTCAAACCCAGCACCGACGATATCGACCATGAGTACCAGGATATACGCCTTGTATTTTGACAATCAGATTTTTCGATATTAAAACAAAACTTATAATAATGTCATTAAAATATATTTTTTTTAAATGTGAAAAAATATCTATACACATACCTGACTAATTATTTTATTTTACTTCTTTCCAAAAACGATCAAAATTGAAACTATTCTTAACCTTTTAAAGGTGTCATTACATTTTATATATAGTCCTTGGCATGAAATAGGTTATAAGGTTGACACTTTTTAGACAGTGCGGTAGTAAGGTCATGTTCTAAATCAAGACAGTAAGTAGTATGGAACAAACACTATGTGACCACGTTTGATAGATTATCTATTAAAATAACAAGTTTTTGTCAATTGCATTAAACATTGTTGTAGATGGTACAGTGTATTGTAAGGGTCATGGGCTTGTATATGTGACTGTGCAATTTATTTATCTCTTAATTATCTTTAAAAGTTTGTTCCAGTAAAAAGAAACAATGTTAAGATCAAAACTTAAAAGATAAAACCAATAAATACAAATGACCACAAAGTTCCAGACAATAAATTTTGCTACGCCTGACGCGCGATTCGTCTACAGAGGCACTCTACCAAAAATATTGAAAATGCCAAACACTAAATAAAAATTCGTTTACAAGAAAAAAATAAATACACTTCTATAATGCACAAGGTTATACGGCTCGGGATAAAACGCGGATGGATTTTTCCGAAATTGAACTAAAGCTTGGAAGACTAAGTCCTTGAGCATGTTGACTTCAAAGTAAAAATTGCCGGTATCATTTAAAACAGGTAAATGTTATTTTAAAACACATACCCGACTAATTTTTAATTGTGAATAAAACTGAACCTGTTCTTGATGAGATAGGATGAGAAGCTGTGAATTCGAACATTTTCTGTATCTGTATTTATTTATAAAGTCGATTTAGATGCATAAAATTCAATTTCTATTTCCAAGATCATGTAAAAATAATTAGAAAAAAAGTTCAGAAAGATTTAGTTATAATCTCTATGCTTTGAAGTAAAAAAAACTACAAAAATGTTATTTCAATGTAAAATTAACAGAAGTTAAATGCTATTTAAAACGCGAAGAGATCTTTATAGCTCATCTACATGTTTGGTTTTTCACTATAAAGTTAACTTTATTTGAGATTTTTGCACTGCGTTGTTTGTCATTAAACAATTTTCTGGAACAATTAATTAAACTCTCAGGTGTGTACATTTAACGTTTTATGTAGTCCATACTTGATATTAAATAGCCTAAAAAGGATATGTTCTATATATATACAGTCATACATATTTGTTTAACATGCCCTAGTTCATGAAATTCAGTGACCGATATTCTTTTTAATCTCAAACCTATTTAACTTTGCACTAGAAAACTAAAATGTTGTTATTCATGTACCTTCGTATGGGCGCCTTACATTTGTCACTTTCAAACGTCATATTTGACAAAAAAGTTAAGAAAATAACAAATAGATTTCACAATGTTTTTTTTTTAAATTGTAAGCACCGTTAAATTTATAAGCTTTATATGGCACGCGTGTAACAATCAAAAGCAACAATTAAGTTACCTAAGGGTACATGTATAAACTATATCTCATGTCAAGAATAGCAGACAAAATATATATTCGGTTATTATAGGCCTGAAAATTGAAGATAGCAATGTTCTTGATGTTCTAGTAAAATAGATATTAAGTTTAGCGAGATTTTCACAGGCGTTTGGGTTCAGGATTTTTTTTTTTTTTTTATTAATAACGTGTATATAAAAATTTTCATACTCGTCTATATACTATTTCCACAAATAGTATATAGACGAGTATGAAAATTTTTATATACACGTATTAATAAAAAAAAATAATCCTGAACCCAAACGCCTGTGGAGATTTTATGGTATCAAATATAACAGCCCAAATGTTGGTCTGATGGTCAGGAAAGTTACATAAACACAATGACGAAATGAGACACAATTCAAATAGTTCTCTAAATCAGTATAGCTCAAAGTTACGGACCATTTGACCTGAATGAGGCCTGGGTTTTTATACCCCCGCTCCGAAGAAGAGGGGTATACTGTTTTACCTGTGCCCTTCTGAGGTTACGTCCCACTTTCCGTCCCGCTTTTTGTCAAAATTAAACTCTCTAAATACATTTTTCATGGAAACGGATGGAATGAACTCGCCAAATTTTCGCGAGAATAGTTAACAGCGTCCTTGTCAACAGGTCAGATGCACTGTCAATCATCGTGATCAGTGATTGTTTACTTGTATTTAAACCAATTTATGACGATGTATAAGACATTATAAGTAATACATTACGCTTAACAATACTGAATTATCTTGTCCTACCTGAGTTGACCATGGAGATAATTAATCCTGTGCATGTGTCCTGCATTGAAACCAATCGTCATTTTCTCATTCTCTCCCTTGCAGAGACGTAGGAACGATAACTCTGTGGCAGAAAATGTCCTTTTCTGCCAGGTTTTTATATCAATCTTCTCCAGCCAATACGTTATATTAGATATATAGGTATACAGAAAATCGCTCAAAACCTGGCAGAAAAAAATGATCACTACTGTCTGCTTAATCGCAAACCGGCAAATGACGTCACGGTTAACGTAAAACCAAAAGATGTAATTTCGTCCCCGTCGAACGTTGTCCCAAAAAATCTCGACCTTTTTTTCAGAATATGACAATTATTTATAAATGTTATTAATCCATGGTATTTAACAATTATTTTCTATAGCTGTGTTCAATTTTAGGTTGCAACTATTATCATATAAGGATTTAAAATGATGTATTTTTAATATGGAGTAGGCATTGCCTAAATGCGAGCATAGCTAAAAGGGACTACGTTTTGTTTATATAATGATGATCATAATCAATGCAATCAAATGGTGAATTTTACATCATTTTTGTTGGGTTTTCCTGTTTTATCTGCTAGTTTTGTTCTGGTCTTTTTCGGAATGTCGACATTCAGGGCTATCGCTCTCATTTAATTTCCAATATTTCCATTTGCTTATTTTGGGGCGAAATGGTATGGGGCGATTAAGCTTCGAGACATGTTAGTTTCGTACGTGCATATAACCAAGACGAAATGAGCAGCTTATGTGTATTTATTATTTTAAGAATATTATTTTCTTGTTAAAAGCGCAATTTATTATTTTTTTAAGCATTATTTCTTTTCTTATAAATTATCTTAACATTCACTCCGGCCCTTTTAAAAAAAATAACCCTTTCCGGACCATAAAAAATCTAAATCAGCATTAGCAAATTTCTCGCGGAAACAAATACCGTAGAGCTCTCCGCTCGAGCGGGCTCGTGCCCGCTCGTGAGCTATGCTCGCTATAATCCGTTATCGAAGGGGACACACCATCCCCTTTTTATTTGGCGTTCCTCGCTTCACGTCGTATCCGCTGACGTCACCAACGTCCTTTCCGAAAAAGACGAAATACAAATATGGTCGGGCTTTTAGGGTCAACCAAATTTTATCGTTAATAATTGTTTATTGTGGTTTCATTATTATTCGTTGGTTATTGTTTTTTGTGGTTTTCATGGATGGTATTGAACCACGATATTGATACACCACGAAAAGGAAATTTAACAATGATTTATATGGCGGGGACTTCAGAACAACGAATTTAAGAATCCACGAACTTATCTTTTTTTTTTACTAAACCTCGAAAATTGGTACCCACGAAAGTAAATGAATCCACAGTATATATTTTTAGCAATCGGTTTATCTAAGTTACATTATTGACATCTTCTATTGTTGTTGTGTCATTCAGGAAATATTTAATTCATTGTAAGGCTATCGATGAGTTTATGATCGGAAACTTTTGTTCCATGTCAAGCAGTGGTTCCCTCGAGCTCATCGTCACAACTCTGAGTTGTAGCTTTATTAGGTCTGGGCTTTATTTTTGATTATCAAAATAAGTTTTATTTAATTTTTTTTATAGTATCGATAGTTGATTGGGTACGAGGCACGGAGAATGCATTCTTCCTATACTAAATATTAATCAAGATATATTTACAAATTTACTATTGATAGTTACCATCTTAATCTTTTTTTTTTTATTCATTTGTACGTACACGTCATATGATATGTTTGAATAAACGACATTTCATTGTATTTTTTTTTCTTTTCTTCAACATTGACACCTTTAAGAATATTTTTAGACAATGTCGAACATTTTGCGTCGTTCAACTACAAAAAAACGCAAGACAAAAGCCTTTGATGACACCAATTAAACGTTTTTTACAGTTGCAGAGTCTACAACACAGAGTAACCGGACGGTCATGCTACCAGAAGCATCTGCCTTGCCTCAGGTTTCGGGGCCAAGCTCATTAGCCACTGTGTGCACTTCTACGGAACCTGCTAATTCAGATACTAATATTGGCCATGTTCCCATGTTAGTTTAAAAAGCTTCAGAATATTTGAAACAAAATATCTCTAAAAGTCTAAAACAAAAAAAATTGGCGGGAGATTACAGTGACTTGGCATTGCTTTTGGTAAATTCAATTTTTAACACTACTGAAATAAAAAAAAAGTTGGAATTCGTTAAAGCTGAATATTTATTCAGCCTTAAGTATCTATATAACCAAAAATTACTACGGTGGAAGAATGGGCGGATGCTTTTATTATATTGACCAGCATTTTTGGGCCAGGCATGCATCCTGAAAAATGAATGAACTTTTGAAATACATGCATTTAATGAGGCTTGGCGCTAAAAGGTCTCCTAGTGGTTGGAAATTGTATGATGAGCAGTTTTGACTTAGAGCCGTCTATAACCCGTTAGTACGTATACGTGTCCGTGCGCCCGTCACACTTATTTCGTAATAGATTTCTTAGCTACTATTAATTCTAGGATTTCAATATTTGGTAAAGAGCTTCAGGTAGGGGTCCCATATTGTGGGATGCGTTTCCAGGTCTGTCGCTTACCTACTTCCTTTTTTAAAAAACGGCTGAAATGGAAGAAATTGATTCTTCTAATGATGAAATCCAGGAGAATGAATCAAAGCAGCTACCAGATCAATTTGACACAGATAACCTACCAAAGACAATTATACTCAAAACCAAGGTCACCATGATGTCATTACGCACTAGACCTGTGATCAGTTTTCTGTTGTTGAACACCATCATCCAAAGTTACTGCTGTATTTACAATGGGGAAATGAAGGTAAAGATTGAAAATACAAGACACAAAGTATTTTGATGCTGAACAGCAGTTTACTGTTCAAATACATTTCTATGAGCCAAATATGGAAGAATATAGTAACACTGTTCAGGGCCCTAAGGAAAAAGGACCCCTTAAGATGGCTAACCTGGCCCCACAAACTGTACAACAAGAACATGATGACCAGTCAGAAAGTGTTAGAGATGATCCAGATTGTTAATCCATGGCTCGTAATTGAAATATTGAGTATGAACTAGAAAGTAGAAAAGTTACTCCTTAACATTGGCTTGAAATGACTGTTTCTTTGAATGGAGAACAAAGAGACCTTCATCAATTTATTGTTCAATGGTGCGTTTAAATGTCTATGACCTACAAAACATCATCTAGGCTTAAAATTTACCATATATCCATCTCAGGTGAACCAGGAACAGGAAAATCACATCTTATAGAAACAATTTTACAAGCTGTCAGGACCCTCTTTAACATACGGCAAAAAAGAAGATATAGTTGTCCTGGTATGCGCTTTCACAGGTGTAGCAGCATTTAGCGTAGAAGGACATTCACTGCATTAAGCTTTCAACCTACCAGTCAAGCAATCAAAGAAATCTTAAGTGTACAACTGGCTCAAATGAGACCAAAGCTTTGGCAACGTGACGGGTGTGCTATAGCAAGCAGGAACTGCTTACTCTTCCGGAGCACCTGAGTTCACTCTCGTTTCGACTTGAGTTCACGTTGCTGAATGCGGTTTTGTTGTTATGTGTGTGTGTTTTATGTTGTTATGTGGTTTGTTTTGTTATGATGATGTTTTGTCTGTCGGTTTTGTCTTCGTCTTTACGGTTTAATGATACTGATTACCCCTTTGGTTCAACTTTGCTTCTTTGAAACCTTTGCCTGCTGATCATAGATGAAATCTCAATGGTAGGAACAGATATTTTGTGTGAAATCATGACCTCTGATGAGCCTTTAGGAGCAGTTTCGGTACTAGATTTGTCACAACTACCTCCTGTTGCACAGACACCAGTTTTTATGCCATATCAGATCCAACTGCATCTTTACTTGGCTCACTATGGCAAACAACTTCACACTGCTTGAACTGCAAAACAATTTACAAACAGTTTGCTGATTTCCTAAATAGGATACGGGTTACGTTAATCAAAACACAATGAAGATGGTATACAAATGATAAAATCAAGAGAGATAGATACATCCTCGGCTTTGTATTCACAAACTGCGCTTTACATTTTTGCCTTCAACAAAGATGTAGACAGTCACAATAAATCAATGTTGGATAAGTTTGAAAGAGTCAGTTATTACGATTCCTTCAATTGATTGAATGACAGGAAGAATTGAAACATTTGGACTTGATAACAAAAAAAAAGAAATCCTGGTGGCATGTTTCAAGTCCTTAAAGTTGCAGCCAGAGTAATGAAGACTACAAATGTTACCACAGCTGATGGATTTGTGAACTCTGCCTCGGGAACCATCACAAGATGTGTACCTTCTCCTCCTCCTCTAAATGATTAAAACTTTGATATTTACCGACCAAAATATATATTGGTTCATTTTGATGAGCAAAGAGTTGGTGAACAGTTGAGGAGAAAGCTCAGATAGAAAGTCAATACCAATAGCAGTTTATGGGGTCATAGTGAAACAGAAAATCTCATCAAAGAGATAACAATGAGCGTGACAATTCATAAGGCGCAAGGGATAAATGTGGATCAGTTTGTTGTATCAACCAAAGAAACTTTCAAGGCAGGTCTGATGTACACCGCATTGAGTCGATTCAAAACCATTGACGTATTATACATCCTCTAAAATAAACTCTGATCAAAAGACAACTAGGAAAACGGATAGAGTGAAAAAGGACAGCATGTTAAAATTAGATATTCCAATCACTGTGGAGTTACCATCAGAAAACCTTTTCAAGCTCACCCTCCTCAAATTTAAAGCCCACCCCATACTTATTTGCTTTGCTGTTGATGAATACATCACACGATTTATTTTGCTATTTATTACAGAAACCTGGTTAATCAACAAGTCACTTCTTCAACCTCAGAAATTTCAAATCTTAATATTTTTTATAACACTATTCCATTCCTGGCAAATACCCAAAGTTGCTACATATGTTGAACAATCTAACCAACTAACTTACAGACCACTTCTGGACCACATATACAATAATCGTTGTTTGGACAAGTCTGAATTCTTGTCAATTATTAAAGTCCACTATTCAGACCATTTTCATGTGCATCTTGTCAATCCTTGTGATTTCTTATGTAAAGAGACAAAAGATATTGTCAATCCTTGGAATTTCTGTATGTAAAGGAACAAAAGATATTGTGATGTTTTTTTTAAAGTGTTAAAGAATTGTTACGAAAATTGATTGACTATTTTGTAATCAATGTACTGTTACGGTGTTGGAGGAGATATGTTTAGATTAACAGACATATTATAACCGCTATAATTTGATATGCATTAATATAGACACTGGTTTAAAAGAAAAATCAGAAAAGTTGTGCATTTTAGTCTTGCTTTGATTCAAAACACCTGTACTCCAGAGCTTGGGGAAATTACATCGATTTCTCGGCAGAGCGTCCTTTTTGACACAGAAATTGTTGACACAGGGTAATGTTGCTCCATGGTTGCTGTCTTCAATCAAAAAATGTTACGGTAGACACCGTGCACTCGTAGACAAACATGGGATTTCTATCTCTCAAATGAGTGCAGGTGTTGCTTTGTCGTAGAGATTTGTTTTGTCTTCCTTTACCGCATTTGACACACTGAA
This sequence comes from Arcuatula senhousia, assembly GCA_963971305.1. Taxonomy (NCBI): domain Eukaryota; kingdom Metazoa; phylum Mollusca; class Bivalvia; order Mytilida; family Mytilidae; genus Arcuatula; species Arcuatula senhousia. The sequence goes on along the minus strand of OZ020307.1, from coordinate 44,228,691 downwards.
TAGGAAATTAGCAACGATCGGTGTGCTATAGCAGGCAGGAACCGCTTACTCTTCCGGAGCACCTGAGTTCATTCTTGTTACGACTTGAGTTAGCGTTGTTGATTCCCGTTCGTTTAATTTTGTGTTTTGTGCTTCTTCGTGCTGTTATTGTTTGTGTTTACTGGTTTCGCCGTTGCCCTTTCGGACTTTTGACACTCGAATGCCCCATTAATGCCTCTTTGCTTCTGTAAAGAAACTATGTACTAGTTTATTACAAATGCTAGGAAAATTATATATTTCTTCATATCAACAAATATTAGTAATGTATAAAATTTATTTGAATTGAATTATTTATCACTCAACCCTTCACACATATTAAAATTCACCCTTTTTTACACACCAAACTGAATCTTTATAGTTTGGCTAACCCAACAAATCCATGAAAGTTGGTACTATACAAACAACAGAACTTCTAAAGTATTTAGATATTATTTTATAATATAAAGAAAACTTAAAAAAAAACAATGACTCTTAACAGTTGAGATAATAAATTTTCAAGACAATCGAGGGTATGACAAGTGAGCTATCCCTCACAGATTCCTCGATTTGTTTTAAGACGTCGCATATCCAACTATATCGGTCATAATCAAGTTACATAACTCTGCTAAAATACGAAATACTGGTTGCCGAAATTACCTTGAACTGGTTACAGCTATAGCTTGCTCTCATGATTCCAAATATTAATCTAATTTATTTTACAAAATTAGTTGATATAAATCTTAATCGTAAAAATGATTTGATTCAGAGTATTTTGTAGAAAAAAAATCTCGTCCGGCTTTAAGGGGTGTCTTATACATAGACACCTGGAGAAATAGTATAATTTTTATAATTTGCAGTATAAAGGAAAAATTTCACCTGACACACTGCTGTGATTATATTGGGTTCAAGGTGGCTAGACTAATTGAAGTAATTCCCGCTGTGAGACGCGCGGAAGACAGGATGTTAATTGAATGACATATATATTGTAATACCTGAACCGGTAGACATCTAATTAACAAGGGCACCTGTTTAAGAAATTAATTCTACCTTTTCAGTCAAACATCATTGACTTTAAAATGATTTATTCAAACGGAAAACCAATAGAATAAAAATTACAAAAAAAAAAAATAAAAAGCTGAGAGAGAAATTGTGTTGTTTGTTTAGCATTACAATTAGTAGAAAGAAAATACGTAATTTACAGTAATAATTTTAGCATATTTTGTAAAATTATCATTCTTATATAATCATTGTATAGGTTTTATCCATAATTCGATTTAATTTATAATAAGCTGGTTTCAATTGTATAGTTATATATCAAAATTTGTATTTTACCGCCAAAATAAAGTTTCATTTGACCTCAAAATCGTTAAAATAGACAAAATTCTATCATTTTCAAATCGATTTGGAAGTGATTTCTCAATTTCAATATCTCATATAGTTTATATAATCTTAAAGTTTCATGTTTAAAGATATTCACATGGGCAGCACATTTTCACCATAATTAAAGATAAAAAAGTTATTTGCGATCAAAATAGGGTAGTTTTAAAAAATAATGACATTTTCACACGGTAGCCATATAATTTTTTTCAGTATTTATAACATTTTTTCAAATCAAATTGGAAGTGATTTTCCAAATTCAATATCTATTGAAAATGGTATCAAAATGTTAGTAATTTATTATACTTTTACAACATAGCAGCACATTTTTCTGGAAACGATTTAATTTATCACAAATCATAAATATCTATAACACGCCCGTGCATTTCTTTATAAATCTGCATGACCATATAACGCTCGCTGAATAGGTGACCAAAGTCACGTGATGTCCGATATAGTTGGATATGTGCGACAGATTTTTTTTCATTATTATCTTATTTTATATAGCAGAAATGACCCCCCCCTCAGAAATCCTTCTTTAGAATATTTTTTCAACCCTCTGCTATCAAAATGTTTGTTCATCAAAAACCTTATCAAAATTCTTTTTAGGAAAAACCCAAGCCCTCACCATCCCTTTAAGTTGAAAAGTCGGTCACTAAACATATATTCATATCGTAACCTGAGAAGGCATTATTTCGAAACTATGAACTGAGATGAGGTAGAGCAAACTAACTGAACTAATTCATCAATATAAAAAAAATGATGCTAGTCCTTCGGAAGGGACGAAAAGGTTGTCTCGTGTATGCGGAGAGCAATATCACGTTGGCCCCTTTATAGACTTCGATAAGAGTAGACTTAATGGGGGGTCGCTACAAAGGCCACACTTCACATAACTTGTTCCTCGATCCAGGATAAACAAATCTTAAAATACCACAGGTCAGAGATAGTGTACTGACGAAACACAAACAAGGAAAGGACAAAAAAACAGACAATATATATAACACGGAAACACAAAAACTACTAAATATCAAATAACAAAGCGAACTCGTAGTTAGCATGAACTCAGGTGCTCCGGAAGAGTAATTAAGCGGTTCTTGTCTGCAATAGCACACCCGTAGCACTGCCATTTTCCAATTCAGTGTGTCAAACCGGTAATTAAAGACATAGAACCTATCAATTTCGCAATTTTTTACATTGAATAAAAAGTACATATATTAAACATATACAATCTAAAACTTTCCTTTATCAACATAAAAACTCAATGTTTTGCAGTTTTCTATAAAATAATCTTAATTTAATTATTCGCTTTGATTAAGTATTGTCCATCATAAATATTTGCATTTGGTAAACTGGGTACTAAAATCGATTCAATTTTCCTTTTTACCAGTTTCGCTTGATTTCATTTCCTTTCTTAATACAGATTTCGGTTGTTAATTTTACTGTTTACGTTTCCTTCTTTACCGATATTGTTTTTGTGCAGCTCCGTTTTGTTTGGTTACTTTTTGTTTCTCAGTTTACCAGTACCCGCAAGTGTTTACATTCTATAATTAGGTTGTCCTCTTTTTTGACACTGCGTTTTTTTCATCAGTTTTCCGTCGAAAAGAATACTTTCTGGCAGGTTTTTTTAAAAAATTTAACAGTTTCTTCAAAGGTTTTACAATGTATTCTTCAAATAGTGTGAATTTTACTATTTTTTAAAAATTGCCAAAATGATAGGTTCTATGTCTTTAAAGGAGGACAAACCAACATCTGCACTCATCTGAGTGATGGAAATCACATATTTGTCTATGAATGCATGGTGTCTATATCACCAGGTTAAAAAGAGAGAGCCAGTGTATGATTACTTTTTGTCTAGAAGAGATTGAAAGAATTCCGCTTCATATGAATGAAGAAACAAATCAGCAAGCAAAGGTGCACAATTTGTGCCTATTGGGTTACATTGTGTTTTGCTGAAAAACACGTCTCTCAAACTGAACAAATATGTTGTCGATAAGAAAATTGAGCATGTCGATTATTTGGTCTACTGTATATTTGTTCTTTTTCTTAGACTCATTAGTAACAAAGTAAGTCTTAGTGTAATCGACAACCAGATGTTTGTACCTGCGTTTTCCATTTTTTTAAACTGTATTTACTCAGTTTTGCCAATCGTGATTCAGCTGTTACTGTGGAATTGAAGTGTAAAGTGAAATCGAAAGTTTTGATGCTGTTACAAGATGAAACTGATTTAAGAGTTAAGAACCTCCATCAGTTCCTATGAATTCTTTAAGATCCACATTTGATTGACAAAATTTCTAGAATAATAATCCCGTGCATGGCCCGGAAGGCAAATAGGCCTGCAGCAGAGTCTAGCTTGTCGTGAGAGGCGATTAAGGGTCTTGGATTTCTGACATTGGATTTAGTGTTCAGCCCACAGAGCGACCCTAGGTGGCTGAATAGGGTGGTTCTCGTCCGCGGGGATTGTCAGGTCTATAATACGGAAACCCTGACCGCTGACTATAGAAGGCCAACGTGCGTGGAGAGTGTCATGCTTCATGCACGTAGACCCCTTTGTGGATCGCCAAGTAGTGCACCACATAGGCTAAATTTTTCACCTCTTTTCCTGTGATCTTCAAAATTACATATGATAAATGAAATACATGGGTTGGGAAAGAAAGGAACAACCCAACCCATCCCCATAAATCATTTATCATAATGATTTCGTGTCCATTTTATCATCCTTTTCATGTTTGTCGCCTTCAAATAGCCGATATAGCGTTGCATTGACAATAAAACACCAACTCACTCACTAGAATAACAACAATTGTTATATTTCTGCAGGCCGGATTTTATTGCCGTAAGTATTGAAGTCAACAGAACTGAAAGAGGTACATTTGAATGACCCTGCAATGAAGCGCTGTTTGTATTGATTCTTATGTAATTTAGGAATCCAAAACAGGGATTGAATGTCATCATTATTGGCACCAACAGAAAAGGAAATAAAGGTAATAACAAAACTACCGAACTTGAATGATCAATCTAATAGTCCAGAGAAAATGACAAAAACGAATCAGTCATACCGGAGAACTGGTGGATCGCAATGGTCCTGACTTGGTACAGGCATTTCAAACGAAATGGTGGGTTAAACCAGGTTTTATGGCGCCAAACCTCCCTCTTCCATTGCGATCTTAGGATCCGGTAATGACCATAGAACACAACATAGTTGTGAGACACATGAAATGACATATTTATGATTGTCAATAATTTCTTCCCATGACAGTGTTTTAGCTATGTAGGTGATGCTATTGCTAGTATAATAGTTAACCATGAATAAGCTGTCAAAAAGTCAATAAAGTGTTTCTTGCACACAAAAATGATGTTATTTTGTGCTTTGTCTGCAGGTACAACATAATATTTGTCATGCTAACTCATGTTAAATGGGTTCCAAAAAATGTCATGTTAGAAAGAGCCAGAGGACAGCTTGCAAGGCCCTATACCAACTTGCAGAGATTTGTATTACTTCGAGGACAAGACCACACAAATCATTAACATACACCGCAAGTAATGCCTTTGACATTTAGTTTGTACATTTCCACATAATCAAAACCCCATTCATACACCTGCATCAAAAATCCAGAAAAAAATACAACTGCCTCATGCAAGTTATCACCTGCACTACCTGGTCAGGCAATAAATTCAGTAGCCTACTAGCCGTCACCAGTACTAAGCATTCTAAAAGAGACCTCAACTATACCTCAGAGCATCAAATAAAAGTTTATTAATGGAGAATACACTGACATGACCTCCTTACTTATTTGCTTATGTCCATTCACCTAATGTGCAAAACTTGGTTCCTTTAACCGATGAAATTTATTTTCACACTTTATATTTAAAATCCAAATATCTGAAAATTGAGCAATTATTTTGTATGGCCGCTACAAGCATTTATTGTTCTTTCGTTAATTCACGATTTCAACAATTATCTATATTTGTATGTCGTAAAGGGCGATCCGTAACACTTACATTAGTTATGATTAAAAGAAATCAACAGGCTAACTATCCATATTCCATGATGCTGGTACAAAAAAACAACAACAAAAATATGACTTAGCTATACATCTTGAAAATAAAACTGGCAATGTGAAGCGTCTGCTGCCATACTTCCTCATAAGGGTTGAGTTGGGTTTCAATCAATAACAACAACAAAATGTGTTTAAAAAAACTAGAGATTTACAGTTGACATACGTAGAGACCATGATGTCTTGCTCTCTAAAGCTGTCAAGGTTAGTGATGTATTAAACAGGTATGATAAAGACAGTTCAATAACAAGTGCAAAAAGACATCATATCGGCGATCAAAACAAAAACAAACAGATCGGGTGTTCGACGTTATCGGAGGTATAATTATTCAAGACTGGAAAATATTTTTCCTTTAATGTCAACAAACAGACAATTATAAGATTTTCCGCCTGTTACATTGCGAATCCCCATCAGAATTCCGATCACAGCTCATCGAAACAATTCATGCTGAAACTCTCCTGAACCCAGAAACTGTAGCGAGGGGGTACATGTAGTTATATGGCCAGATCTGTTCAGTAACCAAGAAGAAGAGAACACCAGATCAATTCTACATGCAATGTTGTCAAATAAACTCAAATTTAACCGGCAGCACATGCATTTATATATTGGGTCACAGGGTGTTATGCGATTCTTCTACGTCGGTCAAAATGTCCATTTACAAATGCTTTAATAAAGGCAAATCTATCTAATAGGAAATCTATATTATAAGTAAAGTAGACAGACTAAGCTATTGATATTTATCGGGATATAGTTTCCTTACTTTAATGACATAAAGATAAAGAACCAAGTCAGCCATCGTGCTCTCCACAAAATAAAGGTCAAACTTTTAATTAATAAAGACTGCGCTATATATCTTATTCGTCTCCCACCATGTGAACAAGCTTTGAGCTGCTCATTTCTAACAGACTTTAGATGTGCTAAGGTCAACACAAAGCCCGCCCCGTTCGGTTCACCATTGCAAAATGGTTTACAAGAAGGTAAGCATGAACTAAAACATGTTTTCTTTCTCTGGTCTATGTCCTCATTTTTTTTTTTTGGGGGGGGGGCAAAATTCGATTAGCCAATGCAAGGGTATGTTTTAAAGAATTTGTTATTTTATCAGTCAAAATTAACCTAGAAACGAAAATTGTTGCAACGTTTATTGCAACTCATAGAATCTGAGGATGGTGACCTTTAGGCTATGCTATTTTTTTTCAGTATATAAAGGTAATAACAAAATTACCGAACTTGGAGAATCAATCTCAAATGTCCATAAGGTAAGAAAAAAAACAAGGAAAACATGCCGGAAAACAAGTGTAATGATGCTGACGGTGTAGATGAGAATGGTAACCAAAACAATTACAATGACTTAGAAGATTAAGAAAAGATAATTATTATAAAATATCAAGAATACAGAATAAGAAGACAAAATATAACTGAATAAAGAAAAGAAAAGATAATTGATAGAAAATAATGTGATGTAGAATAAGTGCACGCGTCACAGCTCGCATAACAAACGGTAATTTAGAAAAAAAAACCCACAATGGAAAATCGCTTACAGCCTTCAACGAGTCACGTAGATGCTTTTCGCCGTTCTGCAATCGACCCAAGGTCTAAATAAAATGCTCATAGTTCAAATTCTGTCCTGAAATAGTCAGATAAACCCTCTACTTTAAAAGGGAACATAAAACATAAAAAAACAAATACAAACAAAAGCTTTGTCAAAGATTCCTCCTGGTTTAACACAAGCACATATCAAATGTGGCGGGTTAAACTTGTTTTTTGAGCCCAACCTTCCGCTATCAATAATTCCAGACAAAGCACAAAATTTAACACATAGTAATAATCAAATCGATCAGCATTCAATTCCACTTCAAAAGACAACAAGAACAAATGAGTGAGTGAGTTGGTTTTTTTTACGCTTGTGCAACGCTATATAGGTTATTTACAGGCGATGAACATGAAAAGGATGATAAAATGAACATGCAATGATGATGATAAATGAAAAATGGGGGTGGGGTGGGAAACAAAAGGAACGGCAAATTTTGAAGAACTACAGGAAAAGGGGAGAGGTGGGTAGGGGCAGATATTTTAGCCTATATATGGTGCACTACTTGGCGGTCCACAAAGGGGTCTTTTACGTGCATAAAGCGTGGCACTCTCCACACACTTGGGTACAGGAACTATCTGTAGAACACTCGCTGTTACTGACAGCTAGCTGAGAATCATTAATCGACTGATGCAAAGAAATCAAATATATCGATTTTTAATCCGATACAACACTTGATTTTGGTGGAATATCATCACACAAAACCGAGTCAGACATACTTAATCGATATAATGCTTAAAAATTACTTTTAGTTAAAAAGCTTATCAAACTTGTTAAAGTTTTGAGGTAAGTATTAAGTTATCAATATCTTTAAAAAACAACACTAGATCCATTGATTTAAACACAATATTCAATTCATATCATTTGCATTATAGATTTTGAAACCAGTTTTTCATTTCCAATATATTAATTGTTTTTAATCTTATGTGATTTATAAACAGCATTACTATGAAATTGAGGATGTGCAATATCTTTCACTATCAGAAATCAATGTGTACAATAAAATGTTTCAATAAGATATTGATAGATATCACATATATATATATATATAGAAAATTATTAATTTTTGAGCAAATCAAACTTCCTTTTTGATTCAATTAATTATAATTCAACGTTTCTGTTATAATTGTTTTTGTTTGTTTTCTTTTTGGTTTGATTTCTCTCTCTTTTTTTGTAAAAGCTTGTTTTTTTTATATGAGTCGTGGGTCAGGGTTCCGTTTGTCGAATTTACCCGCAGCAGTGCTAAGCTTGCCATTAAAGTCCACAAAAGAGGGCTAAAAAACCCGACATCGGGTCAGTCCGCTTTGCCCCGCATAGTATCTGAAATGTGTGCCCAATGTGGTTGAATGGGGCACCCCTGTCATAATGTCAGAAGCCGGACTGAAAACCGTAGTGTTGCATCATGTTTGGGGGGTGTCAAGTTCCTCGCTCCTTAAAGGGCCTTGCAGTGGGTCTCTTTAAGAGACGAGCCCGAACGATTGTCTAAATTGCCGGTCTTTATCCATTTCTCTTTTTTTCAGTGGCAGTCAAAGCTCTCTCCCCCGATTGGGCTTGTGTCTCTCTTTCCTCTACTTCATCATTTCATGTTCACCTCCCGGAAATAGCCGGAATTGCGCTGCTTAGGATAAAACAAAACTAACTTCAAACTAAAACTAATCTTATTCAACTATTTAAAAAAAAATTCCAGCTTGTCTAAAGATATCTTTTGGAAAAAATACAAGACTTTTTCAGCTGGTGGAAGATATCATTTCAGAGTTGATGTTCTTTGTCCGCAAATATTAGTTTTGTATACCGGTATGTGTGTTTAATGTAGCAGTATGTAGTGTACTACATTTACTATTCATAAAAAAAAGTTACTAATTTTTCGATCCAATCTATGAGCAGTCAGGTTTTCACAGTTTACGTCTCTTTCGGCTTGGCATTGTAACCTGTGTATTGGCTTAAATTTATATGTGCTATTTTATTTAAGCGGAAAAAGAGTCGAAATCGGATATGTTCATGATGTTTATTTTGGCATTTAAATAAAGGACTGAACACGTGCTTTATTTCATACATGTTGGGTTTCACCTGAACCTTGGGTTCGATTACTGGCAACGTTTTAAATAAGGACAAAGTCCCGATTTTGCGTATTTTCGTCTCAAAATTTTCGACATATTAGGATTGATACGGGGTCCCGTGCGGGGCCCGGGTGGCGAATAGGTCCGCAGCACAAACTACCTTGTCATAATAGGCGACTAAAAGTCTTTGGATTCTGATATCGGGCAGTGCTTAACCCATGCAGCGACCAAATGTTGCTGAATAGGGGGAGTTGTCAGGTCTATAATACGGAAACCCTGGCCGCTGGCCATAGTAGGAAAACGTGTGTGGAGAGTGTCACGCTTCGTGCACGTAAAATATCCTTTTGTGGCCGCAAAGTAGTGCACCACATAGGCTACATTTGTGTCCCTTATACATGTGGTCTTTAATTATCACCCCATATTTACAAAACATGAATCGTCACCAATTATGATCATTTTATAATCCTCTTCATGTCCATCGCCTTTAAATAACCTGCAAGGGCGAAAAACACAAACGCACTCACTCACTTACTTGAGTTGCTAGGGGCAACGAATACAACAACGAAACTAAATACGGTACTAATGGAGAGTTCGCATATCCGTAGAATAGAACACCACCCAGTTTTAATAAGACCAAATAGCAGTGCTCCCGAGACAAAAATGTCAAAATCAAGCACATGCAAATACTACCTAATAACCTTTAGTGGTGGTACAAATTTGGTCTATATCGTGTTATACATGTTAAATATCTTGTTCATGTATTTACTGAACATAAACAGAACATTGAAATGAATCAGTATAGTATTGGCTTGCATTTGTCAAACAGATGATGCCAATCGAAGATTCAAGAATGATGTCGGGGCAAGAATTTGAATTTTCTCTTTTAAACAACCTAATTAATAACGTCGAAATATTTAACTACATGGCTAGTTTGATAATTTTTTACGAGCTTGAATCTCAGCAAAATACTGATTTATCCTCCAATACATTTAAAAAAAAATTTAAGCTTTATTTTTCAAGTTGCACTTAGCTTTAATTTCTACGTTGCATTGAAAAAATCGTTAGCGATATTTGCGTTTTTATGTGTTTGGGGGTGGTATAAATCTAAAATGAACCTATTCGTCTTCATCTCAGACTTGTCTTATATTATATTGTAAACAAACTTATCTTGCAGCTACTTTTCTTCGCGGTCTATTGCTAGAGAATGGATTCGCAACTTTTTATTTTCGCGAAAAATTTTTAAAATAATAATTATAACCAAGAAAAAAATAAATCACCTCAACGATTAATTTTCGTGAATTTTTGTTCCTCGCGAAATCCGCGAAAAAAATATCGCAAAAATTATTTGGTTAATTACAGTAACCCATAGTTAATTCGGCAAAAAATACCAATCTTTCTTCCGATTGAAGTTCAAATGTGTCATATGAGACATTGGTAGCCAATATTTGTTTGAAATGCAAATGGTCTTGCAGCAATTAGATGCCGTACACTTAATATTAAGTAGTGTACAATTTCCTTGGGAATTAATATTTTCGAACAACATTCTAAAACACATGTTATGTTCCTCTTCCTGAGAATTTGTGCTGCTTGAGACTAAAGCAATACTTTACTATATAAGCAGACTTACAAAGAAACATTCACATAACAATAAAACTTCCGAACATGATCTTAGAGTCATCAAAGAAGCACTAATGGGGCATTCGAGTGTCAAAAGTCCGAAAGGGCAACGACAAAACCAGTGAACATGAACAAGAACAGCACGAAGAACCACAAAACACAAAATCAACCGAACAGAAATTAACAACGCCAACTCAAATCATAACAAGAGTGATCTCAGGTGCTAAGGAAGAATATGTGGTTCATGCCTGCCATATCACACCCGTCGCGCTGCTAATTCAGTGCAAATCCGGTTCAGCAAGACAAAAAAAACTATGACAAACCAACATTTTCACTTATCTGAGAGTATAGAAATCCTATATTTGTCTACGAGTGCATGGTGTCCACTGTAAAATTTCTTAAAAGAAAACAGCAACCGAGAAGCAACATAACCCTATGTTAAAAAGTTCTGTGTCAAACGTAACTCTCTTCCAAGGAAATCGATGTAATATTCATGCAAGCTCTGGAGTAACGAATCAATTGTGATACGAAAACTCCATAAGCTGGAGCGGACGGAATGTTGCTACACAAGAAGGGAAAGTTGAAAATCTATCTTTGTTCTAAAAGCATTCATGTCATTGTTACAATTAGGATACTGTAAAAAGTGGGAGGGTGTAACAGAATATTAATTATGTTTTAATTTTTATGATTAAACGATACTTGCATTGTTCTGGCTCATTAGTAAGCATCACAGCCAACGCATCTCGATATAAACGTCATATTATATTTATGAATCTTGGAGCACTGCGTGCTTTTTTCAATCAAACCCATTAATAGATAATAGCTATATTTTAAAATGGTTTCAAGTAAACATTGAAATCACCATATTGTGTACACATGGGAAACGGATGAATCACCGGTGAAAATCACTGTTAATAAGTTCTGTTGTCTAAACACTCTTGGGGGTTACATAATATATCGAAATTCAAGTATTTCGGTGAAAACTCGATCTGTTGAATAAATCACATTAGAATTGCTCTGCAGGTTATAATATACAGAAAGTTTGGGCTGGTATTACAATGCAATTGTTACAAAGGGAGAGGGCCATTGTGCGAACTGAACAGGAGCGGTATCTTTTTCCTTGGTTCCAAATGCCCACTCATTACTTTCTTAGTTTAGGTTAAACATATTTATTTATTCTGGATTGGGAAACAAGCTTGATGCTTATAAAAATCCCTCTCCAGCAAGCAGTTTGCGAGTGTGGCCTTTGTAGCGGCCCCCATTGAGCCTTCTCTTATCTTATCGAAATCTACAAAGGGTTCTTTAGCGTGCATGGAGTATTGCTCACTGCATACACGGGACAACCTTTTTTCGTCCCTTCCGAAGGACTAGCATCGTTCCTTGAGACCATCCTCGCAAATGGTGTCAAGAGAGAGTCGGCAAATTGGTTCATTAAATTTTCACCCCCGACGAGGATCGAACCACGAACCTTGTTGTTGGTAGCCCGACGCGTTAACCACTACACCACCGGTGTTATATTGCCATTTTTCCCCCATGCCAGTTTTTCCCCGGAAAATCTGGATCGATCTAGTTTTTCCCCCCGGGGGAAAAACTGGATCATTGCCATTTTTCCCCCTAGGAAAAATGACAATACGTATACGAATTGTAGATTTTCCCCCGTGCCAGTTTTTCCCCCTTTGATGTTTGGCATGTATCTTAGCTTTTTAGTGGATACATGCTTACCAGTCTGTGATGGGTTTTTTTTTCATGGAAAATGTAGCTGTAATATGATTTATATGCTTTTTCTTATAAAATGAAATACTTATAAATATTTTTTATTTATATTCAGCTCTTACACTTTTGAGGTAATCTGTATGATAAGAATTATTTGAAAGAAGCAAAGAGGCACCAAGTGTCAAAAGTCCGAAAGGGCAACGACGAAACCGGTAAAACACGAACAAAAACAGCACGAAGAAACACAAAAAACAAAATCCACCAAACGGAAATCAACAACGCGAACTCAAGTCGTGACAAAAGTGAACTCGGGTGCCCCGGAAGAGTAAGCGATTCCTGCCTGCTATAGCACACCCGTCGTGTTGCTTTTTTTCCAATTCAGTGTATCAATTCCGGTAAAGGAAGACAAATTGAATATAAATTTCTACGACAAACCAATTTCTTCAATCATTTGAGGTTCGGATTCAGTATTCAAAGCATTGACATCTTAAAAAAAACCCATAGTTTCATCTTAAAATACTAAGTCGTTCATGCTTTATTCAATGAAAGATAAAAAACAGTAGATCTTTTTGCATTTATAATTGTATTTGACAATGACTTAATGACTTTGTGTCAATATGAGGTGGACAAATTTTACATCAATATTGCATGTCTACTGCATGGTTCAATTTGACTCGTATTCATATTTACTTAATATATTGGGGTGATTTGGGTTGTCTTTAATTATAGCTTTTATGTGCCAAAGACGACACGTCGGAATAGGACATTAAATTTTGAGTCCGACCATGCAAAAATTACTACGAGAACCGCACAGGGAATGATTTGACAATTGGCAGGACTGTTTAGTATGACAAAATGTATGCCCTAGGGGGATGTTCAGCCCTATATACCTTTAATGATTTCTGTTTGGTGTCCTGTGCTGGGCATACATGTCCCTAGATTAAATAATTCTTCCAGAAGTCTTTATTAAAGATTTTGTGTGTACTCTATTTGTTCTTTATGAAGAAGGGGGTCTTCTTTTACATTTTATAAGTTAGAACCTTATGCATTATCTACCCTCTAATAGAAAAAGTATATATTTGAAAATCCCAAGGAAAATCGTCTATGTCCGATATGGTCGAGGATGAACTAATATTTAGATTTACAAAAAAAAAGAACAAATATAGACAAAGTAAAAACAGGAAATAAATCTTTTAAATTTTGATATGTTGAATGAAATAAGTAAAATTAAGTACACTCTGTACCAAACAATCTTTCGGCAAGTAGAAAACACTAGTTCCTTTTTAAAACAGTCATTAGCACCGAGGACAGGGGACCTATAAACATATGTTTAATTTTGTGGTTCATATGGTTATTGTTTATACTTGCTGTTAAAATTTTGTGTATGTTTCTCAAAACCCTAATGTTGTGATTACATGTAATATTGCAATAAATGTTGATTGCAAAACAACGAGCATCAAACACTGGTCACATTGGAAACTGCTGGCTGTTTTTCAATGCATATTTTTGTACCCATGCAAACGAAGTTTGGGAGTATATAGTAGTCACCCAGTCTGTGTGTCTGTCTACTTATCTTGTATTAAAGCACAACTCCCCCTAAATCGCTTGAACTATGGAAATATCGATTTTTTTTATTACATCATGACGTCGGTGACGTTACATCGTAAGGGGGAAAAATGAGCTTTTTGCTTATAAAGGGGGAAAAACTGGACTGATCCTATTTTTTCCCCGGGGGAAAAACTGGATTGATCCTATTCTTCCGGGGAAAAACTGGATCGATCCAGATTTCCCCCCGGAAAAACTGGCATGGGGGAAAATCTACAATAGAACACCTGCTCTCATTACTTTCTTAAGAAGACTTGTCAGGTTAGCATTTTTTTTTCTTAAATCAATAAAATGCACATTATGTAAAGAATATAGAAATTCACAACCATACAGAGTTAATAAAAAGAATTAATATGTACTGCCTATTGTTGGTTTCATAGAATTAGTATTTAAAATGCAAAATGAAAGAAAAATAAAATAAACAACTATAACATTCGTTAACTTGGATCATTAAATTGAATCATGTATTTTGTAATTATACCCTGGTTAACGCATGCTATGCTTATCAAAGAATTGGTTTAATAAAATGTAAATATTAATTTGCATTACACCATATTTGGTTTTTACATATTGGAATTTTAATATTTATTTTTTGCAGAATAAACAAGACCCTCTTGCCAAAATACAACATAGGATCTCAGATATTAAATCTTTACTAAGAAATGAAGTAAATTTTACATTTCTTTATACATTGTAATTATCTATCTGATGTGTTTTCAGTTTGAAGAACCACAAACCTTACCGTAAAGCTACAAAACTTCAGCTTCTGTGATACCCTTTGGTTTGACAGAGCTACAATTCTGTCTTTTTGCTGTATATATTCGAGATGTATCGGCGTTAAATTTATAACTGCTATTGTTTTCATTATTCATAAGTTGGCTAAAGAAAGATTTATTTTGAAAATTGGAAGTATTTCGGAATTTTCAATATTTCTCATACTGCCATGGCTTGTACAAATTAATCTAATTTTTTACATGACCGATTTGTGACTGTG
This sequence comes from Arcuatula senhousia, assembly GCA_963971305.1. Taxonomy (NCBI): domain Eukaryota; kingdom Metazoa; phylum Mollusca; class Bivalvia; order Mytilida; family Mytilidae; genus Arcuatula; species Arcuatula senhousia. The sequence continues at coordinate 44,213,667 of OZ020307.1, read as the reverse complement.
AAAGGCTTAAGCTCAAGGTTATAAGAAAATACATTTCAAAAGTTTAACTTTTTATATTTGCCATTGGTTGAAAATTTAATAATCTTTTGGAAATAAATTTTTGGTGCTTTTATTTCAATAGTTTTTTTTTTGCTCTCCGTTGTACTGAGATGATCTCCTCGATATACCTCTTGTGTTTTACAAACGGGTTTCTGACGCCTTAAGCTTTCCTAAATATTTTTAAATCGTATGGAAGAGAGCAGTTTGGTGTCATTAACCCAGGCTCAACCATCTTTTTAATGTCTGTACCAAGTCAGAACTTTTTTTCAATTTTTCCACAATTGCCTCCTGGTATTCTTTATATCATACCAGTTTGGCTACTTTTACTCAATTTAGTCCAGAAATTGTTTGTTATAAATTGGCCCGGTAAATAGGGCTTTAAATAATGAAGCGTTTCTAAAATAATATTCTCCATGATTCAACTCACAAATATCTTGTCCGCTATTAAAGTAGGACAGACAGCAAGCTCACTATTTATTCTCATAGTGGAATCAATGTGGATTTTAAGAGCTCTTTGTTGTTGTCGTCACTCAAGAAATTTTACGGAAGACATCATGTGCTTGTAGACAAATACAGGGTTTCTATCTCTCAAATGAGCGCTCATGTTGGTTTGACATGGTATAATGTCATCCTTTCGGATATTTGACCATCACTAAATCAATTTTGGTAACATAGCGGGTGTACTATAGCAAGCAGGAACTGCTGACTCTTCCGGAGCAGCTGAGTTCACTCTAGTTTCGACTTGAATTCACGATGCTAATTGCCTTTTTATCCCTATTTTATCTCACAACCGTGTTGTGCTTTGTGTTACAGGGCCCTTAGATTGCATTTGATGAGGGGAGTTTGGCGCCATTAAAGACCTGGTTCAACTCGCCTTTTATTTTGGGGTGCCTTTACCAAGTCAGGACCATCGCAGCGATGTTAATGACGTTAGTCCCGCCAAAAGTTAAAAAAGTATCCAAGAGTTGTCTCCCTTATTGCGACGAATACTCGGAAAAATAAAATGCCTGTACCATATAGATTCGATAGAATATTTGTAATTTTAATATCTTGTGTAGTCTGACATAATTATTTAAAGTTAACCATTATATTTTATACATTTTACTCCATAGTTATAAAAACTCGAATAGAAGAATTTTCTATTGAAAATTAAGTCCCGCCCCTTTTATTGTCTGTAAAGGGTAGTCTGGAGAATGAAAAAATCAAAACTTATTTTTTCTCAAAAACGAAGGCCTTTATTTATTCATATAATCTTAGGAGTATCAAAAAGACCTAACTAAAAATATAACAACTTTTAAAAATGCTTAAATGCATTTTCTAAAAATATAGATATTTACATTTGAATGGGAAATTCTCATAGTAAAAAAAGTACGGGAAAAATCTCAAATTTCTATTGTGACGTCAAATGACGTCAAAATGCACTCCCTAATGTAAGCAAAAACAAGTTGATGACAAATAACTCTTTGGTCAAAGTGATATTGTAAAATTCTACGACATAATGATTTTTGAAAATTTGGCATCTCCAAAAATGGCTGCCATTTACAATGGAAAAACAAGGAGTCAAAGTGATTTTGCTTCATTTATCTTAGAGGTAAGCTTTTCTCTCACTCTTTTTTGTAAATTTAGTTACGTTTTTGTGCAACACTAAAAATAGCAAACATTTCAAAGATGCTAGTTATGACATAAAGAAAAATTCTAAGAATTTCTGTTCTCCAGAGTATCCTTTACGGACAGTACCTTATTTGGCAAATCAGGCGAAATTTGATACCTCATTTCTTAAATCGGCTTTATCACCCCGCAGATCGACATCGATTGTTTTAGAATTTCACCACACAATAGATCATAACATATGGAATTTGAGATTTGCTGCCCTTTTTTGTTTTTTTTTGTATTTTTGAAAATTATAACAAAAAATTGATATCAAGATGAAAAACGCAGGTTTTTCTCATTCTGATTTACCCTTTTTGTCCAAAAATTAAAATGATTTCTCATATTATCAACAATGAGCATCTAAATCCAAATAAATCGATAAAAAACGAACCCAAATAAATGATTTTTAATCAATTCGATTGTGCTTATCGGGGTGCTAAACTTCAATTTCCGAATCCGAGAAAAGCCATGTTGCAGACTAAATGGTTGCCATGGATACTTATTTATGGTACTATATCAGCAGTATTTTAAATAACGCATTTACGTATTTTCTAAATACATATCAAATTCCTGTTCATTTCGATATAAATTTACTTTATAATTGATTTTTAATTTTTTTATGTTAGTAAGGGTCGGGAAACGGACGATTTTCCGGAAAAGTGCATGAACCAACCTGCGATTGCGATCTTCAATTTCTCTGGTATATCTTTGTTTTGTCTTTTGTTCTTGGATATGTGTGATTGATTGCCCTAGCTCGTTAGTTTTGTCGTAGCAGGCGGAGAAGAGAGTAGCAGGCGGAAAATCTAGACTATTTGGTTCACTAGTAGGCGATTTACAAAGGGATCTGTTGCGTGCATGAATCGTTGCACTATCCACACACGTTAGCCCACTATTGTCAGCGATCAGGCTCCTAAAAACCCCTGCAAACGAGGGACACCATATTTGACCACTGAGGGTACACACATTGGTCGCTCTGTAGGCTGACTTACCACATGTCAGAACCCTCAAGACATTTAGTAGCCTCTTACGACATATTAGACTCTGTTTTGGACCTAATCTCTACCTGCGCCTCGCGTGGGACAAAAAGAGATTGTCGGATTCCTTGCAGTATGATTCATTTTCCTCCTTTGTTTCCGAGGCAGTAGAAACTGGCTTAACTCCTCATCCCTATTCCCACTTCTTCATTTTTTTGTCATCGTCATTTTATAACTCCATAATTTATGTTCATTTTTATGTTCAGAATTAGCATTGCTAAGAAATGAAACAACTCGTGCAGATTCCGGGTGGCGAATAGGCCTGCATCAGCTCTAAGATTGTCTGTAAAAGTCCAATAAAGAGCGCTTAGAAACCTGAAATTGGATCAGACTGCTTTGCCCACATAGCGACTTGGATGTGTGCCCGGGTGGTTGAATGGGGCAGCTCTGTAATAATAAGTGCAAGGATCATCAGTCTGTATTGTGGAAAACCTCAAACCATAGTGGTTCACCGTGATGGGAAAAATGTCACGTTCCTCGCATGTTAAAGAACCCTACTGCAGTTCACGGTAAGAGTAGGGCCCGCAGAGTCCTCAGTCGAAGGATAAATTGCCCTTTCATACCCATCACTCATTTTTCTAGTTGCAGTTAAAACTCTCTTCCCAAAATATTGGTTAGTGTCCCCATTTCCTCCACTTAATCATCATTGCATGTTCATTGTATCACCCCTTTTATGTTCATTTCCCGATATACAAGTAGCCGAAATCGTGCTGCTTTGGAAAGCAATAACTTACTAAATAGGAATGCAACCAGGTGTGTCGCAATTTTTTGTCAAAAAGGGCCATAGATATTAAATCTGCATCGATTATATCAGGTCGATCTGTCTTCCTGGTACTACGTGCGAACTTTGTACTGAGTAGAATAAATCAAATTGAGCCTGACATGGAACAGATGTCTATGTTTTTTATATCCAAGCTTATGAATTGAAAAGATGGGTTGCAAGTTGAATTATGGCCGCAAATTTCCTCCGATTTTGTTACAAAATTGGTTCGAATTTATTGTTGAATGAAATATGAAGTCCAATAAAATATTACTTATTTTCCTTCACTTTCCCATGAATTGATAATTATTTTCCTTCACTTTCCCATGAAATGACAATTATTTTCCTTCACTTTCCCATGAAATGATAAAAAAAACATAGAAAATAAAGAAGGAATGTGTCACGGATGCCCCGCTAGGCCCCAAACAGGAAGTAGATGTCTGACAGACCTGAGAGTCGCTTAGGACTTACAGTTTGTCATACTGAACCATCCTACCAAGTTTCAAATCATACCCATGTACAGTTTCTGAGAAAAGTTTGATGGAATTTTCAAGTAGATTTTTATATCGGCCTAAGCCCAAACAGGAAGTAGTGTACGGTTCCTGAGAAAAGCTTGACGGAAATTCGTACGGACGGACGGACGGACATGAGTAAAACTTAATGCCCCCCGACATGTCGTCGCGGGGGCATAATAATGAGATGTGGAATAAGTGTACGCGACTCAGTCCACAATCATGCGGCAAATCAGAAAAAAAAAACACAATGGACAACCACCAGCAGCCTCCAACGAGGCCAGTAGTCGCTGCTCGCGGTTTTGCAACAGGCCCATGGTTTAAGGTTAATACAGACAGGTGTCACATGACTTTTAGACCAGTGTCAATAAAGTCAATAATAAAAAATAGAATATTTGAATTAATTGAAATGAGTAATAAATTTTTAAATTGTTTAACAATTGCATCAATCGTTTCTTGAATAACGCAATTTTTGACAAAAAACAAGGGAGATAACTCACTTCAAAATTACCCTAAATTTACAATTGAATTGAATAGTAGACAAAAATCTAAGCTGGTGACCCCCTGTTTTCTATGTTTTATTTTGATATATAGGTAAAAATATAACTTTTGACAAAATAAAAACAAGATCCTAATGTAAGGAATTTTTCTGAGACATGATTTTATGCCTAAAATTTGGCCTTTCCTATATAATCTATTGTAATTCAGGCATACTTTAACCACTTATATTTCAAAATACAAATGACAACAAAGTTCCAGACAATAAATTTTGCTACGCCTGACGCGCGTTTCGTCTATTCAAGACTCATCAGAGGCGCTCTACCAAAAATATTGAAAATGCCAAACACTGTATGAATATGAAGAGCATAGAACAGTATAACCCAAAATACCGAACTGGGGAACCAAATTATTACTAAGATTTTCAACCTATGTCTGGGGTAGGAAGAACCTTAGGGTTTTGACAATTTTGAAATTTAGACGGATAATTTAAAGCTTTGATGTATTCTCCAACTCAAAAGTGTTGGTGCCGGAGCGGGCTAACCTCGGGGAATTTACACTCCACCAGCAGTGCTAACCTTCACGTGTGTTCGAAATACAAATGACAACAAAGTTCCAGACAATAAATTTTGCTACGCCTGACGCGCGTTTCGTCTATTCAAGACTCATCAGAGGCGCTCTACCAAAAATATTGAAAATGCCAAACACTGTATGAATATGAAGAGCATAGAACAGTATAACCCAAAATACCAAACTGGGGAACCAAATTATTACTAAGATTTTCAACCTATGTCTGGGGTAGGAAGAACCTTAGGGTTTTGACAATTTTGAAATTTAGACGGATAATTTAAAGCTTTGATGTATTATCCAACTCAAAAGTGTTGGTGCCGGAGCGGGCTAACCTCGGGGAATTTACACTCCACCAGCAGTGCTAACCTTCACGTGTGTTCGAAATACAAATGACAACAAAGTTCCAGACAATAAATTTTGCTACGCCTGACGCGCGTTTCGTCTATTCAAGACTCATCAGAGGCGCTCTACCAAAAATATTGAAAATGCCAAACACTGTATGAATATGAAGAGCATAGAACAGTATAACCCAAAATACCAAACTGGGGAACCAAATTATTACTAAGATTTTCAACCTATGTCTGGGGTAGGAAGAACCTTAGGGTTTTGACAATTTTGAAATTTAGACGGATAATTTAAAGCTTTGATGTATTCTCCAACTCAAAAGTGTTGGTGCCGGAGCGGGCTAACCTCGGGGAATTTACACTCCACCAGCAGTGCTAACCTTCACGTGTGTTCGAAATACAAATGACAACAAAGTTCCAGACAATAAATTTTGCTACGCCTGACGCGCGTTTCGTCTATTCAAGACTCATCAGAGGCGCTCTACCAAAAATATTGAAAATGCCAAACACTGTATGAATATGAAGAGCATAGAACAGTATAACCCAAAATACCAAACTGGGGAACCAAAAACGAGCATGGTGACCTATCCTTATTTTTATTTTAAATAAAGGATATTAATAACATGTTTCATTTTAGACCATAAAATCAAATGTTTAATGACAGAATTTTTTTCAGTATAGGTGTCCACATTAACCTTAATTAAAATGCATATAAAAGAGCAATGATACTTCTTCCTATACAAATGATAATATAATATAATATGATAATGGATCTGCCCTAAAAGCTCGCGAAGATACAAAATCAATATAATAGGTGCAACCAAAACTAGGTTTAAACTTAATTGGATCTGGAAAAAATGTCAAAATACCCTCGGCTGGATCAATAGCTAAGAGGGTCCACTTTTAGATAAAAATTTAATAATTTATTTGAAAAAAATGTAAAAACGCAAAAATATGGTTTGTGGCCGGGACAACATCATCCATAACTTAATATATCCTTCAGTCACATCATATCATTCGACAAGCAGACGACATCAAAATGTCACCGCTCTTTTGTCAGGTTTTGTTATATTTTTTGTATACCCGTATCTATAATTGCCAAGTACTGTCTGCAAAAAATTGATTTAGAAACCTGGTGGAAAATGACGACGTATCAAAATGATCATTTACCTTTGTCAGTTTGAGGGACCACATAGGATAAGGATGGATTAGGATTTTATTTTCAGATCAGGTAGGACCAAATTATCATACATATGTAGAAAAACAGTTGCTGATCACTTTATTTTAATGAATCTGTGTTATGAAAAGTTCCGAAAATTGATTGACAGAACTCCCACCATTTTTCTGCGCATGACTATATATGCACTATGGGTAAAAGGTCACGAATTCTCGCGAGAGAAAGCCATATTTCTGTAAAAACAAAACAACTAGTGTTCGTTCGTTAGATAGTTATTATTTATTGAGAAAGTTATTGTCATTAACAACAAGAAAAGGTTTTGTTTTGTTACCGTTTGTAAATAAATAAGCGAAAATAAAGAATCTCGCTAACGCAAGACCCGGTATTTTCGTAAATTCCCAATGCATTCCGAGTAGCGAGACAGAATTTATTTTCAACCATCGTATTTTGAGTCTCGTGCAATTTGGCAGACTCTTTACAATAGTGAGCTTCGCTTCGCTCGCATAATATGACAAAGACATTGCCTCAAAAGCTCGCGTATATACAAAAATATAATCTATTCCATTGATAATTTCGAATAATGCCTGGGACGAGATAATTTGGGACGATGTATTACTATTTCCCGCAATTTTTCAGCATGCGCAGACATTTTCGAAAAGTTCCGAAAATCGAATGTTTCCGGTGAGAACGATTTTTCTTCCATAGTATTTCGAGTCTCGTGCAATTTGGCAGACTCTCTACAAAAGTGAGCTTCGCTATGCTCGCATATTATTGTCGGTGTCAACTGTCTTCTTCATTGTGACCTTTGACATAGTCCATTCTAACATTCGGCACTTTCCGGGATGGATCAATATGAAATGTCCACACGTCTATCCTCGATTCATGGTTTCCAGATGATAACTTGAAAACACTTTAAGGGATTTTGCCCAGTCAACTGTTAATTTCAAGTGTTTTCAAGTGGATTTTAAAAATCATGGCGTTTTGATAGTAAAATATGTCTTATGGCGAAAAAACTTTTTCTTCGAGTCGCATATGAAAGTTTAACATTAAATTGTCTGAAATGTGCGTGACATGTCGAAATAGTAATCACGTGATGTGATATTTTTGGTTTAAACACCGCTCAGAACTTTGTTGTATTTTTTTTTATCTACATTTACCCTCTTTTGTTTAGTGACGCCTTTTTGTTGATCTTCCCAAATGATAAAATTGTTAAAATCTTAATATTAGATTGACAATAAGATGATGACAACTTAAGTCATAAGTATGCATTAATAATATATTTGTATTGTTGAAAATAATAAAATATTAAATGCATAAAAATTACTAAGTAAATATAAACATTGTTATATTTGACATTATTTAGACTTAAATACACGAAAAGCTGTAAAACAAAGGAAAAACTTTTCAAATAGATTAACATTTCAAAATTTTATTTAAAGTGGATATGCTTGATCATTTCTAAACCACAGTGTAAAAATGTTAAGAGGATGGATCGAAGCACTATTTACATTTACCAATTAAGGATAGATGCACTATACCAAGCACGGTACGTAGCACACTATATATGCTTAAACAGAGTTAGCTCCCATATGGGTTCACTCAATATCGACTATATATTGTAATACAAATGACAACAAAGTTCCAGACAATAAATTTTGCTACGCCTGACGCGCGTTTCGTCTATTCAAGACTCATCAGAGGCGCCCTACCAAAAATATTGAAAATGCCAAACACTGTATGAGCATAGAACAGTATAACCAAAAATACCAAACTGGGGAACCAAATTATTACTAAGATATTCAACCTATGTCGGGGGTAGGAAGAACCTTAGGGTTTAGACATTTAAGTAGAAAGCTACATTGACCGATACCTGCATAAAATATTCATACGGTTGCATGTACTAAGTTTGACTTCTACGAATTGCTTGGCATGTTGAAGTTGGTTAAAAAAAATCCGAAAAGCTTAGTAAGACTAGTAATTGTTTAACTCCTAAGAACGAATTCGGATAGATATATCAGAGGAATGAATATGAAAGGGGTGATTATATAATCATGAAATGATGGTGAAGTGGAGGTAATGGAAAAACAAGGCTAGTAGCATCCTTGGACTCGGAGTTTGTTCTCCTGCTTACTGATCGTGATGAATGATTAAGAGAGAGAAGAAATCATGGGTTTCCAGGGGTTCTACTTTCGCTCACTTATCGAGATGAATAAATAAGCGAGAGAAGAACCCTTAAGTTTCAAAGGATGGGCTGGTAGGGGATATGGCAGTTTAAAATGCCAATTGAAAATAAAGGATAGGGGGGATCGTGCGATTAAGCCTCTTGCATAGGAACCTTATGGTCTTTCTTTCATATGGACCTGCAGCAGAGTTCTTTAACATCGTGACAATTTTCCATATACAGTTCGCCACTATGGTGTTAAATGTCTGCTTTTCCGTATTACCGTTTGACAATCCTGACATTCTTTATAACACGGCTTCCTAGTAAGATAACATTTTTAAAAGCAGAATGAAAATTTAGAACAGTTCTTTCTTTAAAACTGAGTAGAACCTACAGGCAAGGGTTTTCCACACGCATAAAGACAGTAGTAAATACATGACTGAAAAGCCAGTCTCATTAAAACCAGACCTTCAATGTCGCTCATAGCAAGAAAAAGGGGGAGCGATTTTATTCAGACTGCTGAAAAGCTATCATGTCGGACAGCTTTCGTAGGCGGACATAAAAATTACAAACATAAATGTGCATGTTCATTTTTGTGAATAAAACCCAGCATTCTAATAAATATTTCAGACATAATTGTGGATAGTTATTTATTGGAACATAATTCTATAAATCAGTTTGCAGCAAATTAAGTCTGGAATAGTTAGTATTGCATGCCAAGCTTATTGACTCGTTACGCTCATTTAATATCTAGAAATGCAACTTTTCTGCTATAAATATGATGAAAACGAACAACCAATGAAAGTTTCTCTGTATGTCAAAATCATATAACGATGTTTTGCTAAAACTTATAAGCTTCATCATTTAATCAGCGTTTTGAACGTTAATAAAACTAAGTAACGACTGTAAATAGTATTAGTTAAAAAAGCTTTTACTTTAAAACCTTGTTAAAAGTGAAAGCTCGTTTAGTTGTTTCATAAAAACGGTGTTCAATGCAAATGATTTTAGCCTTAGGAAAATAGTACATATATCTTATTTTATTGACATTGGAAACATAGATACCACATGAACCGGTGTTTTTGGATGAATTTGTTTAAAGTATACTAAAAGGTAAGATATTCTCTTCTTTTGACTTTTGAAATGATTTCAATATGTTGGTTCCTTCTCGTATAAGATATGAAAACGCAATCTTAATTGTGTATGTATTAAAATTTTGATTTATCATTTGGCTGATAAATATAGATCTTTTTAAATCTCTCTTTTTGCAAATTTAAGATACATTGTATTCGAAGCTCTGTTGTATCAGCTGTTGATTCTTGTTCTATTAATCCCCGTTTTAATATCCCTCCCGTGTATGCAAAGTCGAGAGTATGTAGAAATCATCCTTTGTCTGTCTGTCTGTCCACATAACAATTACTCCGCCTAAGCCACTTAATGGACAATGATGAAACTTTACATGAAGGAAGAATATCATTTATTTAGGAAGAAATTACATTGCTCTTTTATATCATTCGGGTAATATTTTGACCTTACAACACTAGCTCAATACGAAGGGCAGGGGTTATCATTTTGTGAGCTTGCTCACAGTATTTCCTGTCAAGTCTTGGCCTGCTGATTATGGTGAACTTTTAAAGAAATCTTTATTGCATAAAAACCGCTAAAGGTTTAGCAAACACAAAAAAAACTATGAGCATATATTTATAGACATATGATACAAATACAGCCAAATAATGATACAATTTTATTTACAAATGTGTTTGAATTTGACCAATGTGGATCTCATTGCCGCAACTCAAATGATTGCTTTACAAAATCGACAACCATGGGCAAAACATCCATATTTGGATTCAGTACAAAAATTAAGTTTTCAATACTGTGAAGCTGGTTAAAATTTACATATTTTGTTTGTATAAAGTCAATAAATAACTATTAATTTTACAATGAAAAAGAAATGAGCTTCATCATCATTTTTTTACGTTGATCAGCTCTATATTGGTTCTTTATCTCAGATTTCATTATTTGAATCGAGCTCCCCAAATATGTACGAAACGTGCGGTTTGAAAAAGCATATACATGTAGCTACCAAGAATTCAAACTGCATGTAAGAGTCGCCTTTGTATTCATGGTATTGATAGCGTTTAACAAAATTGTAAACAAGTATATTAGAAACAAGCAGTACGACCAAAACACTGCAATGCAACTTGCATCCACTCGTGGTTTTTTTAAGGTTAACAATAAGGATTTCTATTTGTGTCAAGTGCTTTGATAGATATTAAATATTATATCACTTATTTATTATTATCAAATCATAAAGCAATTTGTGAATCGACAAGCTCTTCTGAAGTTATTATATTTCTTAAACGATCGGAGAAGTAAACAAAGAAACTTATTAGAACGTCTTAAGATTCAAAGCATTGGAACATGTCTATATGTTTTTTCACGTGGAGAAATAAGAAGCTCTCAGCTAGAAAATGTAGATTGAATATGATAGCTGCATACTGATATGAAATTAATGGCAAAAATCTTGTTTTGTACGTTTCATTTATTATTTTCGTAGCTATAAGATACAAGTCAATAATATCTTTTAATAATCAGTTCAGATACGATAAAAGTGGTGTAAGATGTGGATTTATTTTGATGCAAAAAAGGATTTGAAATGGTAATTTCCACGAAACCCTCTTTCGAATTTTGTGTTCCTCTACATGAATGTATTTTTCCAAAAAATAGATTCATTTTGACAAAAAAATCATTTCAAATGGCATAACCGATACATGTATTAATCTCTTTCATATAATTATACATGTTCAAGAATAAAATTATCCCATTGAAAATCTTAATGATAGCATTCTCTGCAGTCTGGTAATTTCATCTTCTGTTATTGTAAGATGCATCATTTCAACACCTAGCAAGATCAAAGATAAGGTCTTTTATTCCACAGTTCAAGATTTGCCAGAATAAACACTTACTTTTCAATTAGATTCTAAAGAAGGTACTCAAAATCAAAAACAATGACACCAAAAAGTATTACATATGAGCCTGGAGTAAATGTTTTCATATAAAGTTATTTGATTAAAATGAAACAATTTCTCAAACCAAGTCTCTTGCACCGAGTAACATTAAGACTATTTACTATCATAATTAGTTTTTTTTAATTAATGATACAAACAAAAATTATTCTAAAAGCAGATAGACGGATAGAAAAACAGGATTTAATCTTCATTTTAGTATTTTACTTCACCTTGCTACAGGTCATGTAAACTAATACCATCACTGTGTGTTTTGTTGCTGTCTGACGTTCCTTGTTCCACAACAATTTCTAAATATTTTCTCCTGAAGCCATTGAACCAAATTGTCTTTTCAAGAATAATTTGTATTTCACAGTAAATTGATGACACTTAAGTAGCTGACTGCTGTTCCTTGAAATATACTTCAATATAAACTCACTTATAACTCGGAAAAATTGGATTAAGCTCAAGCTTTTGAGAATTAAAGGTTTAATAATTATATGCATAAGCATTGTCAGATGACTCCTTGTAAAATTAAACCGCTACAAGAGAATCTCAAAATTGTCTTTTCTGATGACCCCTTAAAGGGACTATACCACTATAAAGTCAGAATAGTGTTTTTATTTTATTTTTTATTGATAAAAAATGAACGATATTGTCCATTAAGAGATAGAGATAATTTATTGCAAATAGAGAGTGGCCTGTTGCCAGCATTCATGTTCAGCTCAAGAAGCTCGACAAAATTGTGAAAACTGTTTTACATGTACTAGACAGAATTATTACTATTGCGAATAGGTATAAGTTTTGACTTGTGTAAATATTGAGATTGACATATATTCCCCAAGAACATAAAAAAGGCCGCAACGGATTCGAAGAAGTCTTCATCTCAAAATAAACACTTAAGGAAGACATTCTACAATTTTTACAAGCTCAATGATAAAAGTGATGACTTCAACTTCCAATCGTCAACTTTCCCTTCTTGAGTAGCAACATTCCGTCCGCTCCAGCTTATGAAGTTTACGTATCACAATTGATTCGTTTTTCCAGAGCTTTACAAAAGTCCTCATTGATATGCTTATTTAAAAATTGTCTTCTTTTGAAGGCACTTGGATTTATAATCGAAAACCAGAAGTGGATCGAAAAAGTAGTATCAGTGACCACATACTATGAAAATGAAACCGAATCGATTATCTCAAGACAGTGCAAAGATACCTAAATGTCTCAGAAATAGACTTGTAGATTCTAAAGACAAAGTATTCAATTATTTCTTGTCCCAGAGCTCTAGTCTTTTCCAATATTTAGTGCCCTTTTTTATATGATTCTATTTTTGGCGTATATAATTCATTAAAAAGGCAAATTCAATCCCGAAAATATAATAGATTATAAGAATGAGAATTACGAGTGGTCTAGGTTTTTTTCTTTTTTTCGGGGGGGGGGGAGGGGTGTATTTTCTTTTTCTGAGGAGGAATGCTTCTTTTTTTTTAATCTTATATTTTATGACTATACTGATTTTGGTTAGGCTTTTTCGGACTTGCGATATTTAAATGCTTTCGTTTTGAGAGCGTTTTGCTCCAAACATATTTTAAATATTGTTTGGGAGAAACACTAATTTATGATTTAAGCATTTGGGCTTTTGTAAATGAGCATGATGACACTCAGCCATTCAGCTTTAGATTTATAACATACGTTTTCTTTATGCGGAAGTGTTCTTTTGTATTGCAACGAAATCATGTAAAAGCAGCTTTTGGGAGTCTCCTAGAGTTTAAATTGACATATGTTTCACTTATAGCTTATGGAACCCTATCACAGACCTGTCAATTTTCCATTTTAATTAATATTATATTAGAAGGGTAATTTATATATTCTATCTCCTGGTTATCGAGACAGATGTTACAAGTTATTTATTGATTCATTTGTTTCCTAGAAACTTATTATATTACCTAGGGGACAACTGTCGGAGGACAATGAAACTTGAATTACGTACTTTGTTATCATAGATGGATTACACATATTTAAATATAATACAATGACCATAATGTTTATATTATGAAACATGAATCTGCTAATACAATTACAATTGAAATAGCTTATAATTCCAAATAGGCTATAATCATTTGTCCAAGTATGTATTTTGGTACACTCTAGAACAACATTTCATAATACATGTAATATAACAAAAAAGTTTTACTAAAACTTCTCTTAGAGTCATATCAAGTTTTTGTTTTAACTTAAGAGTAAGAAATACTAGTATATTGCATCGTATATCGATCTCATTGAAAACCAAAAAAAATACTGCTTGCATGTTATATCCCTCACTATACACGATAGAGAGCTTTTGCTAGCTTTTAACACTACAAAGTTACATATTAATTTTAACAAAGTTGTCAAATGACCAATAATAGGAGTTACGTATACACATAATATGGACCCTTATTGTCACTTCCTCGCGCGTTTAAGAACCCTCCTGCAGGTCTCGGTTATAGAAGGTAGGACCCGTAGGATCCCCATGCAGGAAGCTAAATACCTGTTCCTACTCATCACTTTTTTCAATGGCGCTCTAACTCTCCTCCCCAATTGGCCTTGTGTCCCCATTTCCTCCACTTAGTCACCATCATTTTATCACCCCCTTAATGTTCATCTCCTGGAAATTGCCAAAATCGCGTTGCTTGGGAGAAAACTAAGTAACTAACATAAATGATGTTTTTTTTTTCTTTTTGCATACCCACTGAAAACGTCTGTCACTCATTTCATTTAGAACATTATGATTTTATCATCTTTTCATTGTAGACGAATCTTATAAATACTTGAAAATATTTGTGCCAATAAAATATTGCATTTGAATTTATAAAGAGTTGTATTGGCTCGAACATTTCCAAGACATCAAGTACTAAGAAATTCGCCCATCAGGAATCGTTTCTTCTTTCTGAATAAAGCGACCGTTTTGAATAAGATTATTTTAAACTAAAATATATTATCAACGGGTGAAAACGTTTTACCTACATATAAAGATAATTTGCAAGTCATGCACCAAAATATACATTTGTCAACCTTAAGCAAATTTAATATCAATGAATGTAAAAAAATATCCATTTCACCTTAAGCTATCCGACCTTAAACAATATCTATGAATAATCAAACAATCTATATAATTGTAATGTTGTTATGAATAAAAGACATAGTATACATTTTGTCAGTTCACGTCGACGGTGACTGAAACCATCACAGAGTGTAACCCTATCTCCTATAAATCAGTAACAAAGATCTAAGTCTATATTTTATAACAATTACTACCCTTAATGGTGTTAAGTGTTAACTTTCATTTCTTGATAATTGATTCATCAGTCACAGAATGTGTTTTTGATAACCAGGGGACAGGAAATATATAATCAGTATATGATTTGAATCTGTATAAAATTCCCCAGTCAGTGAAAAAACAAACAAACGTTCATATTTAATTCCTATGATTACATTTTTGTTTAATCATTGAATTTTTCTCGACCTAAAATTATTTCAGATGTAGTATTAAAAAAGACACAGCAAACGATGTATGATGTGAACATCAATATTGGCTCATAGTTTAAAACAATGTACTTAACAAACATTACTTTTCCCAATTTGACCATTCTTTAGGGACGGATTATCTTACTTGAAATGGGAGGGCTTGGTTTTCTGTTTTGGCCAGAAAATTTTTCGAAAGCGTCGCGAATTTTTATTATTTTATTTATTTTTGCTAACCTTCTGCTGCCAAAATATTTTTGTCATGAAAAATCATTTTCAAAATATGTTTAAGGAAAAAACCAAGGCCCCCCTTTCAAGTTAAACGGTCGGTCTTTTACAGCTACTATTCTTACTTAACTCTGATATATTTATGCCATTTGTAGTGTTGAAAGTGACATTACAGAAAAAAAACTTTCCAAAACAAAGAATAGTACTTCCCTCTACTCTTTATCACGAGGAATGGACGCACTTGCACACATATTGTACATAAAAATCTAGGAATTAGACATTGAAATCATCTCTGTTGTAAGAAAACTAGAAACGAGACGACACATGAAATAAATCATATTAAAGAACTTTATTTGATCTGAAGTTTTCCTTGAAAAGTTTAGATTTGCCAACCAATCTGGTGGGATGTGTGCTCCAGGTAGTTGAATGGGGTAGTCCTGTTATTAATGCCATTTGGTGTATGGTGGGACGTCAGGATGAATGCAAGAATATCTGGTATAGCTAACCATAGATTAAAAATGTCACGTTTCACACACGCTAAAGAACCCTGCTACCAGTGTCTCGATGAGAGTAGGACCTGTAGAAATCACTGCAAGGTGTTAAATTGCCCGAATCTACATATCGCTCTTTTAATATGCAGTGGCAGTCAATCTTCATATTCCCGATTGACCTTGGGTCCAATTTCCTTCATT
The DNA here is from genome assembly GCA_963971305.1 of Arcuatula senhousia. Taxonomy (NCBI): domain Eukaryota; kingdom Metazoa; phylum Mollusca; class Bivalvia; order Mytilida; family Mytilidae; genus Arcuatula; species Arcuatula senhousia. The sequence goes on along the minus strand of OZ020307.1, from coordinate 44,197,499 downwards.
TCATCATCATTTTATGTTCATAATATCAACCCTCTTTTTGTTGCTATCGAATAAGCAATAACTAATTTAAGATCCGGTTTTTGTGATTGATAAGTACAATTTGTTCCCTTTGTAACGCCTTTGTGGGATATGATTTAATGCCTAAATTAAAGGCACATGGAAACAAAAGTAACTTCCCAACTAGCACAAGCCAGTACATAAAAATATCTGAAACGGACATTTAAGATCAACAAAAACTAAACACTTTTGAACAAAAAAAATGTTACGACTTGTTAAGCTATTAAGTTATTTAAAGACATGTGTTCTTGTAGCCAAGCAAAACCCGTTCAGACATCATAATCTGAACAAGACTGAATAGACTGCAAGAAACTTTGTCTAAACATTGACTGAAAGTCTAACAGGTCTGAACACTTTTCTTGTATGACATTTTCAGTACAAATTGATCTGAAATGGCTGTTTAGGCTACTTCAGGTGTTTTTTTTTTGTTGAGGTACCCGGGTTTTGCCAATTTAGCTATTGTTTTGGAAGATGAACAAGTTAGAGATTATTTAATGAACATTCTTAATTCATATTTGGAAGAGGCAAGTAATAAGGAGACATAAAGCCAAAAGGTCACCTAGGTTCGACTTTCAACGGACAACTTAATTAATGCTGGTAAATAAAAGCTCAAGATACATCTCGGAACCTAGAGCAGTATGACATTTATTTTTAGACATGGTTTCCAACATTAGATTGTGTGTGATTTTAGCCTGATTACGGGTCACCTAGGCTGGCGTAATTCAGATGACTTAGTCCGGCAAGCGTTACCGTCACAGGACAGCAAGTCGAAAAAAAATTCTTTAAATAAAATTAAAATAACATATCTAATCGAGTTAAAAGCCTATTTTTCATGAACTAAGCATCAAAATATTCGCAAAAGCAAGTAAAATTTGTCCATTACATGCTTTCGCCTAACTGTAACAAAAAGGGTGTACATTTTAAACATTTGGACCCTTGTTTGCACAGTTAAACACTTATCTAGGACACTTAGGATGAACCTGGCAGTACGTACTATTTATTAAATTAAATAAGAAGTGCATCTGTTTATTGTACTTGATCGCGGCAAATGCTCGACACTGTTTCGTTGACTTCTTACACTTTAATCTTTTAACTTAAAATTGTTTATTTTCGTTTCATTACCTGCATAAAGAAGTTCATTTGCTTCTTTACTTAGAACATCATCACTTCGTCTGTTTTATCATAAATGAAACATATTTATCCCAGTGTTCATTGCTGTTGCTGCTCCCTTTGCAGAATTAGAATTTTTTTAAGCAAATACTTTTCGCATACTAAGATAATTTCGGTCATGTTTTGTATTTTTGATGTTATTGTTCAATGCTCTTCATAACTTCGATATAGCGTTTGACTTTTCTCAATATTTTGGGCTGAGCGCCCCTGATGAGTCTTGAATAGACGAAACGCGCGTCAGGCGTAGCAAAATTCAATATCTAGAATTTTTTTGTCATTTTTGTTTTTGAATGAAAGCTCGAAATCTTTGCATTAATGGTATTACGGAATTTTATAACATTATCAATTTTGACACCCACTTGGGTACTTTGCAGTTATGTAATAATTACTGAGCATGAGCATTGCTATCAACTTGTGTGTTTTAATAAAACAAAGTTATATGGAAAGTTATTTCAACTAGCATATATTTCATAATTTTTCAGACAGCTTTGTAATTATATTCTATTTAAGCATAATTTTCTTTGCTTTCCTGCTGTTTAGATTGTCTGTGATTCAAAATCTACAAAAAACAAACAAATTATTCCTGTTTATCAACTGATTATTCAATGCATTACATAACACATAACATATTATCAAGGCGTGTTCATAGTTTATTTAGAGCGACCAAGTGTGTACCCTAGGTGGCTGAATAGGGTAGCCCTCGTCCGCGGGGGTTGTCAGGTCTATAATACGGAAACCCTGACCGCCGACCATAGTGGGCCAACGTGTGTGAAGAGTGCCACGCTTCATGCACGTAAAAGACCCCTTTGTGGACCGCCAAGTAGTGCACCACATAGGCTAAATTTTCCGCCCCTACCCACCTCTCCCCTTTTTCCTGTGGTTCTTCAAAATTTACCGGTCCTTTGTTTCCCACCCCATCCCCATATTTCATTTATCATCATCATTTCATGTTCATTTTATCATCCTTTTCATGTTCATCGCCTGTAAATAACCTATATAGCGTTGCACGGGCGTAAAACACCAACTCACTCACTCACTCACTCATAGTTTATTTGATTTCCAATATCTTACTATCAGATAAAAGATACATTTGCTTCAAAGAAAAGGTCAATTAGAAAAATCTTTTTACACATTCCAATCAAATCTCAAGATGATATTGTTTCATTTAAAAGAGGCTCAAATCATTATTGCATGTATAAATAAAGTTATCGATTATCGAAATGCAAGCAAAAAAACACAACCTGACTATGTTAAGAAGACCATAAAGCCATGAAGCTTTGGTGACTAGTATTTGAACAATTCAAAGGTATTTTAAATCAAGAACTTTTTTAAACAAACACACATCTGTAGATACATATATACATGTACACATGGAAAGTTTATTTCAGGGGATATTCAAATGAAACTAACGTGAAATTCAAGTGAAAAATTGAACGTGAAAAGTATTTAACGTTCAATTAATTCACGTGAAAAGATTCACGTACATTTCACGTGAAAAAAAAAACGTTCTCAACATTTTAAACATGAATTGCTCTAGAACTTTCATGCAACTTTATAAATATTTAAATTCTCATTATTCAGAATTATTCACGTGAAAAGTTATTACGTTAATATCACATTATATTATATGAAATTAATATTAAATATATTTCACGTGAATCTCACGTTAAATTGTTTCTTTAACGTGAAATTTTCTTTTGGAGTTCACGTTAATCCTGATTTCACGTGAATTTCACGTGAACAAAATTTCCCTGTATATAAGGCACGGACCATTTGATTTTCTGGGGGGGGGGGCCTGGGATTTTTTTGAAAAAAATTTCCCGGCCCTGATTTTTGTAAAAAAAAAAATAATCTTGCCAGCACCTAGGTTGGAAAAAATAATCTGGCTTCAATCTTGCCAATTGAAAAAAAATAATCTTGGCAACAAAATTTCCTTGCGTGATATGTGTGTGAAAAAAATAATCTGGCCCGCGAAGCGTGCGAAAAAAATTTCCCGGCTCAAGGTAAAATCCATGGCCACACCAGAAAATCAAATGGTCCATGCCTAACCTCAATATGATCTACTACACAAATTACTAGTATGACATATATTTCTTTGTTCGAACTCTGTTGATAAATCATGCATGAGGCGAATTCAAAACCTTCCTATCGGTTTTCAGGCATTTATTTTTCAAAATAGGTGTTTTTCGTTAATTTCTTAGTCGAGTCAGTCGCCTTTCTGTTACTTTGTAAATGTCGATGGCCTGAATACCTATATGGATGTCAAGATTTCGTAAATACATGGTTTTGTCTTGAATCTAGCTAAATGAAGGTATAATAACAAAATTGCAGAATTAGAAAAAAAACACAAAATGACGTAGAAATACTGGAATAATTAAATACTGCAACGTTCCTGTCTTGGTACAATCATTTCAAAAGAAATGAGTTAAACCTCCCTCTTCAATTGCGAGCTTAGTGTCCATGGTAACTAAAGAAAAGTGAGAATTTCTGAAGAAATAGGAGATGAAGAAAGTCTCCAAATCGATAATTGAATGGAAGAAGCAGAGGTACCAATGGGGTATCCGACTGTCAAAAGTCCAAAAGGGCAGAGACAACACCAGTAAACACCAACAAGAACGGGACAAAAACAGACAACATGTAAAAAACGGAAACACAAAATACTGAATATCAATCAACAACGCGAACTCCAGTCGAAACAAGAGTGAACTCAGGTGCTCCGGAAGAGTAAGCAGTTCTTGCTTGCTATAGCTCACCCGTCTCGTTGCCAATGGTCCATTCAGCGTGTCAAATCCGGTAAAGGAAGACAAAACAAAACCCTATGACAAACCAACATCTGCACTCATCGAGAGATCGAAATCCCATATTTGTCTACAAGTGCATGATGTCTTCCGTAAAATTTCTTGAGTGAAGACAGCAACCGAGGAGCAAGATGACCCTGTGTGAGCAAGTGTCGCTGTGCTAAGGAATCGATGTAAGTCCCGCATGCTCTGGAGTAACGAATCAAAGAAAGTCACCAAATCAAGGACATCATCAATATAACGGAACGTGAGGTTAAAAGAGAGAGCTCGTCCACGATCTTATTTGATTAGAAAAGATTGTAAGAAATATATGCTTCATATTAATGAAGAAACAAATCAGCAAGCAAAGGTGCACAATTAGTGCCCATTCGAATCCCTATTGCTGAAAAACACGTCCAACAAACTGAATTAATATGTTGTCGATAAGAATATTTACCATGTCAATAATCTGTTCTTCTGTAAATTTCTTATTTTCTTAGACTCATTGATGACAAAGCAAGTCTTAGAATAATCGGCTCCCAGACTTTTGAACCGTTTTCTATTCTTTTTTATAAAAGCTGCGTTTAATCAGCTGTGCCAATCGTGATTTGAGTTGTCCATGCGGAATAGAAGTATAAAGAGTGGAGGAATCGAAAATTTTGATGCTGATGAAACTGATTTACAGCTGAGAATCTCCATCAATTCTTTCTAATTCTTCAGGATCTACATTCATGACACCATTTCTAGAATAACAACAATCGTTATATTTCTGGAGGCCGGATTTTGTTGTCATCAGTATTGAAGTCAACAGAATTGAAAGAGGCTTAGTTGTACATTTTGATGACCATGCAATGAAGCGCTGTTTGTGTAGATTTTTATGATATAAAGGAATCCAATACAGGGGTGGAATTTCATCATTGTCAGCACAAACAGAGAGCTCGAAGGAGGAAATGATCGAAATTTATGATTGTCAATAATTTCCTCCTTAGACAGTGTTGAAGTTGTGTATGTTCCGCTATTGCTGGTAAAACAAAACCCTAATTCAGCTGTCAAGCAGTTAATATAGTGCTTTTTACGAAAGCAAAATGATGTTATTTGGTGCTTTCTCTGCAGGTACAACAACATATTAAGGTAGACAGTGTTTTTGTAACATCCGCGTTGCAAAAAAAAGGTTGATGATTTAGTGCTCGTTGAGTCCTTCAAAGAATTGATTCTTTTCAAAATTAAGGACCTCACAGCTTTAACCCACTCAGAGTTGATTCATTTTCTCGAACATGCATTGGCCCGTTAAAGGCATACACGGGTCTGTGTTACATGTATGAGTGCTGTATCATGGGTGGGTTGACATAATTCAATTTGATTTTTTTTTCAATTTGTTCTTGTCCGGATTATGACTGAAATACTGTCGACTTCACAAAAAACAAACAACAATCAATCAATCAATCAACGAATTAAGTTTTAAAATTATACAGAATCTTTATCTTCGGCGAAAATGACATCACAAATTTTAAAAGCATTTTGAATGTGTTCGTCTGTATATTCTTAATGCATCTGGCAAGTATGCAAATGTTCATGTATTTTGAAACAATGGGTATAAATTGTTTTAGCAGATGTACATATTTGAAACGTATATAATTTGTCCATGACAATGAAGAATCTGGAACAATGACAGATTTATATTTCTGTAGCTTTACAAAAAGTAACTAAAATATATATCATTGGAATCAAAACGGTTTCCCGTGTATGGTATTGTCATTTACCGCCTTTGTTTTCTTGCATAATTAACAAAGTCGTTCCGTGCGCTCCTTTACACGCGTTAATGGGTAGCATTCTTTTTTTTAATATCGTGAATGTAGAAACAATAAGTCTATAGGTAAAACAATCTAAATAATTAGTTTATCTTATCAATATCTCAACGGTGTTGTTTCCATGCATTAAGTTTTGGATTTCGCTCTGACTCAGTTCAGTTGGTAAAAAATAAAAGAAAAATCTTAGAACTATTGTGTCGAGCCTATTATTTAGAGTAGACATGCAATTTGATGATCACATGCATGTTGCTCTCTCTTAAGTTTGAATAAGTTTACATAGCTCTGTTATCACGTGGGTGCTTATGTTCAATGGACATCAATTTGCAGAATATAATTATGTTTAATATTTAATTTCAGAACTACATGTATATTTTCTTTTTATTGACATATGCAGAAATAGACGATTTACCGGTATATTTCAACGTCAGATATTACTTTCAACATTTATTGGCATCAGAAATAGCCATTAGAGCATTAAATCTGTAGTGAAGGAGTTTTAGTCACTACTTTTAAGAGTTTATCATCCATAATATATATTTTACTTTTAATGCATTGTTTTTAAGCTTTTTTTATTCAAAACCTTCATGATGCTCCGCTATACTAATATACACATATTTTGACGGTCTTTTATTCGGATTTGAGATTTAAACATTCTTAATATCGCGTTTTCTAATCATCAAAATTGATTACACTGCATGATCTAGTACTTATTAACTTTTCCATCGTCATAGAAAATATTTTAACTACTTAATTAATTTTAATATTACTAGTATTTAACACTGTGATCACAGAAACTTTTTTCTTACAAAATTTTGCTACTTGTGTAGTAGTTTATTTACGTTCGTTGTTTGATATGATCATGCTTCAAAATGCATTGGGTTTTACACTTTTTACATGTCAGTGTAAATATAAGATGTAGAATATAAGCTGCATCTCAAAACGGTTATTTTTTAAACAATGGAATCTTTACATTTGCACGAAATGCCTCTCGTTGTTCATACCATGAGTTTTAGCGTCCCTTATACTTCTACAGTAAATGCGAACGTGTCAAAGGAGAAATAGTACATGCTTTCACAATATGTCAAAAGTGCTAAATACTTGACCTTAGTTTGTGTTAACTAGACTCCCGAATGGTCATTCAAAAACAACTTGGATCTTAAAGTTTGGACCTAAGACTGTTTTTAATGAACCATTTTGACCTAAAATCTACACGCTATGGTCTTTAGATTGCGTTTGTAATGAATCACTTGGACCTCTAGTCTACATGCTTCGGTCAATATACTTTTTTGTGATAAACCATTTGACTTCTCGTATACAAGCTGTAGTCCATTGACTGCATTTTGTGATGAATCACTTTGACCTCTCCTTTATATTGTATTCCTGAGACTGATTTTTTTGTGATGATTCTATTGGACGTTTTAGCTACCTGCTTTAGTCCTTAGGCTGTCTTAGTGGACCATTTTGATCTCTAATCTACATGCTTCAGTCCTTAAACTGTAACTTTGGACTTGAGGTCTACATGCTTCAAGCATCAGTCCTTATACTGTACTTCAGGTCTACATATTTCAGTTCTTAGACTGTACTTCATGTATACATGTTTTAGTCCTTAGGCTGTACTCCAGGTCTACATGTTTCAGACCTTAGACTGTACTTCAGGCCTACATGTTTTAGTCCTTAGACTGTACTCCAGGTCTACATATTTCAGTTCTTAGACTGTACTTCAGGTCTACATATTTCAGTTCTTAGACTATACTTCAGGTCTACATATTTCAGACCTTATACGTCACTTCAGGTCTACATGTTTTAGTCTTTAGACTGTACTTTAGGTCTACATATTTCAGTTCTTAGACTGTACTTCAGGTCTACATGTTTTAGTTCTTAGACTGTACTTCAGGTCTACATGTTTCAGACATAAGACTGTACTTCAGGTCTACATGTATAAGCCCTTAGACTGTACTTCAGGTCTACATATTTCAGTTCTTAGACTTTACTTCAGATCTACAGACTGTACTTCAGGTCTACATGTTTCAGACCTTAGACTGAACTTCAGGTCTACATGTTTAAGTCCTTAGACTGTACTTCAGGTCTACATGTTTTAGTTCTTAGACTGTACTTCAAGTCTGCATATTTTAGTTGTTAGACTGTACATCAGGTCCACATGTTTAAGTTCTTAGACTGTACTTCAAATCTGCCTATTTTAGTTCTTAGACTATCCTTCAGGTCTACATGCTTCAATCCTTAAACTGCACTTAATGTCTACATGCTTCAGTTTTTATACTGTACGTCAGGTCTACATGTTTTAGTTCTTATACTGTACTTCAGGTCTGCATATTTTAGTTCTTAGACTGTACTTCAGGTCTGCATATTTTAGTTCTTAGACTGTACTTCAGGTCTACATGTTTAAGTTATTAGACTGTACTTCAAATCTACATATTTTAGTTCTTAAACTATCCTTCAGGTCTCAGGTCTTAGACTGTACTTCAGGTCTACCTGTTTTAGTCCTTAGACTGTACTTCATGTCAATATGTTTCAGTTCTTAGACTGTACTTCAGGTCTACATGTTTTAGTCCTTAGGCTGTACTCCAGGTCTACATGTTTCAGACCTTAGACTGTACTTCAGGTCTACATGTTTTAGTCCTTAGACTGTACTCCAGGTCTACATATTTCAGTTCTTAGACTGCACTTCAGGTCTACATATTTCAGTTCTTAGACTATACTTCAGGTCTACATATTTCAGACCTTATACGTTACTTCAGGTCTACATGTTTTAGTCTTTAGACTGTACTTTAGGTCTACATATTTCAGTTCTTAGACTGTACTTCAGGTCTACATGTTTTAGTTCTTAGACTGTACTTCAGGTCTACATGTTTCAGACCTAAGACTGTACTTCAGGTCTACATGTATAAGCCCTTAGACTGTACTTCAGGTCTACATATTTCAGTTCTTAGACTTTACTTCAGATCTACAGACTGTACTTCAGGTCTACATGTTTCAGACCTTAGACTGAACTTCAGGTCTACATGTTTAAGTCCTTAGACTGTACTTCAGGTCTACATGTTTTAGTTCTTAGACTGTACTTCAAGTCTGCATATTTTAGTTGTTAGACTGTACTTTAGGTCTACATGTTTAAGTTCTTAGACTGTACTTCAAATCTACCTATTTTAGTTCTTAGACTATCCTTCAGGTCTACATGCTTCAATCCTTAGACTGCACTTAATGTCTACATGCTTCAGTTTTTATACTGTACGTCAGGTCTACATGTTTTAGTTCTTATACTGTACTTCAGGTCTGCATATTTTAGTTCTTAGACTGTACTTCAGGTCTGCATATTTTAGTTCTTAGACTGTACTTCAGGTCTACATGTTTAAGTTATTAGACTGTACTTCAAATCTACATATTTTAGTTCTTAAACTATCCTTCAGGTCTTCATGTTTCAGGTCTTAGACTGTACTTCAGGTCTACCTGTTTTAGTCCTTAGACTGTACTTCATGTCAATATGTTTCAGTTCTTAGACTGTACTTCAGGTCTACATGTTTCAGACTTTAGACTGTACTTCAGGTCTACATGTTTCAGTCCTTAGACTGTACTTCAGGTCTACATGTTTCAGTTCTTAGACTATACTTCAGGTCTACATGTTTTAGTTCTTAGACTGTACTTTAGGTCTACATGTTTTAGTTCTGAGACTGTACATCAGGTCTACATGTTTTTGTTCTTAGACTGTACTTCATGTCTACATGTTTTAGTTCTTCGACTATACTTCAGGTCTACATGTTTTAGTTCTTAGACTGTACTTCAGGTCTACATGTTTATGTTCTTAGACTGTACTTCATGTCTACATGTTTTATTTCTTTGACTGTACTTCAGGTCTTCATGCTTTAGTCCTCAGACTGTACTTCAAGTCTACATGTTTTAGTTCTTATACAGTATTGATGGGCCGCTTAGACCTCTGATCTGCATGCATATTCCTAAGACTAATGATAAACTACCTGGACCTATTGTCTAAACCTGCTATAGTCTTGTAGATTGTATTTTCATACATCAACACAATCAAATTGATAAAACTAATTAGTATGTCGTTAAACAGACCAGTAGCTTGTGATAACTTTAATGTACTTGGACACAAAAGTTCATAAAACTTTGTAATCACGGTACTAGTTATTGATTTGAATACATTTGTCTATTGGAGTAGACTTTCTTGTTCACATGCCCTTCACTCATTTATGTGATAAGAAAGGTCCTTTACTTTGCTATAGTTATTTCACATGATACAAACATGTGTAAATGCATTGTGTTTTTATAAATGAACTTGTCGGAAAGATGTTTTTTTCAGCAAAAGTGTATTATAATAAATCCTATCGAATTAACAATGAAACACGCCAATATGAAATTAATAGTTTTACAATTTGTAAATGAAGCCGTAAAAATCAAAATGACAGATGTTTTGTATTTAGCTTAGTACATTGAATTACAGAAGTTACACTTCCTAGAAAAGACAACTTCATTGGTGGTTGCTTGATGAACCGTAATGGCAAATGTCATTGAATGGGGGAGAGGTGTGTGAAATTAAAACTGAAGCTTCAATACAATATGCCTTCTATCATTTTTATTTTAATCGTGTGGGTATATACATGTATAAACACCTTAGAATACCACACCGGGTATAGATATAGGTAGGGAACATAATCCGACATGTTCTATATACAAAATACTTTGGGGGGGGGGGTATATTTAAATGATTGGTGTTCATCTTTTTCCTTCAGTAAAACATTATCACATGATGAAACAATTTAAAACAAAATCATTGATGTTTATAAATGTTTAGTAACAAACCGTTTTTGTTTGTTTGTTTGTTTTTAACGTAAACCAACGTGAAGAACTATAAGTTTTATAGAAGGATATTTGAGAAAACTGTTTGTCAAAACCAATCCATGGGCACCAATTTGAAACAAAATGTTATTATCATTAATTAACCCCCCTGCAAACATCGTTATATGAGAAAACAATGTATTTCTTCTGCATGGTCTAAAGTCATATTTAGGTGTGTTAAGATAAATGCGTTTCTTTGTTTATTTTTCTCTCACCCTGATGAAAAAAATCGTGTTGAAAATGAGGTAAAATGGTCTAGATTACAATATTAAATGTATAAATAAAAGTCAATACATTCTACATTCATTTCGATTAATTGGTTACAATGCCATGGGGTAAGTTTTCTTTTTTATCATTTTTGAAACTACGTGGTAAGGTACAGATATGTCGTTATTTCGATAAACTTGCCATTTTCATATATACATAATAGAATGCATGTGACGATTGTCAGCATATTGTAAACAAAATCTCGACAGATTTTATTGAACTTACAACAATCAAGCTAATCAAATATGTTCCAAAGAAAAAGACAATGGACATGAATCTAAAAAATAAGATTATGAATCAATAACAAAAAAGCCAAAAGTCACTAGAATATTAATGCAAGATATAATATCATTCGCTGCTGTAGCTATAATTACAAATCTAGAAACGTTGACAAGTTCATGTTGGGATGAAACAAAGTCCCTCCATGTATTTTAGGTCAATGTTATAGTGTTTTTGTTTCTCTTCAATAATAACTGTTGAGATATTTACATAAAGCTTTTGTTATTCCACGTCACTGAATACGCTGATCGGATCTGTTCGCAGCGTCTGTTGTTTCTATCTTAATAAACAGGTAATAAATGCCTGCAGTTCATCAACCTCTAGTACATGTACTTGTTTAAAGGTATTAAATACTTGTATTTTAGTATATTTTTTTGATAATTATAGAAATTTTGATGCTTTTTGTTGTAATTTTTAAGCAGTATTTGAAGTGTTAATTTGACTTATCAAAATAACAATAAAACATACCACTGTGATTCGTGGTATTCGATGTAATTGCGATAGTACCAAAACTGAATTTATAAACAATTCTAAAATTAGTACTAGGGAATAGACTGAATTAAAAACGCTGCCGTATTGTTTCTTTAATACAAAATTGTGGCTACAATGCCGAACTTCAAGTAGCATTTAAAAAACATAATGCGTCTCTCTGAATTATTTTACATAAAAATCTAACCATAAATAGTAGTCTTGTTTAATTATTTTTTCATCCTCTGTAGCAGAGTTCCTGTTTATTCAGGATATTCAAATCTGGTAAATGTTCTCATGTTGTACTTAAAAAACAATGAGTATTTATAACTAAGTACAATAGGCCTTCAAGAATTTATTTATGACAAAGTTCCTATTCTTGTTTCTGGTTATAATTGCATTTTGTCTAGCCGTTTATAAAATTCAATGAAAGTAAAATGAAATTGACTAGGTAATGTAAGTGACATAATCAGTTATCCTTTCCTTTTTTACCCAAACTTAAATCTAGTGTCTGGATTTACATGTCTATTGTTAGAATAAATACCACTTTGCTCTGTATTTTTTCGTTTACACGGCAAGTAAAATAGAATGTGGTTGTAGTATCAGTATTGCAACAAAATTTAGTGTTCCATTATGACAGTGTAATCAACTGCACCTATTCAGATGCAGTTACATTTTGTATCAGTGGTGGTGATGCTGGTCTTACAAATGCTTCTATTTAGTTAAAGAGGTCCAGACAAAGCAAAGATAAAATTCGAGCTAAAGACGGATTTATTTGACTCAAAGGATTAAAAGTCTGCTTAGTATGAGTGTGACTGGGTTGTAGCTAACTACATAACTACATCCAATTGTCACATGCATATTATGTAATTCTCTTACATGTCTTTAATTTGAACTTTTATAAATTCATCCAATCTAAGTACGATGTCTTCTAACTATTATAATGCTATTTCCCATTGGTTAAAAATAAAAATAAATCTTTGAAAATAAACTAGAATTAAAAACAAAATAGAGACTCTTCATGATATACATGCACAATGATCTTATAATGTAGATTTGATTTTATATATTAAAAGATCGACAAATTCCTATTCCTATATGCATGTTTGTAATAATTCAAGCACTTAATCAAAAGGGTATGTTCGGAAAGGGCCAAAAACGGCCCTAAATTTCAAATTCGAGACAGCTACAAAATAATTCTGCTAGAATGGTCATAAGACTCTATACTTTATAAAATGACATAAATTGTGCATGAATTAATTACTTTCATCTACAACAAAGACCTTTAAAGTTAGTGAAATTCTTTAAAAATCGCTATTTTTGACATATTTAGCCTCTTTTCCTGTAAAAAATGATGAATATAATGTTGGCCGCATACTCTGACCAAAATTATTTTTTGGTTAAAATATTCACTTTTAAGTAATAAATTGATAAACAAAAATCTATGTTGGTCAGAGCATCCGGCCACTTTTGATTTTGACACCAAAGTGGTGAAAAGGGGTAAAAAACGACAAAAAAGAAGATTTTCCTATTTTTTCTCATATTTAGGGTGTCATCGAAGGAAACAGCACAATTTTATCACTAGAAAACTATTATATTTGTTAAATATAGGTATTCTGTGAGTTATTTCCAATGAATTCATTTAAATTTCTTGAAAATGAAAATTCAGCCCAATTACAGGGCCAATTATAGGCCTTTGTGAACATACTTCCGGATCGTAATTTATACAAAAATGCTGTTGACGGGAGAAAGGCATTTTGTCGATTCGTAAATGATCACCAGTGATTGCTTCGTCCTATCACTCTATGTGCAATTAAAGTGGAAAGGCTTCATGCACAAGTGAATAACGCTTTGATTCATAATGGCTGGGGCCAGTTAACAATTAACAAATATTGCTTTACCCAGCAGTGTGTGTATTGGCTTTGGCAATCTGTTTATATTCGCTGTAGGTAGCTCTTCTGGTTGGAGTATTAGAAATTCGCATTTGTAACCGGCTATGCATCGTTATTTCTAAATATTTTGATATATTTGTTTACAATGATAGCTGCCAGAATTTGTAACATGTAGGCAAAATATTTGCTATTAATTGTTTAATTAGACAACTGTTAACGTTTTTCAATTTCCATGGCTTAGTGTTGGTGTTGTGCATTGGTAAAATTTTTACAATACAGAAGAAACATACAAAATATTTAATTAGCATATGTTACCAACAGAGCCAAGCTATATACAAATTTATTAGGGCCCCTTATCTTCGATGCGGATGCCCTATAGTTTACACTTTGTCCGTCTTTGTCAGTCTGTCCGTCCGTCAACAATTCTTGTGAACACTTAAACTCAAAAACTATTACTACCACAGTTCTAAAATCTCGTACAGTTGCTAAGAAGCATTTCATATGGTTTGCATATTATATTTTTTTGCAAATCCGTGAAATATTTCAGTACTGGTGGGGCTCTTCCTGACTTGGTCAGTATTCTTGTTTATACTTATATTTGCATAATACACAACCAAATACAAAGAAAGACACAAACAGAGAATATATATTAGAAGAAAATATAAGCTTCCATCTAAGATAAATATTATTATAGTTAAAAGATACTGGTGAACCAAGCTACACATTTATACTACCCCAACTAATCTGTGCAAGTGCTTCAAAGACAACATCAAAACCAAAATTTTTTTTTTAAATACAACTAAATATCAAAATCGTACAAAACGTACATGCTCTTTTAGATCAAGCATGTTTAATGCAAAACATTTGATTATTAGTTTTGGTAAAATTGGTTTATACTTCAACCAAATTTATTATACAACACGGTGTTGGTCAATTTATGGCAAAGAAAACAATGATGTGAAACAAGTGTACGCGACACAGCTCAAACAAACAAGCGGCAATTTAAAAAAAGACCAAAATGAAAAACAGTCAGAAGCCTTTAACGAGGCCAGTAAGCGCCGCTGGCTGTTTTGCCATTGGCCCAAGGTCAAAATAAAATGCATACAAATCAAATTCAGTCTTGAAACAGTTAGAATTCATTATTTCAAATGCAATGGTTTGTATATATACACCAAGATGGTGTATTTAGGGGTTTTAAAACATAAAACATGGAAATGAAACATAACATATACCGATGCCGCAAAGAGTGATCGATGCTAAACAAAAAGTCCATGAATTCACAAATGCTGATTATATTTTCCCAATTATTATTATTTCAAACCTAAATAGATAAAAAGGATTAATAATATATGCTTTATCAATGTATCTACTCGTAAAGTTAGCAAGATTGTATCTTGTTGAAAAAAGATTCTGACATTAAGCTGTATAAATGATTCTGTATCTTCTAAATTATTGTTTTCTATTGTCAATGAAACCATTGGATTCAAGTATATATTATATATAAATAGGCGTGAGATTTTATCTCTAGTAGCATTTTAGCAGGAAATGGATAGACTGCAACTGTTAATGTATAGCCATGGAGACTTGATAATGTCAATAATATTTCTGTTTTTCTCTTTTTACCGTTCACAATAATCTTAAAAAATACTTAAAAGAAATTGGTCCAGTAAGCTTTACCCATTTACCATTAAGGATTTTTAAATGAACATGTCCCATTTCATATTTAAAAACGAGTCTGTTTTTTGTTTCCCCAGGACAACTTACCAAGGGTATTAGAGTTATGACATGTTCGTCACTACGTCCTTTCGGAAATATTGTACAAGACCTTCATTGAAACTGAAAGGTTGAAAACAATGTTAACGCTATATCAAACTGACTTGATCCTTCTTTATGAAATACTAGTAACATGTTTTAAAAGTTGTCCTATTTTTACTTTTAATAACTTACACCCAGTTTGACTTTTGAACAACAGAACCCAATTCAAATGAACTTTTTGTATAAAGTGCATTACAAAACCAATAAATAATGTAGAAAGTCACGAGTATAAACAATACTGTTATAAAACACATGTTAAGTGAGATATCAAGTCGGTTTTTGTATGTAATTTAGCCAATTTAATACAGTTTGTTACGTATTTTATTGACTGAGGGCTATTGAAATATGCATATGAGACACCAAGTATACAATCCGAGTGTCACCAAAGGCGTTTGACCTGTTATTAAGCTAATCAAATGTTCATATGGATAAACTTTTTACAGCTTTATCAGTCGAATATTTTAGATATCACATTAGAAGGGGGGAGTCTGGCTGTGTTTATGAATATAGATAATTCTATTTATTTACATATCCAATAACATGAGTACATTTATATAGATGAAATATGGAGATAAATTCAATTTTGCATTTGTTTTAAGACGTAAATTAACTGACGAGTGTTAACGTACATGTAGATCTTGATAAGATTTGAGGAAGAGGTAGAAAATGCTTAGAGATTCCCATCTTTTGAAATGTTATACACGGATCTGGTTTATTTCATCATAAGTTGGGTATGTAAAATAACTTATTTTTCGTTAATTTGCTATTTTTGCCAAGAAATGTTTCTTCGAAAAATAACGTCAGCTAAATTCGTTCTGTTTTTCTAATTTAAAGCTAATATCAGCTACCGGCTAACAAGTGTGATCAAGATCTCGAATAGAGCACGAAATTGTAAATGCTGATATTTTTTTTTCGCAAACAAACAGGCTACTTTTTGTATGAAGTAAATCTTATACGACATATATATGAAACCATCGCAAGTTACATAGAATATGTTCTGAATCCACGTTATTATGAACACCGCTTATCGAAATCTGCTGCGAAACCATGTATCATGATACCAGCGAAATATCAAAATCATCGTTTTCGCCCTTACAATAATATCATACAAGCTGAAACATTTTCAAGCTTTTCCGGCGGATCTTTTTCATTTTGTTTGGTACTTTCCTCTTCATTAAGAAGCTAAGATGGCATGTACTACAAGACAAATCAAAATTTCATTAGAAAATAACTCTGATTATAGAAACCAAAAAAAAAAAAAATTCTGGTTAAGAAAAGATCAAACTTTGCATTTACGCTAAGCGCATCGCATGATTCTCAAAACAAGCCTCTGCTAGACTAATTAGCCTACTTTGAAAGATTTATATATATGGTATATAAATGACAAGACTTAAGTCGTTATTTTGCAGGTATGAAAGTGTAACAAATAAATCAACGAATGCACATAAAGCTTTAGATTATAGGACACAACCTTCATGTGTCTTTACGTACTTGTGTTGCCCTTCAACTAAGACAAACAAGAAAATATAATAAGAAATTTACAGCAAAATATGTTTAAGAGAAGGCTTTAAATAAAAGAAAACTTTTAAAGAAATCACTATAAAGCCTTTTTGTTTTACAACTCATTGTTTAATATGATATTGTTGCTGGTCCCAAATTTGGAAGGGACGATCAATGTTACTCCGTGTTTAGGAATTGTAATACCTCAATCTTACGTAAAATACCTCTTTCTAAATTTCGATAACAGTAGGTTCAAAGGGGTACGCTACAAGGGGATACTGATTCACCATTCACGATAGATACTCTCCGTTTTGTAGAGTCGTTCGAAAAGTTGCGTTTCAAATGGGCCCTGAAATCACATCCCACGTTATGGGAGCCCATGTTGATGCTGCATACCAAATATCAAGAGGCTGTGATATGTAGTTGCTAAGAAAACTGTTACGAAAATTTTCTACTATTGGACATTATTGTCAAAAATTAACTAAGTCGGTAAACAGGAAGTAGATGAAGGACAGACCTGAAATCGCACCCCACGTTATGGGACCTCACCCTAATACTGTATACCAAATAACAAGTGGCTATGATAAATAGTTGCTGAGAAAACTGTTACGAAAATTTTCTACTATTGGACATTATTGTCAAAAATTAACTAAGTCGGTAAACAGGAAGTAGATGAAGGACAGACCTGAAATTGCATCCCACGTTATGGGACCGCACCCTAATACTGTATACCAAATATCAAGTGGCTATGATAAATAGTTGCTGAGAAAACTGTTACGAAAATTTTCTACTATTGGACATTATTGTCAAAAATTAAGCGACAGACCTGTAATCACATCCCACGTTATTGGACCTCACCCTGATGCTGTATACCAGATATCAAGTGGCTGTGATTTATAGTTGCTGAGAAACCTGTAACGAAAAGTTTCTACTATTGGACATTATTGTCAAAAATTAACTAAGTCGGTAAACAGGAAGTAGATGAAGGACAGACCTGAAATCGCACCCCACGTTATGGGACCTCACCCTAATACTGTATACCAAATAACAAGTGGCTATGATAAATAGTTGCTGAGAAAACTGTTACGACAATTTTCTACTATTGGACATTATTGTCAAAAATTAACTAAGTCGGTAAACAGGAAGTAGATGAAGGACAGACCTGAAATTGCATCCCACGTTATGGGACCGCACCCTTATACTGTATACCAAATATCAAGTGGCTATGATAAATAGTTGCTGAGAAAACTGTTACGAAAATTTTCTACTATTGGACATTATTGTCAAAAATTAACTAAGTCGGTAAACAGGAAGTAGATGAAGGACAGACCTGAAATTGCATCCCACGTTATGGGACCGCACCCTAATACTGTATACCAAATATCAAGTGGCTATGATTATGATAAATAGTTGCTGAAAAAACTGTTACGAAAATTTTCTACTATTGGACATTATTGTCAAAAATTAAGCGACAGACCTGTAATCACATCCCACGTTATTGGACCTCACCCTGATGCTGTATACCAGATATCAAGTGGCTGTGATTTATAGTTGCTGAGAAAACTGTAACGAAAAGGTTCTACTATTGGACATTATTGTCAAAAATTAACTAAGTCGGTAAACAGGAAGTAGGTGAGTGACAGACGTGAAATCGAATCCCACGTTATGGGACCCCACCCTGATGCTGTATTATAATACCAAATATCAAGTGGCTGTGATTAGTAGTTGCTGAGAAAACTGTTACGAAAATTTCTTCCCCGCCCGCTGCCCGCCCGACATTCACCATTTTATAACCCGGATTTTTCACTCTGTGAATCCGGCCAAAAATATAGGAAAAAACAAGCTGAAATTTGGTTAAGCACCATTAATAAAAGGAATATTTCGAAAATTGAACCCTTGATCGACCCCCCCCCCCCCTCAAAAAATTATGGCTACGGGTATGTGTATGTTTTGTGGCATTGTTTCCTGGAAGTTGCGACACCCACTTCTATAATTAGGATAACATACAAATTGCTATCATTAACACAAGAAACTTCTTACTGCTAATGACTTCTGTTAAATATATATTATCTAATCAGAGAATTTTTATTTGTTGTGATAATATTCTAAAATCGCTCTAGTTATGTCTTACATCAAAAGATATATATCATGTAGATTTTAACTATTACATGAATCACATTGGTTAAATTAACAGATGTTAAAGATCATAACACGATCAGCTTCAGGTTCGACTCATTACTCAGCAAATTTTGTTACTGAAAGTGTTGATTTCGACAAATATGTTATTGTCTTAAAAATACATTAAAATTAGATTTAATTAGATAAAGACCCAACAGACATTTCGTAGCGCAATTTACCCATATCCTCAGTGTCTGCTATCTCTATGCTTTCAGTTCATGTTAAGTTATGGGAAGTAAAACTCGAAGCGTAGAACTGAAAACATAAAGATACGTACACCAAAATGTGGACAATTTACACCAATTCTTGTTCGATGTCATATATTTTACTAAATTTATTCAAGGCAAAATATGTATATATTACTAATATATTAACAAATTGTCCACATTTGGTGTAGCTCTGTCTAAAACACCCATCTATTGGTTTTAAAGGGAGGGAAGGGTGGGTAAGGAAACCACCTCATATCTAAGCTAAGTGACACTGTAACTGACGTGTATGACAATCATCACATCTACTGTCTATCCATAAGCATGGATATTAAAATAATGAGAATGAGTAACATGAACTTCCGCCTACGTCATCAGTCAATGAGACTATACCCATATCCTCAGTGTCTGCTATCTCTATGCTTTCAGTTCATGTTAAGTTATGGGAAGTAAAACTCGACAGCTTACAAGATGTAAATTTCATAACGAAACGACAATAAACCACCTTTAGCTCTCTTCCCAAAACTCAAAAAATAAAATAAAACACCTCATATAAACACGATATGACAAGGACAAGGGTTTATCTAATAAAACCTGTATTACAAACTGATTGTAATGGCTTTTGCGATCATTATACAACAATCTCATATTAAGCACCAACACAAATCTAAGTCTGACACATGCGAAGGTATAACATCCACTTTTTCAAGTTTCTTTTCCGATCTGCACGTGAGTTTGCAAAACGAAGGGATCTCTCCTTCAAGTGTAAACAAGTTCCTGAGATTCCCTATTATTATATAGTTAGATGAAAATCATATCGGTGTGTAACTATAACATTAAAGCAAAATAAATGGAATAAAAATCATATTTACTAAAGACCAGTTTAATTCAAATACTAGTATATACCAATTTTGTAACACCTAAAGGAGAAAATCCCCTCGTATGCAACTCACGTGAGCGAACCCACTAGGGCATCAGTGTCCCTTGAATTGCTAACGAAAGGAAATTCACAAAGAAAGCAATACCAAACAAGAATTAGGGCAATTTGTATAAAACATTTAACATGTCAACAAAGTACACATTTTAATTATCTCATTTTATTTGCCTTGAACATTCGTTTAACATGAAATAACGATCCCTTAAGTCTATTGTTATAATAGATTGCTATATCATTCACATTGTCTAATTTGGCTTTCATTTCTGTCTTCCATCTCTGGGTTAATGCTTTTCCAGCGTAACGGGATCACTACCATTCCGTACCTTATGTTACTCTGAAAGGAACAATACTATATACTGTTAACAAGCTTAGCCTATTAAGATATTTCATATATTAAACATGTTATATAATTAAATATGTCCGTTGTATAACTATTACTTCTTATCTTAATGAATTCTGATAATCATGTTAAGCAACTAACGAAACAGTTTTCGAAAAGAAATTACATGACGGCACTTACAAGACTAAACTGCTACATGTATTGGCCAACAGAACAAGCTTATTATGCATTAACACTACGGATATCTTTCAAAAACAATGCAAAGATCAGATAATTCGAATATTATAAATATTTCGTTGGATAAAAACGCACTAACTAACCTCAATCATATATTTGAATTCCAGTATTTCCACAGAAAGTAATCCTCTTCTTTTATAACACTTTTTACATCTCTGAAATCAAAATAAATACTTGTAAATTTTAACTAATAATCAAGCACATGTTCGGTGTATATTTAAATTTACTCAACCAAATCAAAACAGTCCTCGATAAAAGGACACGTGAACTTCATTCAATACAACAAGGTTATATGTCCTTGAAATAGAAAATACACAATGACATTATGTTCACAAATAAGCATTTATCTATTATTCATATGCTTGCTTAAAATTTGTTGGCATATATTTTCTTTAAAGTTATACATGTTCTAAGCTTTTCTCTACGCAACAAACGTGCACACATGTGACTCAATATTTATTTCATGAAATATCTTTTCATAGCCACCTAGGCCAATATGTGCTTGACCACCTAGGTCTATATGTTCATGGCCACCTAGGCCTATATGTGCATGACCACCTAGGTCTATATCATGGCCACCTAGGCCTTAAAGTGCATGGCCACCTAGGCCTATAAATTATCAGTGCATGGCCACCTAGGCCTTAAAATTATCAGTGCATGGCCACCTAGGCCTATAAATTATCAGTGCATGGCCACCTAGGCCTATAAAATATAAATGCATAGCCACCAAGGCAAATAAAATGAAATACTTACAGTATGGCGCGTCGCACTCGACACGTCCGTTCCCTAGCATGGATATTAAAATAATGAGAATGAGTAACATGAACTTCCGCCTACGTCATCAGTCAATGAGACTATTTGTTTTCGCCCAATATGCGTAACACTAATTTTCAGAAAAAAATATTTTATTTTACTTCATCATATATCATGCATTGATTTCATACTCATCCCCCCTGATTCTTAGGAGTTAATTTAAAAGTAATTAACAACGTATTATCATTTTTGAAATAAAGCATTCTTATAAAAGCAGGAAAATCGAAAAAATCATAAAATTGAATAATTTAGAACTATTAAAACAGCTATTTATCGATAATGACAATTGCTTTGTAATTCATATTATATGAATGTACATAATTTGAAATTGGTTTGTAACCATTTTGTATGACGAATCCTGTAGGTGTAATATTGTATGTTTGTATGGTCATCTTATCAGTATATGATTTCTGTTTTTTTTTTGTATGCAACCCGGAATTGTACCCGTCTTCGGATGGAAGTTTAAAAATAGTTGCACATAAAAATATGATGGACGTTGAAACGTGTTCTCTTCATTTAAAAGCTAGTCTTCCCCAGAAGCAAGCTCTTCCCTGTGACATAGGTTCGGGTGACGTGGTTTCAAATCTTTTACTAGATGGAACCCGGAATTGCTTGTCCTTCCAGCAGCACCAGCGTTCACTCCACAAGTTTGTGTTTGTGTGTGTGATTTGGCATGCTGTTTGTTTGTTCTATGTTTTGTTTTGTGTCAACTGATTTTGTCTTTGTCTTTTAAGATTTCCAACAATCAATTGCCCTTTTAGAACTGCTTTGCTTCTTGCATCAAAAGACATAGCAAAAACAAAAAAAAACTGAAAATGTTAAGGTATGAACCGTGTTATCCTCGTTGGATCTAATATGCATGTGTCAACTTTAAAAGTAATTAATCTTAAATTTATAAAATTTAATCTTAAACATGCATTTGTAAACAAGGAAAAGGATTGACATCAGCAAATCGTTGCAAGGAGATAAAACTAAAAAAAATGTCAAATACATGAAATGTGTAGCTTTCCCAGTGATGTAAATGCATATCTAAAAACCTCAAAGTTAATCTATTAACGTAAGACGGTAACGGCCCAGCCTTAAGCGGTGACCTATCGTATTGCATACAATTAAGCAATAGAAAGTAGCTATTACAGTTTTACCTGATTTTTACCTGTACGGTCTTATGTTAATGACTTAATTAATCATGTATTCTGTCAAGTCAATCAAAGCGTATTTACATTTAAGGTATAGAAAACTTCGATAGAAAATACTTTCTATTTATCAATCGTCATGTTTTTGGAATAGAGCCTATAGTTTTTTATAATTTAAATACCTTGCTTCCTCAGTCGGATAAATGGTCAGTGGTCAAACTAACTAAATAATGGTAAGTGGCCTGTTAATTTATGTTTCAGGGATTGTCTATCTGTATGAAATTTTTTTTTAATTTTATTTCAAGTTGTTCACCCCAAAAAACATCTTTTCAATGTTTATTTTCTAAAAACTGCAATACTTTGTTTCATTCTTATTGAATTTATTTATAACAAAAAATAATTTTATTAAAAATATCATAAAATGAAACAAAACTGGCAGAAAAACAACTTCGTTTCTTTCGCATTCACTTCTATGCACTGAAGTCTAATCAAAAACATTTTAGCACAAGATTAGGACCCATATAGCTTTTGTGAACTCAAATATTAATATATACGTGAAAAAAAGGATTATATCAGATTTTACTCCGATTTCATAAAACCATGCAGTTCACAAAACAGGTTATATTGAAAAAAATTGTCTTTAAAATGTTTATGATTTTTTTGTCTCCCTCCTTACTTGTTCAAGGTTAATTCTCTTTGTATTTTAGGAGTGCTCTGACGAGTCTTTAAGATAAAAAAAAACGCACACCAGACGCAATTTAGATTTCTTTGCTTGACATTTTGGTATACTTTGGGTTTTTATATGACACAACACATGCATACATGGAATGTCTTTAACCATTGTATTTGACTAGGTATATATTTTTACATTAACCAGGATGTAATGAATCACTGGTTTAAACATGCATCAGTTTTATTCACGTAATATATGCATATGTGCAAAACTTCAAACAAATGTGAAAACATTTCAATCATGTTACTACATGTATTAGCGTATTATTACAAATCGGCCACGGCAGAAAAACAAAGTATCGTCTTAAATTTGGTCACATAACGCATTTTTAGATTACAATAAGTCCTACAATTTGAATGTCCTTGCAACCTTTACTTTGTTACAAAGAGTCAAGTTTAGTGGATATCAAAATAACATTTCTTTTTGGCATCTCAAGTTGCAGTGTCATATGAAATACTATTACCTACATGTACGTATGATGATGGGACTATAGGGAAATGCCCCTCTGCAGCGAATATTTTACCAATGAAGGTAAATACTCGATATGTGCTATGGGTCGTCCAGCCCATGACACACCACCGGCCTTATTGTTAGCTGCATGCTCCAGGGTATCCTTTGTTGTCGCTGGAGCAGGGCCCGTCTTCCGCCATGGGGAGGTACTGGTAGGAATTCTTGACTTACATGTACGTAAAGATTGACCGAATTAATATAGTCGAGGAAGCTAGATAATGTTTTGTATAATTTCTGATAAAGTTTATTCTAATTATATAAAATCAGCTATGAAAATATAGGATAAAAAAATAAACACACGTAAAACTTAGTTTTATTCTGCGTAGTGTAAATAAATATGTTAATATTATTTTTATCTACAAAAGATAAACGAAGCGGGATATACTAAAAATGTGATTTTGAATATCAAGACTGTCATTAATGCCTAAGATTAAGTCATGACCCCTCTTAGCTAGTCAATCGAATCTTTAATGACCGTCCCGCTTTAAGACATGTAGAGAAATAAGGTCCACTTAACATATCATTGAGGAAAACAGTCTTAATTAGTCAGGAATCTCTGTCACAGCTAACGTTTGAATTCTTCGTCTTTATGCTAGGTGTTCTTTATCCAGAAGGGGGTCTACTTTCTTTGAAATTTTATGGATTGGTTCCGAGTTGTATGCATTATATTTTTTCTATGGCCAATTTCAAAACAGCAAGCAGCAACCACAGGTTACGTTAATGACAGCTGGATGTTTTCCATTCTAGCTTTTTAAATCACCGTTTATGTATATGTATATATATAGATAGTGTCGCGCCACTTATTCCACATCTCATTACCTTCTATGTCCTGGGTTGCCGTTTATGCATAGAAAGAAATTCTTACTATTCAATCTCATTGTCCTTGTGAATTTGATATAATTAGTCTGTTCTAGTTTACAGCCTGGATCACAGGCACTTGGAGCATGACCCCCTGTCTCTAATGCCCGTAACAGAATAAAATTTCGACAGAAATTATTTGATTTGTATTTTCTTGTCGTTTTTAAACATATTATATGAAATCATTGCTGTTTTATACTATCTTGGCCGTCCTTTATTTAGATGTGTAGCTATGGAGAAATAAGGCCCAATAAACATACCATCAAAGACAATTGTCCTTACATGTAAATATATTGAAAACAGTGTTATTACATGAATAAATGCCCCAATACTGTTATTCTTGTCGTTTAGTCAAATTTTATTTCTCCTGACATTGTCTCGATACATGATTTTACGCTTTTATTAATATATATATTGAAAGCAAACCAGCTCCACCACCTTTCAAATAAAGGACAAAACTACGTGAAAAAAATGCAGTGATGTCCAAAACAGTTTTTTTTTAAATGTATATTCAGTGCGTTAGGGACCGACCATTTAACTTGAAGGGGGGGGGGGGGCTTGGTTTTTTCCTAAAAAAAATTCTGAAAATTATTTTTGATGAAAAAAATATT
The DNA here is from genome assembly GCA_963971305.1 of Arcuatula senhousia. Taxonomy (NCBI): domain Eukaryota; kingdom Metazoa; phylum Mollusca; class Bivalvia; order Mytilida; family Mytilidae; genus Arcuatula; species Arcuatula senhousia. Next base: position 44,172,044 of record OZ020307.1, on the reverse strand, counting down.
TTGGCAGCTGAGGGTAAGAAAAAAAAATTCTGAAGAAGGATTTCTGCTATAAAAATAATGCTGATAATGAAAAAAAAATATTCTGTCGGTCGGGAACGCCTTCGAAAAATAAATATTTTGTCCGCGCTCTTTGCGGTACAAAATTTTCTGATCAAAACAAAAAACCAACCCCCCCTCCCTTCAAGTTAAATTGTCCGTCTTGCCTCGTTGCAGGCGGCTGGCGTTTTCAATTGTGGTTTTTTCTGGGTTTTTTTTTTTCGTTTGTAAATCTAGAATGTGTCGCGTACACTTATTCCACATGTCTTTATCTTCAACCATTTCCGGATTGGTCTGTAAACCATCATTATTTTTTTCCTACTATACCTAACAACAAAGCGGGTATACTAAGGTACAAACTTAACGTCCCCAATCAGTATAGATTTTTTCAAACATTATGAGTATTTCAAACTTGGTGTGCTCTTTCGGAAGCTCCATTAAAACAATAGTTGCAATAAAATTCAAAGAGTTTTATGAAGGATTTAGACATGGGCAATATAGTATTGGCCATGTTAACATCGTTTTACATGTACATGTTAACTTTATAATTGGTTTTAAGATTTACTACTGAACTAATAAATTTGTAAAAAAACAAATACAATGGGGACTCATTGGCGATTCGTGACGCCATTCGCTGTAGTTGTAGCACATATTTCATACAAATTAATTTTAAACTAACAAAAAAGGCTTCCATGCACATATGGTAGACGTACATGTAGGTGCTATGCGGCCAAATTTTTTCAAACACAATTTTCTTTTTACAAGTAGACTCTTTTCATTAATGTTTGTTCTACTGTATATACTGTGCTGTACACTTTGACGGATAAACATGAAAAGATAAGTTTGTCAAATGACAGACCTGTCAAGTAAATATTAACTGTATATACTTATTTAGCTAAGGCCAGCCCCTGGTAAGGCTTCCCTATGTAGATAAACCAATATGTTACCGGTATCAAATATTTACCATGGTCATATATCAATGTTCTAGATTTCCATATGTCGTCTACTTGTTGTAATACTGCAGAGTTTTTCCTGGATCTGTGTAAATTGCCCTGCCATTGTGACAAATGTCCTACAGTCAAATCGTTTCACTTGGTGTCAGGATATTAGAAAATAGTTAGTTCTTTCTCTCGGAGTACAATCTTTTATTAGACATCGATTCTATTTCAAAATTTCTATTCATTCATGAATAACTTTATGGAGAAATATTGTAAGGTAACTGCATCATACCATTTTCTGTATTCAATAGAGTTATATGAAGTATTAGATTTTTTACTCTTTTTCAATTAATCAAAAGAATGTTGCACAGTCGCTTATGATTATTTTTAGTTCTGGAAAGGAAATGTCTTTTGGCTTGAGATTTTCATCAATACATTTTTTTCTGTTTCTGTATTATTCACAATGAGACAAATAAGTGATTGGTAGAAAATGATAATATATTTTTAGATTTAAATATATATGTTAATATAAAATAGAGACATTAGCCAAATTTACATTTAATTTCATTTTTTTACAATATATGTACAGACATATCAAAATAACATATGATTTTTGGAGACACACAAACATAATTTACGCTCCAATTAACATGCCTTTTCCAAGTATTACCAATGACATTTTGTCTTTTTAGGATAAGGTGTGTTTCATCTTTACGGCTATAATCTAAATAATATATAATTATCATTTCCATAACCTTTTAGAACTCCAAATATTATGAATGCGATTTTTGAGTTATAAATGAGCCAAAATAAAGTAGTATATAGTTAGAAAAGCAAATGTCATCAAAATCCTAAAAAAAAAATCACATCTCCAAAATATCAGTTTTTACGACTTCTAATGCATTTAAACATTTGAGACAATAACAGCAAACTGATTTGTTCCATTTGTGAGGCTTTTTAATTTGCCAACAGTCTAGTCTGGCGAAGGTCCCAAGAAATAAATCTTCGAACACAATACTCGATTCAAAGCCAAATAAAAATTCGAGAAAAAAGTAGTGACAGTCTGTCAAATATGATTGCTTTGAATAGCTAGTCCGTTCGTGCATATCACATTTTATCTACTTTCATTAATATGCTATCAGAACCTTCAGTTTCCAGCAAAGAATTATCAGAAACAGAACGTTCAGAGCATAAAGGTCTTTAATCAAAGCATATTTCCATAGACTGTAAATATTATAACTCGCTTTTCAATTCTCCCATATGTAAACGGAGATAAAATAGACGTATATTCAAACGAAACATTGGCAAGGGGATCCCAAAAGATTGTTCCATACCAACAGATAAATATTACCATGTACCATAATATTTGCTTTTGGGAGATGCGTCATTCAAATTAGATGGATTCGGTTTTAATTGTTGGTAATGATAATATTGGCGATAATTATATGTAGAGCTATTTTTTTATTGACTCTTAAACGTTTGGTAATTGGTATTATTGTAAAATGATGGATTGGGTTCTCAATCAAGTAGCTAAAGATTCTGATTTTGAAAATAAATTCTTTTGTCTTAAGTAATAAACTTTGCTTCTAAATCATCGAATATTTTCTTTAAGAAATTAAAATCAATTATCTGAGCATTAACACTTAATTAGAAACTGTTTTAGATATTTAAGATAAACTTGATGTTTTTAAGTTATATTTTCATCAATCACTCAGTTAAATAATGAGGATATTGATAACTCTGTAATCAGAATTTGTCTTGAAAGTCTTTATTTAACCACAAATTAGTTGAAAAATATCCGAAGTTATCATATAAAATTTAATAATGAATCAACATGAAACCTTTGCAGGTGTTTTCATAAAAATAAAGAAAAGCCTATGTTGTGTTCTTCTTGCAACTCATATGCAATTCAATTTTGATTGTCATTGTAATGGGCTAAAAACTTTTCGCATCAATCTGTCATGGACAAAAGGTTTATTCATGAGATGTCTAAAATAACGATCGTTTGTATGTGAGTGTGAGTTGGTGTTTTACGCCCGTGCAACGCTATATAGGTTATTTACAGGCGATGAACGTGAAAAAGATGATAAAATGAACATGAAATGAGGATGATAAATGAAATATGGGGATGGGGATGGACACAAAGGACCGATCATTTGTAACATTTGTTTGAAACAAGAATGTCCAAAATGTACAAAAGTTTCAATTTGATATTTTTATGTCCTTTCTATTACCTGTTACTCTTATCCAAACATATTCAATCAATCATTTTTACTATTATGTTTTGACTGTCATTATTTTCTAAGAGGTTCGATAACAACAAATACATACTTATTGAAGAAAAAGATCTGATTCCTTCTTCAGACGGTCTTGAACGTCTCCTGAGCCAGTTGTTCGTGAGCAATGCTTAATATATCTATATATGGTCGGCCAAAAGACTTTTCCGTTTGCTTAGATGATTAGGTTGTTAGTAGAATAAAAAAAAAATCAGGATGGAATTTTCTGAGGTACTTAGTTTTTAATATGGAAATACAAATTGATTGCAGCTAATAGGCATTGTCAAATTTCTATTGTATATGACATGCTTAAAAAATATGCAGTGTTCAAATACGAAGAGCATCCGGAATCTTCTGCCACTGACAAATGATCCGAACGAACTAATTAATTCCTTTTGTTTTCGGTCCAAAGTACATGTGTTCCCCGTTTCTCTCATTTCATTCTCTTGTTAAATTGGTTTGCTTTCAGTAAAATCCTATTTTCTTCAATGTGGCGCAAATTTTGTCCATTTGCATGGACACAAAAAAAACCATTATCATGATTTAGTCAAATGACAAAAAAAACAGTCTTATGTTATTTCTATTACCTGCTTCTCTTAATACCAAACAGCAATCAATCGATCAAAGTAAAAAAAATTCGAAAAAGGGGACCCATTGACTGGCTTAGGGAGGCACTTTGGTCATGCTTTGTTGCTATGATATGTCTAACCAAGTTTTTCCACCAAAAGGGGGGACCCGGGCCCCTGCCCCTTTCTTGATCCACCACTGTTCAAAAGATAATGTTCAGTTTTAGCCCTTATCAATCTCTGCTAGTATATAAACTTTAAGATATACAGTGACAACCGCCAGCAGCCTTCAACGAGGCCAGTAGGCCCTGCTCGGTCTTCATTAGTTTATGATAAAATTCAACTTGTTTTGCTGGCTTTTTGTTTACACCTTGAGAGTCTTAATAATGATTTTTTTTAATTTGATTTGAAATTTTCGGTATAAATGAACACTACTTGAGACGGTTAGTACATTTGACGCCTGTGAATATATAAAAAAGAATGCGGTGTCTTAAATGAATGCAAATACATAATTCATCATATTAACATCATTTTTATTCTCTTTTCTCAATAAAATTATTTTAAGAAATGTCACTAATAAGTAAGAATATTTTAAATTCTTCTGGCTGACACGAAGCAGGAAACTTATTTTATGAAATGTAAAAATATTAATAACAGAATAACTGCATTTAATTAATGACTAAAAAAAAATTCAGATTAGGTATTTTTTATCATGCAAAATACCTAATATTTTTAACCAAGAAACCGGAAAAGCTGCCTATAGCTAGACAACTCGCTGTATAACTATAGTAATTAATTATTTAAATCATATTTAGGGTTGGAATAGGTTAGGAACGTCACAAGTCAACTTCCTAGGTGTCTTAAATTTAAGGGGAAAATTACGGTGTATCTCAAATAAAGAAACCTTCGAGAAAACCTCTAAAGAAGGACTTTGGAAGGGTCCTATAGATGGATATGTAAGAATACATGTTAATTTAAACCTGAGTTTAAACTGATATTCAGTTTGTGAATAGTAGAGCAATATCTCGCTGCTATTTTGTAATAGCAATAGAATTGCAGTTTGTCAGTGTGTCCTTTGTAGCGCCCCAATCGAGTCTACTCTTATCGACCTTTACAAAGAGGTTTAAAGTGCATGGCGTATTGTTGCTATCCTTATAAACGGGGCAACCATTTTATGTCCCATCCGAAAACCTATCATTTTTTCTTGAGACCAATCTCGCATATTAGGAGTTTATATAGTATTAGATTTACTACCAGGGCACAAATGTTTACAATGGATTATTTTTCCAGCCTATGGTGCAAAAGTTTTCTTTCAAATATATATATGCTGTATTAAACCAAATAGATACAGGGATATTTTCGGTGTCGATGGAAAAAGGAGGTGAATGTTCAAATTTTATTATGAAAACTCAATATTTCAAAGAAATTGGAGTCAAATAGAGTCACAATTAGATTAAGATTTTCTATGTCAACATTTTTGTTTGCATGCTCACTTATCTTGTAGATATTTTGAAATTTATTAACCAATCACATTTTTTGCTTTATTTATCTTTGGGTCAAAAAGTTACCAGTGGCCGTTGCTTGCATTTCCGGACTTGTTATCTTGCCATAAATATTAAGTTCATGTAGTGGAGATATCGAGGTATTTCACTTATATCGCTGATAGTGTTGAATCTTGACGGTTCTGATTAGGGAAAGGTTGCGATTTTATATAGAGATGTCCTAGGGTGGGACCTTTCGACCTCAATTTCAACTTGGTTAACTACGATCACTCGATATCGGACCGGTTGTTATCGATAGGATAGATATCGAGGTATATAATTTGAATCTCGACGGTCCCGATTAGGGAAAGGTTGCGATTTTATATGGAAGTGTCTAAGAGTAGGTCCTTTCGACCTCGATTTCAACTCAGTAGTAAGGATTTTGTTGTTAGGTCAGCTTTGCTACTCCACGCTATTATTTCAAAATTACTGTGAATATGTTTATCTTGAGATCGAGTTTATCACTGGTTTATTGGATGATTCAAAAGTCCTATATACTGGACCATTTGGAACTCAATCACCTGTTTTCTTTAGAAATTTAGAAGCAGAAAGCCGGTTGCAAGAAAAGTTGTATATATGTATTTGAGCTGCTGTGCGGGCGTACTTATTGTGTATCGGATCTGAATTAATCTTTTTTGCATTTAAATTGTGTTTGCATTGACATGAAAATTAATCATTGCTACGATTTTATTAACAGTTTTCTCTCAATTTTCTTTCTTTTTTTTTTATATATTGAAATTCTGTTGAAAATGATGCACTTGGACGTTTAACAAACACTGCACATTACTAAGAATTAGTTCGGTCGATAATGCGCATGCGTCAATTTTGCCGATCAAGTGACGATAAATCGTATAAAGGATTTGTGTATGATTTTTGTTTCAACTGACAATTAAAGTATGTTCTACTTGGACTTTCGTCAAGGCCCTGTTATCAGCGGATGCGCTTATTATTAAGCTTTTCAATGATGTTGGTTATTAAAAGAAATTTGATTATTAATTTACTTCCAATTTAAGTTTTTTACACCCTATAATTCCTTAGAAACTTGCAACGCAATGTATTGAAAAATACTTAAATTCTGCTGTAGTTGGTATTTTTGAATCAGGATTAAAAATATTTAGCATTTATTTTCCGAAAAGGCCCTGTTACCGTTATGTAGAGGAAACTTCAAACATTTTAATGGTATTTGTTAATTTTGTCTATGGCATGATTAAACCACTTCCAATTCAAATTAAAAATAGTCAATTTTTAGTATTTTTTGAAAATTTTGACTACTGATTGAGACATGCTGTGATCCATTGATAACAAGGAACTGCGTCCTGGTGTCATTGTATAATTGTTAGATAAGTTAATTATCAAAGCAAATGACTTCATGATAAAATATGGATGGTGTAGAAATATGATTGTGAATTTATTGTAACAGATGAATGAAGTTTTAAATGCTATACTTATACAATATTTAAAAAAAATATATTGCAATTAAGATTTTTTTAATACAGAACTGAATTTATAGTCTTTTAATTACAACTCCATTTAAAGCAATTCATATATGAACTTAGTGGCAGATCAAGAGAGCGGTCCTAGGGTTGGAAACCGCTTTTCGTGGAAAATCTTTTAATTTCGTACAGATTTTTGACAAATTCACGCCTTTCTTCCTCGGTTCACTATAGACTATGGTAATAAAGAAAAATCTTTATTCAAGATCCAAAATTATAGAGGAATTTCTTCGCGAATTTGATGCTCTAATGCTATAATCTAGATAATTTGATTCTCAAATAAAGATGGACAAAGGAAGCACAAAAGTAGAAATTTTTAAGTGTTTGTCAACGAAATGGAACTTCAGATTTTTAAAGTAACTCTTTTTTCGATTAAAAAGACATGAAAGAAAAGTAACACTATATAAGTTATTTGAAAGCGATGAACATAAAAGGTTTATAAAATGAACATGAAATGATGATGATACGGAAACTTGGGGTGGGTGGGAAACAAAGGAAAGAGCAAATTTTGAAGGGGAGAGATGGGAAGGGCGGAACATTTAGCCTATGCGGTGCACTATTTGGCGGTCCACAAAGGCATCTTTTACGTGCATGAAGCGTGACACTGTCCACGCACGTTGGCCCACTATGGGCGGTTAGGGTTTCCGTATTATAGACCGTCTTTTGTATATAGATTAAGATTAAAAACCAATTTATCTGGACAGCAAGTCGAAGCTAATATATTTCAAGAGTACGTATGCATGCATAATTTTTGGGGGTCTTTATAATTTACAAACAATTGTTAAAATCATGGAGCTTTGATATCATATCTCCATGCTCAAATAGAAATATGTATGACCATGTAGGAAATGTAATGTCGAAGAAGCTTTTTGATATAATCAAATTTACGCAATTTTTAAAATATTCTAACTTGACAAGTAAACAAACTTGACCTACTTTTTTTTAATTATTATAGCTGGTTTTTAATAGACCAAATGAATTGACGGACACTAGCTTTAGAGAGCCATGTCAAGTTTTTAGTAGAAATACCTTTATGCGTATATTTTATCAAAAGAATTTAAAGTAGTATATTTGCAAGAACTATGCGGGAACCATGAAGGAAGCAGTCAAGGTATCAAACTCCGGAACAAAAATGTTAAAGATACGGTGCAAAACAAAAATAATGAATAAACTTCTAAAATGATGCACAGCAACATCAGGTATTATGTCAAAATAAAATACTTATAATTACAGCCAAATGACTATAATCGCTAATCAAATTATCTGAAGAAATATGTTCATAGTTGTGCATGGAATATGTAACATTAATTTAAAAAAATAAAAAAAATACCGAGCGGTATACGTCTGACATTTTGAACCATTTTCATAGATGTATAAGATTTAATACTATATTCGTAAGTATATTTATATGGAATGATAGAACATTAAAGGAAAACTGGTTTTATATTACATGGTCCTAAATGGAATTTAATTAGTGTTTTTGTGAAATGCTTTACGCATGTATATTTTAAGACATATGTGAGAGAGAAAAAGTACAGAAAACAAACATAAACGAATTATTTTACATGTTATTATATTATATTCCTTTGTTTCTTTTTTAAACTTTTTTTCAAAAACCCAAAGTCCTGATTTCTTTACGCCTCGAACAAAAATTATACCTACATCGATCCCGGTCAAATTTGGGGAAAATCAGAACATGATAGAACTTTTCTTTTGAAAGACACAGAATGATAAATTCATTACTAAATAAGAACAATTCTGAACATGTGGTTTTAATAATCTAGTCATACAATATCAACACCATAGCGGGCGGTTAGATAGCAAACCAACATCTTATCTCAAGGAATAAACTTTATCTCGGACTCCTACTGTTTGAGGACGAGTTATCGTTCTTTAGAAGAAAGAAAAAAGTTTTCAGATTGGATTATCTCCCTTAAACCGAACTAATTCTTAGTAATGATCAATCATTCATCATCTTAAAATAGGAAACTATTAATTTAATTTCGGTCGAACACATTCATTAAATGCGGAAGCTTATTTATTATGATGAATGTGTTTTAATTATTGAATTTATAAAAAGATGGAAACTGTTACATTAAGATGTATAAATTTTAATGATTAATTTAAGACACGTACTTCAAAGGAATGTTTGTTACATAACACAGACGCGTTTCTGTGCGGCTTCGTATGTGAATGCATCTTAATATCGTGATATTAATTTTCCAAAAACTCCTTGCGGACAAAAATTATGCAATTTTTGATCTGTTGCCCGGTGTTTTAACATAGCAAATTTTATGGCATAGCATTAAACACGTGCAATATATTATTGTAGGTCCAATAGGGTTCAAGATCAGACCCGCGAACTGCAAATTAAAGACGGATTATCGAAAAAAAAAACTGACTTCCTTCAGAATGCATATTTTATTTAAATGTGTTATTAAGCAAGTCATAATTGAAATCCTAAATGAAAAATCAAAGAAATTATGACAAGTTAAAAAAAATATACATAATTATGTAGCTTTTGAGTTAACTGATAAGCACAATACCTAAAATGATATGGAAAAGGCTTCTTATTTTCTTAAAACACTTTATTTGTTCAATGTTTCAGCAACCTAAGACATCTGTTTACTCAGTTTTAGTTTTATGGTAAATCTTGGACCGCAAAAGAATCTTATTGCCACTCATCCTTTCCAAGTAACGTCGATCTTTATATATAAGTTTGTGCGGTTATGGTTTACTTGCCGTCTCTTTGGTAGCTATTCTATGCGCTGAGGGGTTCTTTTTGGTAACTGGACTTTCACATATACTAATCACACATAAAACATGATTGGCTGTAGAAGGGGCATACTAGTTTTACTAGTAATAGGAAATATAATTTGACACTGTTGACCAATCAATAACTCAACTCTAAAATAAGAGGTGAAGTTGGTGAAAATATGTTAAATTCATAATTTGTTTAGAACAAAACTAAAAAAATCATTCTTATCAGATAAGCTCTAAGCGCCCCCCCCCCCTTTTTCGTTTTAAATTTCGTAAAACATTTTATTACAGACGTTTCCTGCACTTTTACTGAAACGCTTCTCACCGGCGGATTCATAGGGGTGCAGAGGTTTTACACCTCCTCCCCTTAAAACTAGTAATTTTAGTTTTTTTAGTATGTATCATTATTTTTTTTAATAACCATTCCAAAATTTCATGGCCAAATTTTGAGTATTGGTGATTCCGCCACTGCTTCTTTCAGAATGATAATGGGAAAACATGACTGTATTTAAAGGGATTGGACCATTTTTTGGAAGGTGTTTTTTTTAATATTTGTGTTTCTTAAATATAGTAAACACGGCATCTAAGTTTTTTCATATCATTCCTACAAGAGTCCTCATAACTTTCTTGTTAAGTATAAGGACGGTAGTCTATGTACAAGATTTTTCTTGTATATCAAAAACGAATTTGTGTGTAAATATAGGACCCTAAATTGTTTCTGTTATATTTGATGGATAACGAACTAGATTTTTATATTATATAACAGTAATAATTCCCTTGTATAAAAACAATTTGTGTCAGTAATGAAGCCCTATTACTTAAATAAAGACTAACCAAACGAAATTAAGGTCAATTGCGATATCACGGTGTCTTCCCGCTTTATAAATGAGAAAGCATGGTTATACTTGCATTTATGTTGAATGTTGCAAAATCTATGCGAAATTGGAATGTAATTCGTTTTATTGTATTAAGGGAATGCAAAATGCATCTATAATATTTTTTTTCTGAACTCATATTGAGTAGAGTTTTATGTTTAATATACTCAATACAAGGGTAAAATGACTTTGTGTTTACTGGGTATATAAGTGTGGCAGTTTGTTCTACACTATCTGCATTGCTTTATAGTATGATATAGTTTTTTTTTAATTTTTCATACGATGGCCTTAGCAAATAAGTTGCATGGAACCTTTAAAAAAATGGGTTTTTTTTCAAATTTTTTTTCAAAATTAAGTAAATTTTATCTACCAAGTTTTAAATATATTTTTACATAATAAGCAGAGCGGCGTAGGTAAAAACGGCAACTATACCTCGCAGTAGTGATAATGAGCAAACTCGTGTTCTCAGGAGGGAACAGCACATGCCGATGCAAAACACCTGACGTGTAATTAGTAGAACGAACATTCATTTTGTTTAACAAATTTCTCATACATTTACATAAATAACACTCTTTGATAACGGAGCTCATTTAAAAGAAAAACCCAAAGTATAATGTAGCAATTAAAAATGTTTTCCGGGCTTTAAGCATTTAGGCATAAGCATTTTTAGTGTTTGGATGTAATCTTCAAATTATGTTATAAAATGCTATAGAGGGGTTTGATGTTTTATGCATATCCACTTGGCCATTAACATGATAACTATATATAATTTAACTCAGGCACCTTACATGCATTAGTTAGTTCATTCCAATCATAAAGAGCACACAGTGTAAACCGATTCACGTCATGTCAAGTAATTAAGAACTTTTAATATTTAAAAAAAACGGATATAAGCGTTCATAAGCTTCTTGTCCCGAATATTCTTTGTCTTTACAAGTGCGCAAACCTTTAGCTTGACTTTATAATCGCTACGCTAAGAAGCCTAAAGATGAATGGACAATGAGGGTTGTTGCCTTTGCTAACAGTTGGATAAGTGACGTCATTATGGCGTAGACAAATGACCACTGGACGGAGTGTAAGCTACTTTGGTCTCTCCAGTTTATTGAAACCGTGGTTAAAGGAAGAAGCTTCATAAAATCGATAGGATAGCAATCCGATTGCAGAGTTTTTCATCATGATAATAGTATGGAATTGGTTTTTGACTTACGTTAGTATTATTGCAAAAGTATTTGAGAAATGAAGTTTGTAAACCAAACTATGAAACTTTATTGTTTAGCTATAGGGATACTTTAGATTTTAGGAATAAAAATATCTTTACTGGAAATTCAATTTGAATAACTTTAAGAGTGGTAAGTTTGACTGCAATGCTTGCTTTAATCGATTTTGTGTATTTTTTCCAACTTTTTTGCAGAGTTTTTCGACTTTTTATTACATGTTTTTTAAGATTACAATTATAATTATCTCTTTCTTCTAAGTTCAATAGAAACTTTTTTCATAACACTTCAAAACTATAGTTTTGTATCACACTTGTATGAAAAGCTAGGACAGGAAGTTTTTGGAAGTGTATCTACTTGAAAATACTTATGTGTGGCACATCAATGAAATATTTCACTTTCTAATTTGATATATATACTAGTACCTAATTTTGGGAAAAGTTCAAACAATAACTATATTTTAACAATTGTCTCACAATCATTCTATGAATAATTTTCTAACAGACAACGGAAATGTGAAAAATAACAAAATTTATATGAAAATTTAATATTTAACCAACAGTTTCTGTATGAAAAATATTACAGCCACATTTCATGACACTAACGTATTTGCTACCATGTAAGTCAGTTGTTTTATTTCATACTTTATTCAAGAACACAAAAAGCCCGATTAAGAACTCTGCTGTAAGGTTCGGGAACTTAGGCAACACCTTAATCCATTTGAATATATTCTGGCCTTTAATAAGTTCTTTTTTAATCTACCTGCTTTGATATTTTTGGTTAGTGTTGGTGATTTGTCCTCATGTTGACTGATTTTGTTAAAGTAAAAAATGATAAGTTGAATAATTTGACAACATCCATTAAACCAACCAACTGTTAAATTATATCCTTTTTTTTTAACCTTTTAAGTTTATTACTTCCCAAGTTCAAGATACTGTTGACGTACTTCTCATTTTTATGTCTCCCCATTTTATGAAAATCGTCTCTTTCACGTATAGATGACTACTCCGAGTCAAAAACCAGATGCAATTTCAAGAATGAGGTGACGCATTTTGAATAAGTTTCTAACTCTGGAAGATATTTTTGTGGATGGAGTGTTTTATCAATGGCAACCATTATCTATATAAGGATAATAGTTGCTAGTAAATGTTATAACTAGCTTGAATTTTCTTAAGTCAATAAGCGTTGACTAGAATTCGATTCTAATGTACAATGTAGCAGAAAAACATACAAAATGCTTATGATAAAAAATAGAAAATAAAAACATTTGGGGTAAATATAATTTCACGCATGTATACGTCTTGTGTTCACCAAAATTATTGGACTTTTTGACAAACACGTCTGTACTGAAATGAAATCTTTTGACATTATGTGGTTCTGTTTTGGCTTTGTCATATTTTTCTTGTTTGTCAGTTTTGTTTTGGTCTACCTCTTAAAAGTTCAAAAGCTCCGTGACGTTTTTGTATCTTCGTTTATTTACTGTACAATGGTTTTGTCATTATATCTTGCTTATCGCCCTATTTTCGTAATGATCATTAATCTAATTTGTTAAGAGATGTTCGGTCAGTAACGGTCAGTGGGCGAAATACGAAGCATTTGTCTACATTAATTCTATTACTTCTGCCGTGAAATTAAATGATCAAATTAACGAATTAGCAACAAATTAATTATTTTGCGCCAACAGCTGTTAATTATACACATTAAGTCATAAGTTGTACATTGCAATTCTCATTGTTGTTGTTGTTACCTAAATTTTCGTAGGCGTCTTACCTATAGGTCTTGCATGCTTCACTATTTGAGAAAACTTCTCATCTATAATTGGCGAATAAGACAAATATTCGGTTATCGAATACATAGCTGAATTTATTGTTCATAAATTGTTAATATAGGGTAAATATGAATAATAACAAATAAATGTTTTAAGAAATATTATTATCAACATTACACTAGTCATGTAGACATAACTCCATAATTCTAAATCATCTAAATTACACATTAAAAAATCAGAGCACTATTTTTGTTTAAGTAAAAAATGATAAGTTGAATAATTTGACAGCATCCATTAAACCAACCATCTCTTAAATTATTTCTTTTTTTACCTTTTAGAATGTAAGTAGGTTATATCCTAAGTTATAAAATAATTATTTAAGAATGAAAACCGTCTCTTTTGACTACCCCGAATCAATGACGTGATGCATTTTAAATCAGTTTCTAACTCTGGAGGATAAATTTGAGGACAATCTTGATCAATGGCAACCAGTAGCTATTTGAAGGATACAAGACGGTTTATACATGTTTTATGAATCAAAATACGGTTCTTTTTTAACTTGACGCTTTATCAAACACTCTGCAAACAGAATGTTATACTCTGTGGAGTCTTTTGGTCGGTCGCACTTCCTTAGATACACTTCTCATTAAATCATTAAAAAGCAAGTACTCATAATAAATAATAATTTTGAATAATTTTATTAATCATTTCCATATGATTGTTTTATTTTATTAAAGTGCTGCTTTCCACTTTTATTAATACGTCATAACTTTTCATGTTTCCTTTTTACTGTTTCAGATGTTGCATTGGTAATTTCACAAGAAGAATTATGATATAAGGAACTATGAAATGAAAGGTAAGCTAGTTAATAACAAATACTCTAGGACTGCTTTGTGTGAGGGGGAAGGGGGCTCATCACCAAAACTAGTACAAATTCAGACTATTACACCATATACGTAATCAGATAAGATTCATGTACTATACATCTATGACATACAACAGACTTAACGTATACCCAAATTGAAGCAACTCCTCTTATTTTAAAGCTTGAGTAGATTCATTTATTTGATCGTACTACTATCATATCCAGAAATGAAGTTTTTAGACCTAAGAAGATTACATAAGTACTTAGTACTGTACAATCTCACTCCATCATTCTACTACGGTATTATATCCTTGAACTTCTTTAAGATTGAAGATATAATAGTAAACCCGCTAGGTTTTATCTACATTCATTGACATTATACCTGTTGTTGATTTATTTCTATAGATAATGTTTCTTAAAAAAAACTGGTGTTACCTCAGTACTTCTTCCAAATAAATATAAGTTAAAAACGTATTAATTTAGCTTATCCTGGATTAGTAAAAAGCTATGTGAAACCGTCCCCAGTTTGCCCTGTTGCCTTTGTAGACGATACTCATGATAACGTTATCCGGGATAAGTGTCAGCAATTTTAAGCATACTCTTATCAAATTTAACGAGGTCTTTCAACACATTTGTATGCTTAGGTGGACGCGATTGTTAGCATAAAATTGCCATCCCAATGGGCACGAATCGCGCACATTTGCTTGTCGATTTGTTTCTTCATTCATATGAAGCAGACTTCTTACAATCACTTTTGGACAAAAAGACTTGCTTTTTTTTTGTTCACTTTTCGTTATATTGATGATGTCTTTTTACAAAACAATCATCGATTTGGTGACAATTGACATCTCGTATATCCCTTGGAACTTTAGATAAAGGACACTACAGATTTTAGGATGTCCACGTTATATTTGGATTTACATGTATATCTCGAAAGTGACATACTAGGAAGGTTTTGTACAAAGCTATTTGAAATACGTGATGAATCCACTTATTCGTATCACAACTGATTCGTTTTTTCCAGAGCTTGTTGGGAATATTGTGGTAGTCCGGCCATTTAACCACTATACTTCTGGCTCTCAGGACGCATTACATTTGAGCTAAAAATTCAGAAATACAGATTTTCATGAGGGCTTATAATAACACTCAATGTTTGGGCTAATTAGATTTTTATCTGAAAAGGTAAATAAAGGTAGGTTTCTACCAAAGTCTATATAGATCATTTACATATAAGTGATAAAACTTTTCCGATTTTGACCCCCCCTTTCAAAAAAAGAATTTTAATACAACAAAAGTGGAAATGTAAAATGATTGTGCAGAACGGATTTAATTCCTTGTTAATGCTTTGATTCACCTTGTATTAATAAGTTTGCAAAGCACTGTTTCATGCTAACATTTTGCATGTTTGATTGTATAGACTGAGTTAAAAGTTACTGAGATGAACAAAGGAAATAAATGCTTTGCTTCTTTTTAGCTCACCTGGACGAAGGCCATATGAGCTTTTGCCGTCACTTGGTGTCGTCGTCCGTCGTCTGTCGTCCGTCCGTTTAACTTTTCAAAAATCTTTTTCTGTGAAACCACTTGAAAGAAAGTAATGAAACTTGATATGGTTGTTTTTTAGGGTATTCTCTACAAAACTGTTATTTGGATTTTTGATTCGTCAAAAAACATGGCCGCCGTTGCTAAAAATAGACCAGGGGGTCAGACCACTGTTTTTGGCTTGTAAATCAAAAAGTATAAGAGATAGATGAAATCTGATGCCACGCTACTGTTTCAAAGCTGTACAAAAGTCTCCATTGAGTCGAAGTTGTCAGATGACCCCTTATAGGGGTTACGACCCTTTAAAGGTGAAAAATAGCGTTTTTTCATGTTTTTGGCCTGTAGAATGAGAACTATTGCAGATAGAAAAAAGCTGTTGCTTGCTTAAATGTTCAGCTAATTTAGCTCTACAAATTCTTAATAGGGTAGAAGTTGTCAGATGACCCCTTACGGGGGGTTCAGTCCCTTAAAGGCGAAACATAGTGTTTTGGCCTATAAAATGAAAACTATAGCAGATAGAGAAAAGCTGTTGCTTGCTTACCTCATTTAGCTCTACAAAAACTCCTTAAGGTCGAAGTTGTCAGATGACCCCTTACAGAGGTTACAGCCTCTGAAAGGAGAAAAATAGTGTTTTTTGTCTATAGAATGAAAACTATTGCAGATAGAAAAAAGCTGTTTCTTGCTTTAACATACAGCTTATTTAGCAAAACAAAAGTCTTCATACGGTTGACATCAAGACCAGGTGAGTGATTCATGCTCCTCGGAGCCTCTTGTAATCATATTTACATATATTGTCCATTAAGCTTTAGCCCAAACGTCGACTGCTATTAGCCAATTAGCCGGCTCACATTGGTTACCGATACATTCAGTTGTTAAGGACCGACCATTGAACATGAAAGGAGAGTCTTTTAAACATTTTAAGCCCTAAAATTTTATAGCAGACTCCATTGCAATACTAATTTTATAATTCATGGCAAATGATGGTCCTTCATATGCATAAAATTCACTCAGTTCTTTTTCAAGCCGCATTGAAATCATTATGTATATTTTTTACTCAGGAGAAATTTCCAGAAAAACGGGATCGCTAGAGTTATGAAACACCTTACTAGGGTTATACTCTCCATACATCGGAATCGGCTGTTGAGAATTTTGTTTCAAGAGTCTTTTAAATATGTTTTCGATGTCAAAAAAGTTTGTTTTGTAAGTAAGGGGGTTCAGTTGCCTTCGTGTTCTTGCAACATCATTGCAGAATAATGCTGTTTATTGCTCTCATAATTAGTTTCCATTCCTTTAAGTCCAACTTCATTAAGATTTATTTTTCAAAATGTTTTTCAATTAAATTTTAAATCCTTAACAAGTTTTTGACAACAGATAAACGTCTTTTTCCAAATTGTTTTGCTCAAGTTTATTCCTTTTTAATGACGGTTTACTTTCTTTTATTGCTTTTGTCAATAAAGCCTGATTGTCTTTAAAGTAATCTATTGCAGAGACTTTTCTTCCATGCAAAGAAAAGTGTTCTGATTCATCTTCAACTATCCCAAGAATTCCACTTGTTATGCAATTAACTACGGACTCTCTTAACAAAATGAGTACAACAAATACCGCTCACTTGTCAATTTAATGTGACATAAAGCTGATTTGTTCTTTCTTAAAATCATCTTCTCTGCTCTTATTTCACACTTTCAATCAATACGATCTAAATGTAAAGCAATTCTGACACAGTTCTTTCCCATTGTTCCCTAATACTCAGTTGATTGAAATTGAGATATAAATGCGGTTTCGTGTCAAAACAACCTAATGGGTTTACTCGATTACAATATTGCCCGGCTTGCCACCTTATTATGCTAAATGCTTGCCTCTGTGGGACTAGAATCAATTTCATTTCCGCTGTAAGTTATCTGGTCAGCGTTTGTTTGGTTTATCAAACAATTATACGTTAATTGAAGGAAAATGGTATGGAAATGAAGAGTTATCTTATTTATAGTAGAAGCTTATCACGAGATTGTAATACGATTGTTGAAAATGGAATAAATCTTATTATAGAATAGATTTGAGTGCTTACTGGAATTGTTTATTGGTTCCAATAAGTATGTTTCTAAATACTTCTAATGGTTTCCAGTTCGGTATTTTT
Organism: Arcuatula senhousia; assembly: GCA_963971305.1. Taxonomy (NCBI): domain Eukaryota; kingdom Metazoa; phylum Mollusca; class Bivalvia; order Mytilida; family Mytilidae; genus Arcuatula; species Arcuatula senhousia. Next base: position 44,154,042 of record OZ020307.1, on the reverse strand, counting down.
GGTTTATTGTTCTATGCTCTTCATATATTGTTTGGCATTTCCAATCTTTTGGTAGAGCGCAGTCTTGAAAAGCAATGCGCGTCAGACGTTTCAAATTTATTGCCTGGATCTGTTTTAATTCTTATTTCTGACATCCGTGGCGGTTAGCGCTGCTTGTGGAGTGTTTAATCCCCCAGAGCCTGCTCCGGAATCAACACTTTTGTGTTGAAGAACACATCAAAACTATAAATTACCAGTTTAAATTTCAAAATTGTCTGATCTTGGGCATTTTTTTGTTTATTCATATATTGTTTGGCTTTTCCAATCTTTAAGTAGAGCGCCTCTGATGAGTCTTGAATAGAATACATCATCATTCAAAAGATTGAAAAGGAGGAAAGCAAATTAAACACATGTTATATTCAAACGGTCATGGCTGTTTCTGAAGACTGCGTATTGTGATTCCTAGCACGAAAGGTGTTAAATTTAAACTGAAAAGCATTGTAGAGACATGACAGGTGCAGAATTAGGATTTGCCTATCTAATAACGATGTCAAAAAAGATTCTGCCGTTGAATAACTTTTGCTGAAAACTGTTTATATATATTTAGTAACGCTGAAACCTTTTGAACAGTACAAATAACCTATTTCATCTCCAAATGAAAAATAAAATGGTCGAGTTAGGAGCATTTAATGTCATAACTTCGACTAAGCTAATTTGTATCGTAGCGTGCTGACATAGCAGATGACGTTTCGTCTTTGCTATTCCTAACATGTAAACGTTAGAACATAGAATTGAGTTTCATGATCTGAATTAACATCTATAACACTGTAACAGTGCTTCGTATCGATAAAAGTGACAGAATATAGACCTAAATTGGATATTATCATCCCGGATTCAGACAATGGTTTTCCTCAATCAAAATTCTAAGAATTAAAAGTGAAGTCAATGTTTGACTGTCCTCTACAAAAGTATGTTTTGAAGGGTTAATTTAATTAATTTGCCTCCACTCAATCATATAAGGCGTTTATTGGTTCGATAAGATTTTATGAATGTTGCCTAATACCTATAAAGTATTGAAGGGCAGACTTGCAACTTCCTGAATGTTATGTAAGGCATGGGGTTTAAATAAGTGTAAAGATTTAGAGCTAAAATAATAACACATGAATTTGTTAAAAACACAGTCTTTATTGTAACATACAGACAGTTGTTTTTTAAATATGCATTTAAGGTTGCAGACTTTTCAATTTCATTCTTTATAAGCTTTTCTTGTCTATCAAAGTTATTTGGCTATGCCATAAGTGTGGTATCCATTTGAAAAAAGATTTCCTAAAATCTTATTTATTAGAACTGTTAAAAATATTGGTTTCACAAACCGATTTTTGATTTGTTATTTTTCAAACAAAAAGATGAAATTATATTCTTTAAGCTCATTTTTCATATTTATATCACACAAATTTTACTAAAGGAATCTTAATTTCCTTTAATGTATTACCTTACCTCAGACCTATTGGTGGTTTTGGTTTTTTGGTTTTGATACAGGCGTATACTACTTTCAGATTGTTATTATATCTTTAGCTATACAATTACCCATTTTTTCTTGCTCTGATATTGTTTTGTTGACCGACTTTCTACTTGTTTGTTAATAAATAAGTATTGTCTTTGTTGTTTGTCGCTTGTCAAACCACAAACAAAACTGCGAAACCTTAGGTTGTAGAAGCGCCTAAAATGAGGAACGGATATTGGATAATAGTGTGCAAAATGTTCAGAGAATTATACGCTCATTTAAAAACAACAATCCAAATTAGGGGGTGTTATTTTTTTTTCAGGGGGTTGATACATCCCTATGTTTATTGTTTCTATAGTTTGCAGTTATCAAAATAATTTTTTAAAAACTTACTATTATTAAAAGTATTATTTCTTTGTGATCTTTGTGATCAAAATGTTGTGTTCTTGAATGGACCTTTACTCATTCAGCACATCAAAAACACAAACAACCAAAATCACTATTAATCAAGGAAACCGATGGCAAAGATAGTTTTCAATGACATTTACCGATTGGTTACATTAAAAGTGACCAATAATACAACCACAACTCCCAGTCATGTGCATAACAACTAATCTCGACTGATAATAAAGGGATAAAGGAGCATCGTAATTCTGCACGGTAGTTGCTTTAATCCAAATTTATAGTTACTAGTAATACATTGGTATAGGTGATACAGACGGCGCTATCAAATGTTCCTTCTATTTCACTAATGGAGATCACGTCATAAGTATATTACACTTAGTCTATCGGATAACATCGGTAATCCTATTAAGCTACCAAATTAGGTTATAAAAATGTAGAGAAAATAGCATTAATATCCGCTCTTTTATTATCTAATAAATTGCATATGAAATCCCACGGTAGTCATTGATTTAACACCATATTTCATATGGCTATGTTAGTAAGATTGCCTCACTTGTGAATTTTCTCATGTGCTTAGAATCCTAATTAAAAAGTTTTGACATTTGAGAAAAGTTAAGGGTTGTTTAAACTTGTAAAAAAAAATAAAAATTGCAGTACCTATCTAAAAATGCGAAATTAGAGAATGTAAATAAGCGATGTTTGCAAGTTAACAACGGACATCTGCGTATTTACTGTAAACAGTTGCATACTATTTAGAACATCAGTTAAAGTGTGAAGCAAACTAGATACAAACCTGCAAAAATTGTTAGAAACAAAACATTAGAATATTGTGGCTTCACTGTTATTGGTGGGGTACCAATTTTCGTGGTTTTTGTGGGTAGCAGTCAGCTTCGAAAATAAGAATACTTTAAGTTGAATTCTATTGCAAAAATAGTACATGAAAACCACGAAATTAAATATCTTATAAAATTGATTCCCATGAAAATAAATGAAAGCAGTATAAAATATTATTGCCAGTATAATAAGTTATTCTAACAGTTTGTATTTTTTTTATAACAATACAATCAAAGAATGTTGCTGATGTTCTTCATTATAAACCAATGTTGAAACCTTTTAACAGTGTTAATTTACAAAACAATTTAGGTAGTTGAATACTTGTTCGTATCGTTTGATTTAAAATAAAACAAAATTTCAAGCCAAAACATAAATTCCCTCTGATACTCATTTGTCTAATATTGACTTTTCAAAGACATCAAACCCAGTAAACATTATTGTACCAAGACAAACTAAGACACAATCTAAACTGTTTGCCAATGTTGGTCTTAAACATATCTGGTATGTTAATTGTAGAACCCCTTCATACCCGAAACGGGTTATATAGTTATAATTTCTTTGATATAATATATGGTCAATTATGGTATCATTATACCCCCACAAACAATGTTTAGCGGTATAAAGGAATCACCCTGTCTGTCAGTCCGTCCGTCCTCATCTCTTCAACGAAACTCCTTCAAAACCTCTTGATAGATTTTGATGAACCTTTATATGAAGGAAGTACGTCAAATGGAGATGCACTTGAAAAAATGTCATTAATCTCGGGTATTATATATGGGAGATGAGTTTTTTAGTACAGTATTCAAAGGGAGACCTCGTAAGCGAAACTCCTCCCAAACTTTTTATTGTATTTTGATTAAACTCCATATGAAATAAGTACATCATTTGCAGATGAATTGGAGATGAATAAATAAACTTTATTCAATCAATCAATCAAATTTATTAGCACAAGTTACGCCCAATGAAGGACCAAAGGCTACAAACAATAAATTGACAAAATTTCAACAAATAATAATAGTATGTACAATGAAACAAATGGAAGACATGGTTTCCATTCCATAAATGGGTGGATTCTATGGTTATTTTTATACAAAGTGTCTCCTGTCCTCAGTGTCATTGACTGTTTTAAAAAGGATCCAAGAAATTTCACTGTTTGACTATTATATGGGTTTAAGATTAAATTTAGCTTTATTTCGTTTTGTGAAGAAGAATCAATGTTAATTTTATCAAAATATATTTTCCTGCAATTTTCGTTAATTTTACAACTAAAAAGAAAGTGACTCTCATCTTCAATCACGTTGCAAGTTTTGCAAATTCTATCTTCCCTTTGTATTGTCTTATATCTCCCAGTTTCTATAGCTAACTGGTGGTCACTTAACCGTAATTTACATATTAATTTTCTGTATTCAGTATTGTCTGTTAACAAATATGGTTCTAAATTATAATTATTTTTTATTTCTTTAAAAGTTTGTAGCTTGCTATTTTGGTCCAAGTTTTCAATCTTGTCCCAAAATATATTATAATAACTATTTTCAACTTCCTCTTTATAGTATTTCTTTTTTTGTCTGTATTTTTCTTAAATTCAGACTGTGGTAGATTGTATGATTTTCTAATATGTTTTATATAGCTATACCAAGTATTGCATTCGAATATAATTCATGGAGATAATTGGACATAGGTGGTTGGTTTTCTTTTTCAATATAAGAATCCGGTGTGAAGCAGGGTTATCCATTTGACAGCTCCGGATTTGACCAACACTGAATAGATCTTTGGCAACGTGACGGATGTGCTATAGCAAGCAGGAACTGCTCACTCTTCCAGAGCACCTAAGTTCACTCTCGTTTCGACTTGAGTTCGCGTTGCTGAATGCGGTTTTGTTGTTATGTGTGCGTGTGTTTTATGTTGTTGGGTGGTTTGTTTTGTTATTGTGATTTTTTTGCTATCGGTTTTGTCTTTGTCTTTACGGTTTTATGATATTGATTACCCCTTTGGTACACCTTTGCTTCTCGCTCACATTATTCCTTGTTTATATTCTTTTTCTTTTTTCACAAACCTCAAAGAAAGGATGGCGAGCAATGGCCGGTGGTCTTAAGTTGCATTTTGGTATTACGATTGTTTCACATACACTTATCAACATCGTATGGGTCTTTTTTTCTTTTAACCTAATAACTATGTTTTTTTTGTATATATAAAAAAATGAAATATTCATCCATATTTCTGAATTTCCGAAAAGGGCAGACAACAACTTGTGTACCAAACGTTTGACTAAAATAACTTTTTAATCAACACGTTTTACATTATAAGGCTTGTTTTCAATATGTATCTTCAAAAATTTCCGCGAGGTAGTCTTAAACTAGATGCCAGACTTGTTTGACATATATATAATTACTGTTTCTACTAAAATCAGTTTTTTGTGTCTTAAATTTAAAGAATTTAGTATCCAATTAAATTCAGGGTTTTTTTGGTAGAAATTATTGTTTTATTTTTTTATCTTTTGTAGGTTATTCGTCTACAATTGTGATAGGATTTTTATTCTTGGAAACAAATACACAATGGGAGTACACGAAATAAACTTCGCAGTAAACTTTACGTACAGTGATGGCGGATACTTGCAGGACACATGCACAGCGAACTCATCGGGCTGTTGGGATGCCTTTTATCTTCAGTATGTGTTCAACGGGATTTTGCTGCCTATTCTCTCAGTGTTTGGTATTGTCGGGAATGCTTTGACTATGGTTGTACTCTGGCGACGAGAAATGCATTCGTCTACCATATTATTTATGAGAGGTCTAGTCGTTACGGATACCGGTATAATTATCGGTGCTTGTGCAGCTATTTCGCCATTTTCTTTAGCCTTGTATCATCAATCAGAGCTCCGATATTTCATGGATGTAATATACCCGAATATATATACACCGATTTATTTCATAGTCATGACCATACAACAATGTAACGTCTGGATTACTGTGTCAACATCAGTCGAGAGGTATATTTCAATATGTCATCCGTTTAGGGCACCAAAAATCATATCTAAAAAGAGAACTAAAATTTCATTGGTTCTCATAACAATTGTCTCAATTGTATACAACATTCCTCGCTGCCTTGCATTTAAAGTGAAGCATTCATGTCCCGGCAGGCAAGATGACTGCTATTTACTGTTAAAAACAGAATTTGGTGAGAGCAGCTTTTATCAGTTCTATTTGTTGTATCTGTACGCCTTCATTATCTACGTTATACCACTGTCGATGTTACTAGTGCTTAACTTGTTGATCATAAATGAACTGATGCGCATGCGTAAACGCCGGGCTGGTTTGAATATTCATGAAGACAATGAAGCAAACCTTAGCCTCGTTTTAGTTCTTATCGTTGTTGTGTTCATTCTGTGTCAGACACCAGGATTACTAGCACAGTTCGATACGTTATTTGATCAGAATACTTTGGTTAAATGGTTGGCCATCAGTAACTTCTTGTTCGTAACGAATTCCTCCGTAAATTTTCTGATATACACTGCAGTCGGGAGAAAGTTCCGAAAACTATTGAAGAAATTTTTCTTCCGAGTGATTAAAGGAGCTTCATTTTCTGAAATTTCAAGAGCTTCGTCGAGACGTGGAACACTGGGAAATTATGAACTCAACAAAACAAATTATACTGGAGTATCAGAGGAAACACAAATAGAAAATTTAGAAAAAATGAGGTTAAATGGTTAAACGTTTTTAGTTTAATGCACGTGATATGTGGCAAAATGTCAATATAAGAAAACACAACAACACTTTTTAATTTAGTGTAAATTTGCAGTTTTATTGCTTTTTTAATATAAATGAATAATGTCATTAAATTCTTTTTTTTCTGATACATGGAGAAGAAAAAGAAATGTTTTTTTTTTTCAAAAGCAAGGACCCCAAAAACATCGGATACAATCAATTAGACAACAAGATATCATAACAATTTATTTAGCTAAGAGTTACATAGGAAATAAGATGTAACCACATAACCACAAAATAGCAAATTTCCTTAAACGTCACCGTCATGCTGTGCCTTATCTTGTTTTTCTGCAAAATACGAAAATACCTAATCTTCTATAATGGTGCCCTTGTTGCAGAAACCGTAATTTTTAGTTGTCAAAAAAATATTAACCAAATATTTCTGTTTTTGTTTTTACGAGACTAGTTTACATGTCAATAAGCTACAAGGAAAAGTATATTTACATGAGTTTTTGGCATTTATAGTGTTTTTCTATCAATGTATTATTTATTCTATGACTCAAAGGGTGTAGACTTATCTAATTGACATTTTGACATTTTATAGCTTACATAGGCTGTATATTGTGATACAAAAGGTTAAATAGTTCGTAATTTATATTATTATTTATTATACACAAGTCTTTCAATATCACATTTTCATTTGCAAATAAAAAATAGAATTTATTTCGTTCTTTTATTTCATGTACATTTCAATTGAAATGCCTTTACCAAGTCAGGACCATAGTTGTCTTCAATTTATTTTGTTTGTCTTAATTCTTAATTCGTCTTTTCTTCTTGGACATAGATATGGCACGCCGTAAACACTTTAATGAGAAAATCTAAGTTTAAGTTACTGAATCCTAGTTTAACTGGGCTTAATCTAGGATTAAGTAACATAAACTAAGATTCATCTTGCTGAATGTTAGTTACAGAAAAAAAAACTTGATTTTCTTAACTTAAACTAAGATTAACTCGTAACTATAATTTAGTTTAGAAAATCTCGGTTTAACTGAGTTTTAATAGAAATCTATTAGTTAATCTAGGATTAAGTAACTTAATCTAGGTTTTTCTCATTATTGTGGTTGTGGCGTGCCATACATAGAGATAGATCATCCTAGTTCGGTGATTGTAGTTATCACATTTATGAAAAAAATTGCATTATAAATTAAAGCACCAGGCACATCTATCCAAATCAAGGGTTTCTGATCTACTATTCTGCCTACAAATTACGGACGAATAACATTTAATTGCAACAAACAAACAATGCATATTATGAAACAGAAAAAGCTAAAAGGCTTCGAATTTACCCGATAAAACGAAAGATCTTTCCACCACAATTCACAAAAATAGCAAAACTGTTTTGACTATAAAGTTCGTTCTAGTTAACGTTTATTACTAATCAATGAAAAAGCATGTAAACTATCTTGATTTGTAGATGTATAGTGACTTTAATAGAGAAAGTTACGAAAACATATAACATTTTATTCAATGCCTCTAATTATGTCTTTATTATGTTTACACTCTAGTGAATACGATTCGTAGGGACTGACACTGACTGCACATGGATGATATACTCCGTGATGGTTTTGGTTACCCTCTATTAGGAATGGATACTTTTCTTTTGATACTATTGGTTTTTTACCTTCCGATGGTTCAAATGCTGTTGATGAGCGGTTAATTTTAAATAATAATAACTACTTGTATACAGCATCAATAAATTATCCGTGTGGTGATACCCGTAAATTATCCGTGTGGTGATACCCGTAAATTATCCGTGTGGTGATACCCGTAAATTATCCGTGTGGTGATACCCGTAAATTATCCGTGTGGTGATACCCGGTTGGTATCTTGTAACTTTGATCACATTAAAAGCTATGTAAGATGCCCTTAACATTAACCAGTCTCATTTGTCAAATTAAAAGCAAAATTAAGTTTCTAGTTTACATGTCTTCCAAATGTTGTGTCCACTATAAGGAAATTTTAATGAATATTTGATCTGCCGATGGTTACAAATTTTAAAAACCTGTCACATCACGAAGATTCATTAACAAGCACCCACAAATAATGTGTTGATCTGGTAGATACAAATAGCAAGACGACAACCAGCACCCACTTGTCAGATCGAAGGGTGCTGGGCGCCTTCCATTGTCGATTTTTCAATGTGGGTTATGGCGCCTACACTTATTCCATATTTCAATACAGTGTTTCGTTTGTCAGTATTAAGTAATATTTCAACAAAGGCAGCATGCATAGAATATGGCTGATACATTGTAATTGTAAAATTTATTTTACGTTTTCCATGAAAGACACATTACAGAAGTTATATACCCAAAGTCATTGAAAGTCAAACAAAATGAAATATAAACAGCACAAAGCAAAAATATCTTTTCGAAAAAAGTTATCGATGTCAGAAAAGCAAAAAAAAAAACCTATTTCTTAACAAATATATAATAAGGTTGACCAAATAACATTAATAGTTTAAACATATTTTATTTGTAAATTATACAAAATGGATTGGACACAAGTAAATACATACTTAGGACGTCCTCTCCGCAATACAGAAATATACATTACAGCAAAACATAAGGTACAAGAACGTGCATTAAATAATAGCGAGCATCGCAGATGCGAGCCCTACGGCATTGTGCATGTTTTGAGATGTGCCAGAAATATACTGACGATAAAACCGGAACAGGTTTACTTTTACGGAGTGAAAAAAATAATAGGCACGGAGCAAGTAAAACAATCAACCCTCACGGCTTATAAAAAATACATCATAATCTGTTATGCAAAAATATAAAAATTGAAATTCAAAAACAGTTATAAAACCCTCATTCATCCACTTGTTTATTTTTACACACAAATTTTTATTTAAACACCATTCGGCCTTTTCCGCTGAACAATTTTTTTACGGAAATTACCGAGCTAGCTTTTGGCAACATCGTCCCAATGACTACCAAATACCAAATGCATGATACTGACCAAGCTTTCTTAAATTCTAAGTAAGATAAAATAAGATAAAGAAATACATAAATTTACTGAATAAAACCTACTCATAATAATAAATAAAAAGTTCTTACCTGAAAATGAAAGAAGAGTCCCATCCTGATCCTGTGGGGTTTCACTCACTTTCCTCAGTCCCGCATATTTTTCTTTACAGTTTTTTCCGCCAGGTTTCTTAATGTACCTTCTGTTACCAATGCTTCAAATAAAACACTGATACTCAGAAAATCTCACAAAACCTGACAGAATCTGAATGTTGTTTTGGTCTGCTGAAGAAGCGCGAAATACTCTGACAAGGAAATGACGTCACGTAATCCATAAAATGGTGAAAAAAATCGATAATTTCGTCCCCGCTTAATGTCGTCCCAGAATGTTATAGGATTTATTATTTGCACAAATAATTGAATTTTTAATAATTGATCCCAGATATTTTAACAACAACTTTCTCAAGTGCATATGATTTGGGTTGGGTGGGGTCAGACTTTGCTAATATTTAATTCCTTTTTTTTTTAAAGTTCCCTCTTTACGTTAAACTTAGCCGGTCGAGCACATGGATTTATTTTTAAAAGGTATATAGATTTTCGATGCTCGCTAAAAAGGCAGGGCCTTAATCATATTATTTTGGGGTTAACTTACAAGTTTAGAAGGGGGAAGGAAGAGGAAAGTGCTGACTTGTGTTGATGTTGGTCTACCAAAGATAACAATTAAGCTATATTGAATCGTTCTGATCTCTTAATGAAGTCGAAATAATTGAGATAAGGATATAGAAAATTATAAAAAATGCTTTATTGTGTAAAGTGTTTATACATGCATCTGCCGAGTACTTTTTGGTAATGTACTTACAAACGCATTATGTATCTATTATGTTAACATTGACTGTGTCATTTGTATTTCCTCAATCTTTCCTTTGGTCACGAAACTCTTAAAAAACATTTTTATTAGTAACAAAACATTGCGCTACAACTTATTAGTAATGGTGAGAAGCCATGACAGAAAAATAATTCGTTAACAAGAAATAAGGAACTGAATGTGGTTTTGTTGTTGATCATGTTGATGTGCTTAGTAAAGTTGGCGTTGATTGGACCAAAGCTATAAAGCCTATTGCATTGGTTTGTGAAAAAGTTTATTCAGATGTAAAGTGTGACAAATTCTGGTATTGGTCTTGGTTTTTTCTTCTTCTTATTTTATGATCACTGAACGACAAGTGACCTGGCTTTAGTTGATAACTAAGCAATGTAAATTATTTTTATAATATACACCTGGAAAAAAGTTAGGCACCCCTGTGATTTTTTTAAAATCATACATTTTCGAAACACCTTTTAACCATTATCTAACTGATATCCATCGTAAAGTAGTGTAGACTAAGATATGCATTGTTAAAACAATTTAACATGCCTGTCACAAACAAAAGGACATTGGTTATTTACATAACATGACATAGTAAAAAGAGGGCTTTTGTACATAAACATGATCTTCGAAAAGTACGGTCACCTGAAGCTCATAACTGTTACTGAATTGTCAAATTGCACTTAAAAATGTACATCATAATCAAAAGATTGATACTGTATCGTCAAACAGTCAATTTCGAGTATGTACACATTAAGCACGAAAGACTACTGGGACCCCTGGTCTCAAACTACCAGTTTGACGTTTATTTTCCTGAAGAGTTATCGTTCGCTATTCAAGGCGAAAATGGGCTTTTACCCAAACACTCTTTCCCTTTAAATCATATACATAAAGAGTTAAGGCTGGCCAATATCAGGAAAATTAAAAGTTATTTCAAATCTTCGAAAAGCAAAACAAGTCTAGGGGTGCTTAACTTTTTTCCAGGTGTACTAAACGTCCATGAATTGAAGGGACTTTCACCTTCTGATGCTTTATTTCTATGCTATAATGAAGGGGTTAATCCGAGAAATATGCACATACAGCATAACCAGAATCATCGTTTTATTGATACTTGTGTTGATACTTTGTTTCTTGAGTCACAATAATTTTGGAAAGATGCCCAAAATAGTACCATTTCGTCACTTGTTTATATGTTGGTTTTGTTTTGTCTGTGAAAGTTTTGTCGTCAACCTAAAATTTCGTGTAATATGTGTTCTGTCAATGGTTATAATTATTGAAAACCTGGCATATCACAAATCAAGATACATTTTAAAGCACGTAAAGGGCGTTTTTCATTTTCACCTTGGACAAACTGCAAGACAGCGAGCAGCAACCGCGAAACACCCTTAATGCTGCTGGTTGTTTTCCATTTGTTGATTTTTTCCCAATCGCCATTAACTTATGTGGGTTGTGTCACCTACAATTATTCAACATTTCAATATAGTGTATCTTTATCATCATGAAGCCTAATTTTACATCAACGCCATACATTCAATTGTAATAACTGTAAAATTTCTGTATTGTTATTTGTCTTTGAAAGACTTATTAAAAAAGGCTATAAAGGAAGAATCCAGAAATTCTCGAAAGGAGGCGGGTCCACATACTGGACATTTTAAATAGAAGTGGAAAAGCCAGACCTTGCCGAAAATACAAAATTGTCAGAAAGGGGTTCCAACACTCAGAACACACACCAACCCTAAACTGCTGTATCCGCTAAAGGAACGGTAACTAATCAAGTCAAATAAGATTTTGTAGACAAAAAATATACCATAAACAACAGTACAAAAAATAGGTGAATAGAAAGATAATGAAGGACTATACTATGTAATCTTATATTTGCCAACTACTTTCCTGTAATGTGGTTGCAAAGCATATGTATTATCATGTAAACATTGACACTGTATTTCCTTAAACTTTCCTTTGGTGACGAAAATCTAAGAAGAAAAAAGTATCTTTATTTGTACCATTGCGTTAAACTAATTAGTAATGGTGAAAAGCAGTGACACGTTACTCATTTGTTAACAAGAAATAAATAAAGTAGTTTTTGTTGATGTGCATCGAAAAGTTCGTGCTTATTGGACCATGTATAAAGCCTATGGATTTGTCGAAAAGTTTATTCATATGTAAATGCATGACATATTATAGTATTCTTGTTATTGTTGTTTTATATAATGTTTTCGATTTCATGATCACTGAAACAAACTATGACCTAGCTTGAAATACTATTACCGCTACTCGTTCTCAACACAAATAATAACTCAGAATAAATTTAAGTTAGAACAGCTTCTGTTATCAAAAATACGAAGAAAACATTAAAATTCGTTGATATAGTTTAGGAATTGTTTTTTGTTGTTGTTGTAAAAATCTCGTATTTTGACGTTCTTGCACAACCTGAAGCAAAGATTAGCCAATTAGGAATCCCAATCTTGAGACTAAAATATAAACACAAAGGCCAAAAGACAACACAAATAAAACTCACACAACAACACACATACAACAAAAAGTACACCAAAAACACATCAATGCGAACTAACCAAGACACAAACACACACTCACAACTAAAAAATAACAAACAACACATAAGAAGTTATTAAAAACAAACTAACAACAAAGTGTAACAAGAAAAATTATGTCTTCTTGTGTGTTTGGTCTAAAATAAACCAGTCAAGAGATTAGAAGACTTATATCAATAGAACAGACAGTAATGTATTAGTACTCAACAACCAGAGGTCTCGAGCAAAATTGTTCTAGACTAACTTGCGCTTAAACTAAATACTAGTTGATGGATTTTTGAGTTAAATGAAATATTCTAAGCGCAGCTGACTATTTACGTTACCAAATCATTTATAACGTATGTTACATAATCATTCTAATTCTATAAGTTAAATTTCTTTTAAGACAAAAGATAACAAATTATTCCTGAAAACATTTGTCATATTAAACTTTCGGTGTCTCAAGCCGCTAAAAGAGAATAATTATCGTTAAACAAAACAAAATATTTGATCTAGAAATAGTTGTTAAACCTTTCAAGCTTTAACCATTTGCAGAGGGTCCTAAAGGTAATACTCTTATCGAGACCTGCAGCAAGGCTCTTTAACGTGCAAAAGAGTAACATTTCCCTCAACATGGTGGAACATTCTTCATTTTAGACTGACCACACCGGCATGATAGGGCTATCCCATACATTTCTGAGCACTTTTAAGTGGACTTTCAATGATAAGCGCTGCTGCGACCCCATTCGATACCTGGAACCCGCATGGGGGAAATGACAATCAAAATTCCTATATTATTAATACTTTACCACAAAGGCGACATTGCTGTGAAGTGGAATAGTGTTGGAACAAAAATAGGTAAAAGCATATCTGGGCTTCAGCTAGTACGAAACCATAACTTAGTTGATGAGTACATGTTTCACGATTTTTACTGATACACTTAATCCAACGTTCAGCAAATGTCGTCTTGGTATCCGAGATTAAGACATTTTGAACACCTGTTCGTCTCTCGGAAGGATGGGTGTAAATAACCGAGGGCTAATTAAGGGTTAGATATAAAGTAAGACATTTAATATTGTATTTATCATTTACGTCAAAACAAGTCAAAAGAAAATTAAGGTCTTTTTTTTAACCGGGCTAGAAGTTTACAAAAGAAGATAATTGGATGTGGAATAAGTACAAATGCTTCTAAGCTGGCTGTCAGTAACTTCGAGTGTTGGTGATTCTACGGGTCCTACTTTTATCGAGACTTCCAGAAGGGTTCTTCAACGTGTGAGGAGCGTCGTAAAGGGGTGTTATAAATTACCAGAGCGGGAGTGATAAAGCTTTATCACCCCTGGACGATGAAAACAGTGCTTTGTCAGTCATGGAACATGAAACCCCGAAAAATAGTTCTTGAAGTTTCTTTATGAACAATGGGTTTATCACTAAGTGACAAAATCCCTTATCTACGTTAAGTACATGATATGCGAACATGCCAGGAGAGCAATATCGTTACAGTAACAAGCAAATTTTCTAAGCCAGCAATATCAATGCTGTAACAAGCAAACATATTAAAACAGCAATATCATTGCTATAAAAAGAAAACATAAAGACTATAATGATTAAGACAGCAATACTGTAACAAGCAAACATATCAAGGCTGTAACAGCTGCAATGCTGATCAAAACAACAATGCCATGGCTGAAACAAGCTATGAGAGGTTCCTCCTTGAAATATCGATATATAGCATATCCAAATTAACCGTTTATACCCGCATTTTGGTTTTTTTTTTTAAATATATCAGGACAGCAATATGAATTCTTAAATAAACAATGCTGATCAACACAACAATGCCATGGCTGTAACAAGCTATATATCAGGACAGCAATATCAATGCCGAAACAAGCAATGTTGTAACAAGCAAACATATCACGTGTACGTGAGGTATTTTGATCTCTCAGAAGAGAACGAATGTTTGTTTCTTATGACATTGTTTTGGTTTTTTTTTCTTTTGTCCGTTGGTAACAAGTCAAGTCATTGACATCTTTAATATTGATTTACTTCAATTGTTATTTTCTTTAACAAAACATTCTTTTGATATTTTGTTAATGTGTTTCAGAATTTGACACTTTTGATAAACAATTGCCTCCCTTTAACTCAATGGAGTGATTAACAAAATTGCATCATGATTTAATAGATATACACGTTCCTAAATTACATAACTTATAATGATCTGTTTTGTAATTTTCAAACTTCAATGGAATCACGGGGTGTTCATTTAGTAGAAATGTGCAGGGGATGCTGGTATATCAATTAATAGGTAGCAATTAAGCTATTTTGAAAAGTTTCACATTGCAGTGTGATATATGAGCTTAAGTCGCTCAAAGGTAAATTTAGTAAATGGCGAATAAGTGGTGTACTTTTAAAAGAATTGGGTATTTATCAACGTCCATTAGGAAAGTGCATTTTCAAAAGTTTTAAAAATTCAAAGCGTTCTAAAAAAATACTTTGAGAATCATTTATAGTGATTAGAAAAGGAGTGGGGCAAAATAAAAAATAATAATCAAAACGATATATTCAAAATTAAATTCACGGAAACATGTAAATTATATGTAAAGCTTCAATTATATTAAAACAATTAAAACAATTATTTAATATGAAAAACAGATTTAAAGAAATACCTCTATTATAACTCCATGCAAATTTTTGCCGTCTCCTTTCCCACGGTCATACGACGAGATTGGAATTGCAACAGTCATGCCAACTAATGGTGTTCCTAGTTGCTTTTTACTCGGAACTTGTCGGAGAAAAGATGAATGGAAGAAGGCGCGCCAAACTGTTACAACTCGTTGTCACCTCGCTAACTCTCGTAGAAATACAATATAGGTCAAAATAGGACCAGATTAGAAAAAG
Organism: Arcuatula senhousia; assembly: GCA_963971305.1. Classification (NCBI taxonomy): domain Eukaryota; kingdom Metazoa; phylum Mollusca; class Bivalvia; order Mytilida; family Mytilidae; genus Arcuatula; species Arcuatula senhousia. The sequence continues at coordinate 44,138,305 of OZ020307.1, read as the reverse complement.
CGATGGCTTCAAAAGTCGTAAGCGGCCAACATGGCGACGGCAGCCTGATTTTAACAATTTATCTGAGACTGATACCATAAAATATCGACATAACAACTATAGAAACTGAATTAAAACCAGACGATCTCGGTTTGTATGCATGCCCAGGAGTCTCGACAGAGGGAAATAGTGATTTTGTTATTGAAAAACTCGCTCCCAACAACAAACATTCAAGCCGCTTCTGCCATTGAAAATAGACTTTACAAGAACAAGAATGCCCAAAATACTACTTTTTACTTTATTTTACTATTAATAAGCGGAGATGTATCCCAGAATCCCGGGCCAGTCAAATGCCCTTGTGGAACTTGCTCTAAACCAGTCAAAGACAACCAAAATGGTCTACAGTGTGAGGGTACTGAATGCAACTTTTGGTTTCATAGAAAATGTATCAAAATGAGCGTTACAGACGACTCTCCAACTCGGATGAGAGCTGGTATTGTTCCAAATGCTTGATGTCTACAGCTTTTTCATACTCATTTCTAGAAAATATTGTTGAGGACAATTTGAACAACTGTACCAAACCTAAAAATGAGAGTAACAGGACACTTAATGACCAGACCCATAATTTGAAATGTTTTGAGAAAAAAGGACTACATTTTATACGCCTGAACGCCGATTCCCTTTTCCCTAAAATCGCAGAACTTCAGATGCTAGCCTATAAGAGCAAAGTCGCTGTGATCTCTATTACAGAAACGTGGCTCGATGAATCAATAACTGACTTGGAAGTTAACATAAATGGTTATGTGATACTCCGTAGAGACCGCAACCGCTCAGGAGGCGGCGTATGTCTGTATGTCCGTGAAGATATAGCCTTTACACCAATGAGCATTGAAAACCAACAGAAAGACAATGAAATTCTTTGTATTGAACTGTTCCTGCCAAAAACGAAACCCATTACAGTAGGAGTCTGCTATCGTCCACCCAATCAAAGTAACTTTAACGAACAATTTCAAGCTATCATTGCCCAGTTCAAACCAGAACATGAGACTGTGCTACTTTGAGACTTTAACATCTGCTACAGAAGCAAGAATGGACTTATATTTTCTGCCTACTCTACGATCCTTAAGATGTTTAATTTAACTCAAATTATTAAAGAACCAACCAGGGTTACAGATACATCAAATTCTATTATTGACCATATTTTATGTAACAATGTTGAAAACATAAATCAATCAGGTGTATTAGATATTGGTCTAAGCGACCACTCTATTATATATTGTACTAGAAAATTGTCAAAACCCATCTATAATAAACATAATACTGTGAAAATAAGACCTGTTAAATCTTATAATACATGTAAAGATATTTTTAGTTCTAAGTTAACTGAAGCTTATAAACTGGGAAAAATGTTTTCTAGCAGACAATGTTAATGAGGCATGGTCAGTCTTTAAAGAGATTTTTACTTCTAGTTTAGACTATGTGGCTCCTTTAAAAGAAATTAGGATCAAACAAGGAACAGAGCCTTGGATGACGTCTGAAATTTTAACTCTCATCCAAAGACGACATTTCTTTTTTGACAAATTTAAAAAATCTAATATTTCAGATGACTATAAAAAAATTTGTAAGATTAGAAACCAAGTACAAAGAATGTGTAAATCAGCCAAATCAGAATATTTTTCTCAGCAGATACATGTAGAAGAAAATAAAAATAACCCAAAAGAAATATGGAACAATTTTAAAAAACTTGGTTACAAAAAACAGTCAAAATCTAACCCTAACATTATATTAAATATAGAGGGTGAAAATTGTTATGATGGTAAAAAAATATCAAATTTTTTTAATGATTTTTTTACTACTATAGCCTCAAAATTGGTAGCAATGTTACCCCAGTAGCAGAGGTATTTATAATGCAACTTCAAAAATAATTAAATTGTTCTATAATAATAGAAAGAAATATGATGTAAGCTTTATCTTAAAGCATGTTACAAAAATAAAAGAATAATAAATTGTTGATATACATACATGTACAAGACTCGCTTACTCGCGAGGGTTTTAATGGGGTCCCTTTGAACGTAATGGAGTAGCCGCCTTACATGTACTTGTAAGATCAGGCATAAGATGTATTTTAAACAAATGCATGTACATGTATATACAAAGAAATTGTAGTATAAAATCTGAAATTTTTAATTTATGTATATCATGCATGCCTTGTGCATTTCATTTTTTCCGTAGGTTATACATAAGGTATATATTCTATCGCGGGCTCTGACTCAAAGGTAAGTAATCACTGACTCACCCACCCACTTTTATAGATAACATACATAACTTGAAAAATATGCTTGCATTAATGGGGGAATGCATTTTTCTTCCGAGACTGGAGTATCACGTCTTAACATAAATGTATATAGTGGCAGAAAACAAAAGATGTGCCAGACGTGTGGTGTCGGATGCTTGGACTTGCATCATTGAAATACCCTGAACTTAAAGCACCACTCAAAACAACGTATTGGCTGTGCCGAAAGTGTCATAAAACATCGGGCCTTTATTATTATGTGTAATCGGGCTTTATTATTATGTGTAATAAATGAAAATGAAAATCTATCGAAGTAAAAAATGAAGAGCATGTACAATGATCAGCTTACTCAATTGATGAAATGTATTTTCCTACACTAAATTTGTTATAAACAAGTAGTGTGTATGCCATTATCATATGCATGTCGTGTTTATGATATTAGAATCCATTTGTACACATTTACTTGTTTCAGTGTTATTTAATTTGTTGTCCCCTGCCGCAACGCGACGGAGGGACTTAGTAATGGTCTCCGTCCGTCTGTCTGTCCGTCCGTCCGTCCGTCTGTTCGTTCGTCCGTCACGTTTTTATACCCCGCCACACGAAGTGGCAGGGTATTATGTTATACCCTCAGTTTTTTTGGTGTCTGTCCGTCCGTCCGTCCGTCTGTCCGTACCAATAACTTGAAAACGCGTCAAAGGATTTGAATGATATTTTGCATAACTGCTAAGTACAATAAAATACAGGTCAAGTTCGATTTCCAGCATGATCCAAAAAATAGTTTTCGAGATAGGCCACTTTGAAAAATCAAATTTCATGAAATTTTGAGTTTCCAACCAATAACTTGAAAACGCGTCAAAGGATTTGTATGATATTTTGCACAGCTGTTTAGTACAATAAAATACAGGTCAAGTTCAATTTCCAGCATGATCCAAAAAAACAGTTTTTGAGATGGGCCACTTTGAAATCAAATTTTATGAACTTTTGATATTATAACGTGGCGGGGTATCATTTAATTTCAAAATTGAGTTAAAAGATATGATAGTTAATTGTTTTATTTAGTGTTTGACTGGTCTTCTGTACTGAGATGATCACCTCAATATGCATATTGTGTCTCACAACTATGTTGTGTTCTATGGTCATTACCGGATCCTAAGATCGCAATGGAAGAGGGAGGTTTGGCGCCATAAAACCTGGTTTAACCCACCATTTCGTTTGAAATGCCTGTACCAAGTCAGGACCATTGTGATTCACCAATTCTCCGGTATGACTGATTCGTTTTTGTCATTTTCTCTGGACTATGAGATTGATCATTCAAGTTCGGTAGTTTTGTTATTACCTTTATTTAATGTCCCATTACATGCCCTATTTTTTGTGGGTGCAACTCCTCGGACACTACTGAACGGATGTTGCTAAAACTTTACACAATGATAGGGTACAATTAGTAGATGATTATCCCATTTTTGAAATTTTCAAAATGGCCGCCGTTTCCATGGAAACAGGGAAGAAAGGTCAAAATATAGGACATTCAATATATCGGTTACCTAGGTGCACAGGGTTCTGAAATTTTGTAGGCTGATAGAGCAAACGGTACTCTATAATAATACGAAAAAAAATTTGAAGCGATATTTACAGTTTTCGAGTTATTTACGAATTTGTTATTTTTCAGTCCGAAAAATGGGACTTTGTCAAACGTTTTTGTGGGTGCAACTCCTCGGACACTACTGAACCAATGTTGCTGAAACTTTACACACTGATAGGGTACTATTAGTAGGTGATCATCCCATATTTGAAATTTTCAAAATGGCCGCCGTTTCCATGGAAACGGGGAAGAAAGGTCAAAATATAGGACATCCAATATCTCGGTTACCTAGGTGCACAGGGTTCTGAAATTTTGTAGGCTGATAGAACAAAAGGAACTCTATGATAATACTGGAAAAAAATTGAAACAATATTTACAGTTTTTGAGTTATTTACGAATTTGTGATTTTCCGGTCCAAAAAATGGGACTTTGGTATATCAAACATTTTTGTGGGTGCAACTCCTCGGATACTACTGAACGGATGTTGCTGAAACTTTACATACTGATAGGATACTGATAACATGTGATCATCCCATATTTTGACAACCTATTTCTATCGTTTCTCAGAGAATATATTGCTTGAATTGACATACCACGCAACTTTTCTGCGGCGGCGGGGGACACATGGCTACGCGTAGCAATCTTGTTGTATTTTAACATTTTTCATTCGTGTACATTGATTAAATGGGTCCCCATTTTTAAGGGGCCATTAATGTTACCTTCTTGTTTGTTCCCACAATGACTTTTATTCTGGTTAACCAAATGCTGTGAAATTTTATATTTTGGGTCCCCCTTTTATTCGTTTATAACTTAGGGGCCCTAAAAGGGCAAAAAATTCAAACAAGGGGTTGCATTAAGTCGTACAGCCGCTCGACCATATTAAAAACAGGTATAGTAGATGACCGATCAAATGGCCTGGAAAGGGGAGGCACGGCACAACTCATCCTGCTTAAGCCAGTTAAGCTTTATACCAAATTTAAAATAAATCCCTTTAGTAGAAGCCGAGAAATCTGTTAGGGAACATTGTCTATTTTTGGTACTTAAAAAGTCTTAACTCGGCTCTAAAAACAGGATATAGATGCGTAACTTACATAGAAAGGGAAGACACGGTACAACGCATCATGCTTAAGCTGTTTACTGAATTTGAAATCAATCCCTTCAGTTGAAGCCGAGAAATCTGTTACAAAAGTTTGTTACGGACGGGCAAACAGATGGATAATGTGATTGCAATACAGCTCCCTCTCTTACGAGTATGGGTAAAGTATTATATTTGTTCCCACAATAACTTTGGTTCTTGTTGGTCAATTGTTATGATATGTCTTACCATTACACCATAGATGGGATTAATTATGGCCCCCCCTTTTTTCAATAAGAAATTAATGGCCATTAAATGGGCAGAAATGTTCCATTTTATTTCTGGTCCGATTTTTTTGGGCAATTTCAGTCTTATCAAGCAGTGGATGCACATTGAAATATTTATAATTGCAACCCCATATTTTCCGTTACTTAATTAAGGACCATAAGGGGGAAAAGTGAAAGCAGCAAGTATTTTTGAAGCAGCAATTTTTTGGGGTCTGCTTTTGCAAAAAAAGTTTTGAATTCCTTGTAAAAGGTGGGTGGAAAGTTCACCAAAGGTGGCATGTGTTAAAACAACTTTATCAGTCTACAATGGGCATAATTTGCCTCGAATATACAACTTCCATGCATATCATGCTGCACTCGGCGAAACTTTTTATTCGCAAATAACTAAGAAATTTTACAGATATCAAATTTCTTTTAATAGCAAAAAAAATATGCCAAATTATTTTTTCATAAAAAATCAGATACAGACCACATTTTTTATGATAAAAAACACTGTAGAACAAAATTTCATGTTTTTTCATTTTCCACAAAGTCCTACAAAAAGTTTACGGCTAAGAAAAAAAAACAGAGTTGTTGAAGCGTGAAAATGAGCGCAGGGTTACACAGCATGGTGTGATTAGCGTAAACCACAACCCCAACCGTCTAAGAATTATCAGATGCCTAGGTTTTATAATAATCTTTATTTGCAAAATACACCCATATGGGTCAAAGCAAAAACAAAAACATGTAAAATACAAAACATATACAGAAAAACGACAGAGTCACCCCTAGTAAGGTGGATTCACGACGATCAGGAAAGTCCAGTGAAGGATTCACGTAAAATTATATTTGGTGGGTTAAATTCGTCCCTTTTTCGATCGATATTGTTTACAAAACGCTCATGAAATACACACCTAAGCATTGTAAATAAACATAAAACTATGTACTATTTTAATTTCTTTACATTCAGCAGTTTTGTATTGATTTCAATAAAATGTGAAAGTTTGGTAAATCTATGATAAACAGTTTCAAAGTTATGACGAAAAGGGTTATACATTTCCTAACTCTAAATTATTAGTTAATAAAACACTTTGAACTCATGATAAAGCATTCGATGTGTAGCCACGTTCTTTCCTAATCGTTATAGATTAAAACATGCAAGGTGGGTACTGCCAACTGCTTAAGAAAAGCAAATTAGTTGACACACTAAAACGGTTATTTGTATCGCCATTTTAGAGGATTCGGTTTTGGTAATGTTTAGACTTCGGGTTTGGTAAATTGCGAGTACTGTTTTGTCGGGTTATATCATATATTTGTATGGTAAATTGCATAAGATAACTTAATTATTGGTTGCATTTTTGACAAATTTTGATGCAATTTATCTAGGGCCATTCATGGACATAACATTTGGTTTATAAAATCTTTAACTATTAATGATTTCATAAGATAAACTACGTAAATTCCATATCTAATACTCTGAATAATTTGTACTCAAAGATTTCGACTTTTATTCATAGTTATAGATTGGGTATAAAACTTTCTAAGGTGATATTAAAACGCAGTCAAAATAAATGAATTCGACATTAAAATTACAACATCCATTTCATTTGTTCAAGAATTGTCATAATTTTTTAGCTCGCTTTGCCAAAGTTGTCTGTCGTTGTAAATGTCCGTCCGTCGTCGTTTCAAAAAACTTCTCCACTGCATCAATTTGACGGAAACTTTGCAGTAATGATTTATGATATGTTGGCAATAAACAATCGTCTTTTGTAAAGATTCGATAAAAAACATGGTTGTTGTTACTAATTATCAAACATATGATAAAATCACTTAAAACGGCTTATAACTCAGAAACAACAAAAAATGGCCGCGTTAAATAAAATCCTGATTTTGTCCTAAAGAATGAAAACTATTGCGAATAGAGGAAAGCTGTTGTTTGCTCTATAACCTCCAGTTCGTTGAATTTTCCAAAAGTCTCCATTGGTCCGAAGATTCTAGATGACACTTATAAGGGTAAGTCCATGTATAATTTTGAAACTGCAAACATATGTTTTCTCATATTTTGCCCGATCGAATACTATTGCTTAAATCATCAGCTCAATTAGCTCTTCAAAAGGGTTCGAAGATGTCAATTAACCTTTATAGGGGTTAAAGCTCTTAAAAGGGAAAAATAGATTTTTTTAAAATGTTTTGCATTATAGAATAGTAAAAAATATTCTATCGCTTGATCCATCAGATCATTAAGCTTTATAGAAGTCTTTACTTGGTGGAAGTTCCAAGATGACCCCTTCTAGGGCTATTATAGTTTATAGAAGCGACACTTATAGCCTAAGGACGAGAAGAGTGATTAAGGCTCCTGGAAGCTTCTTGCATTTTTCTTATGAATTTGTACACATCAAAACCAAAATATACAAAGATAAAAATGTACAATTGAAGAAAAATAAGTCAAATTCAGATGTATATAAAACTTAACACATTCATATATTATATATAATTGCATATGCTTCATAAATGTTGTGGTGAGCAATATTTAAAAAAGGTTACATTTCAGACGTTGCAACGAATGCCGTACATGTACATGTAATATTAAAACTAAATATGAAATAGAAAATTTTCTTAAGAAAAATCAAAAATAAAAATGTATTCTATTTCCCGGCAACGTTCTGCTACCTCATGACTTTTTGACCCCACATTTGATTCTTTGGATTTCTTTGTATTAAACAGAAGTTCTTGTACAAAAACGGGTTTATTTGGTACACAAAAGTTTATTTCAAAACCATCGGGTAAAGAAAGATTGTTTCTATTCATTGGACGAGTTCACCAGCACATTTATGCCGTTTTTAGCGCCAATGAAACATTTTTGCCAACATGCCAAAACCTTAGGGTTTTCGGACACTTGTATCTCATTTCAAAATGATTAAATCAGAGTAAGAAAAAGCTCAACATAATCTAAAACAAAAAAATGAGAAATATGACGAGATATCAACAGATATAAAAAGTTTGTGAAGTAGAATCAACTACTTTATACAATGATGATGGTGCATATTTTTCTTGTGTTTCATTTGAACAAACAAAAGAAGACTTTTCAAGATTCTGAACACTTTATATTAATCATCGTTTATCTATAATGAATCGATAGTCTTTAGCACTATTTCCTTCAGATTCAAATTTAGCCGGAGCATAGTACTTCTAGCTAATTTAAAGTTTAATCATCACATAAAAGATCTCCAAAATTTTAAATTTTCTTTTTTAATGGTTGATAAATTTACTACTTTTGACTGCACAGAAGTAACATCTGTATTTTCATAACAAAGTTTTGTCAAGTTTACCAAAAAAAAGATTCTGGATTAATGTATTGGTTTTCAAACAACAGACAATATAATATTTGTTAACAACTTTTTCAAGAAGTCTGTGGTTGGTCTGGCCTTATTCCTTTTTGTTATACTGTAAACCTGGAATTTTTTCGCGCAGTCTTTCTTTCGCGGTTGTACGGAAAAATATTAGTTTGCGCAGTTTTAATTTCGCGTTGAAAAGTTATTGTGCATAGACTACAATGGAAGACAAGGTTAACATATTCGCGCTGTTTAATTTTCGCGCTAACAATGTCAACGCAAAAATCGCGAAAATAAAACTGCCGTGAAAATTTCCCGGTTAACGTTTTATATATTTATTCTGACACTAATGATTCGAGTAACTTGAGATTCTCATTGTTTCTCATAATATACATGATGTCGTGATTTGTCTCTAGTCGTCGAGTAAAAACATTTTAATTGGTATCAATTTACTAAGTAAGTATGATTTTCTTTTGAAATACAGCGTTTTCCCACAAATATTAATACATATGAATTGAAATTTATTTTTTTAAACCGAGACAAAACCGAACTCCACACATTACCAAAACCGAATCCTCTTATTACCAAACCATTATCCACCAATTTTTACATCTCTTTCTTTAAGATAAACTCAATGTTTTTGATAAAGATTTTTTACGTGTCTTTAGTACATATGATATCCTTGCTTTGGTGAAAAATATAGACACTTTATGTAAACAAAAACGTATCTACACGATGAAATAGTTTTCGTCAAGAACATTATTTAACTTTGATGTTTTTCGTAAATATTTTCTTTATTTTTCAACAGATTGATTTATACTTTTACGACTTTTTAGTTATTTGTGCAATAAATAGAGAGACAAAATCATTACACCCATCTACAATTCGAAAGACATAAATTTTGCAGAAAAACAAAGTTGTTTACTTTTTTCTTTAACCCGACAGAACTGAACCCTCTTACCAAATACAACTTTACGTGAATCCTTCACTGGACTTTCCCGATCGTCGTGAATCCACCTTACTAGGGGTGAGAGTATACAGAACATTAACATATGGAGAACATTTTGACCAATGTGGACCCTATTTTCGTAGTACCAGTGACTGCTTTATAAAGTCGCATACAGTTGGAATCAGTTCTATATCGGGATTCAAAATTCGTTGCATATGTATAATTTTATTATTTAAGTCGATGTTTTGATTTAGATTTAATTTATTAAACATAGTTTGTCTTAATTGTTTGTTGATGTTACAATACAGAAGAAAATGATATTCATCTTCAACAACTTCACATACAGAGCACAGTCTATTTTCTCTTTTAATATTTCTGTATCTTCCTAATTCTAAATTTAATTTGTGGTCGCTGACTCATAATTGTGTTATTAATTGTCTGTTTTTAAAACTTGTTTCTTTTAATAAGTATTTTTCTAAACCAAATTCAGTCTTTAATTGTTTGTATAAAAATAATTTAGAATCATCGGTCAAGCTGGCTAATTTCTGCATTATTATATTTTTGTAGTTCTCTTCTATTTTTTGTTTAAAATTACTTTTTAAGTTATTTTTAATTTTCATAAAGGGTTTGTCCAAATTCTCAAATTCTGTGATATCTAATTCACATTCTTCAAAAGTTTTGGAAGCAAGGGTGTACCACGAGTACATTCCTTCATTATGTAGATTTTTGATTACAATATATGCTTCTTTTAACAAAGGGTTGATCATTTCAGAGTTAAGTCTGCAAAAATACATCATTACTTGAATTTTAATGAAACTTTCAATAGGCAATATACCAAGCTCTGACTTTGATGAGATATTGCATGCCGTTTTTTAAGTCCTAAAATCGATTTGCAATATCTGTTGTGTATTTTTTTCAAATGAGGATCTATCTGCCAGAGTCAGAGTATCACAGATGTTACCATTTCTATTGGCTCTACTTTTCATGTAATTAAACAAACATGTTTTGATATGTCTAAAAAAGACCTTATTTCATATAAGAGTCGTTGAAGCGTAAAAATGGATCATGGTCACATGGCATTGAGACAGTTGCGTAGACCACATCCCCAACTGTCAGTATACCAAATTTTAAGGTATGTATATTATACTTTTCATGTTATTAATTTTTTCACAAAAGTCTACAAAAAGTTTATTAAACCAGTATACTATAGGATAAAGCTAATCATACAAAATATAAGACCACTATCTTATGTAGTTGCATGGTAGAAAACCGTGATGTACTTTATATTTTTACAGTATACCGGTATTATTTTGGACGGACGGACGGACGGACGGACGAATTTACAGTGTAAACAGTATACAGTCTTTGAGTTGGGGATTGATCAGAAGACGACAAAATTAACATAGAAGGTGATATTTTTTATAGAAAACGCTAGTTTCAGAACTCAACTGAACATTTGTAAATCAGCATACGCTAACATTTAGGAAACATTCTGACTTCCGAGTTATTAGTACCAACGGTACTTTGATTACTTCTTCGGACCATATCAATTGCCTACTTCTCCTGCGAAATATGTGCACCAGAACGATGTCCAACTCGAGATTGATTAACAACACAATTTGGACACAGAAGTTTACTATGTCCTTCTTCCCCGACGGACTTTCCACAAACAACATGAATACAAACATTGATTTTGTTTGAAATTGGGCTAGCCATCCAAAGAAATACTTGGGTATTTTATTCAAACTTATCAATATTGAAACTTTAATTCATTTTTTTTGGTCATGATGTATCAACTTATTTGGTTAGGCAATAAGAATATTTTTTATGAAATAAAATCAGGAATTAGACCTAAATCCTAGGCATTAAGCTAAATGCCAAATTCCATTGCCTAGGATTTAAGCTTAATGCCTAATTATACCTATTGCCTCTAACATATATAGACAAAATTCTTTAATTATCATACAAAAACAAAAATGACGAAATGTAGCTCAAAGAACTAAATAAGTCAATAATTGTTTTTTTCTGCCATCTTGAAAAAATGGAGAGAAATTAAACTAATTGAAGTAGTATTGGTGACTATCTGTCATAACAATATACTCCTTTAACTTTTTCTGATACTTTATATTTCAGATATTTTGTAATAGAATTTGTTTAGTCTTTGAGCCGTTTGTAACACTTTTTCCAACTCTTCAGTTTCAGAGCTTATATATTATAATTTTATTGCATAATAACCCCCAAGAGGTTAAGCAAACACAAAAACAATGAACATATTTATATTCAATCAATTCATCAATTGTTATAAGGAATCATTCTTTGTGAAAGACATGTTTTTGTTTTTAGCTTTTTACCAAGAACTGGTGTGATTCAAATGCCACAGGCAGATGACTTCTTAAAATTGAATCTGGATGGCTTCGTGTATCTAACATTTCACTAAGATCATTATGAAGCTCACATTGGTTCCTTGTATAATAAACTCTAGCTAAATCCTGGTGTAGATATTAACACATGATTGAAATGATGAATTGATAATTCAATAAAAGTTTCTTGTGTGGTATTTTAAAAATACTACTGATGATTTCTTATAACTGCTAGTTTTTAAAATGTTCCATTCATCATATTCCTGCAATCAGTAGATGATTTGGGTGGTGTTGTCAGTTAAAGTCAATACTTGTACACTGAAAGCTTAATTCTGATCTTTCATAAGAATTATCTTAATTTCAATGAAATTATATGTAGATTTTTTATGAAAAATATGTATTGTTCAAGTTTTGGCATGTGTCTTTTCCAGATGAAATAGACACATGATAAAATGGTGCTATCGGAAAAGATATATACCTTTTTTCATCAGTTTTCTGCAACTTAGTTTAGTGGTCACTTTTATTTGTACTATTCAGATAACGTGCACTTAAATAGTCTGATTCCAGGTTTCGCCGGGTGTGCTTTAGCAGGCAGGAACCGCTTACTCCTCCGGAGCATCTGATTTCACTCTTGTCACGACTTGAGTTCGCGTTGTTGATTTCCGTTCGGTTAATTTTGTGTTTTGTTTCTTCGTGCTGTTTTTTGTTCTTGTTTACCGGTTTCGTCGTTGCCCTTTCGGACTTTTGACACTTGAATGCCCCATTGTTGCCTCTTTGCTTCTTTCATGTTATTTAGATATTTGTATCGTTAAGGTTTTTCATCCGTCCACAGCCTATAAAGTCGAGGACTTCGGAACTCTTTGTTTCTGACGATAATTCCATTAAAATCATTATATTATCAAAAAAGTCCTCATAGAAAAAAAGAAAAGTTTGGGTTTTTTATGATTAATTTATTAATTTATTATATTTAGCTGAGTTTTTTAAGTTGGTGTTATTACAACATAATGACTCTTGTAAATGAAAATGTGCAGCTTCTGCATTTTATAGGTTTTTTAATAAATTCTGATAATGCTTTTTCTCTGGATTTGAAAAAAAACCACTTTTAAGTGTTTTAATTCTTATGTTTTGAATAGATTTCTGTTAGAATGCTTTTTTCTATGGATTTCTCTGAGAATGCTTTTTTCTTTGGATTTTTCTGAGAATGCTTTTTCTATGGATTCCTTAAAGACCTTCTGGTTTTTGTAGTGTTAATCTTTTTTTATCTTTTAGCTTCGATTTTATCATTATATATCAGACATTACATAAGATACGGAAAAGTCATTTGTCTGATTTTTTTTTCAAACAACTCATTTATACTTATTTTAGATAAATCCAAACCAAAAAATATTTCACCGCATCATTTATTATAACTTCAATGAAGATATGTCTGAACAAACAAAAAAACTCACGTTTCTGCAATACATAAAGGTACTGTGCTAGTCATGTATTCATCTAAAATACATTTCCAGGATCTTCTCCTTTTTCAAACACAAATTAGATTATAAAATCGTCAGAGTTTAAAACTTACTTGTATTACATATATTCGACTCCACAAATATGTCAACGACAGAACAAATTTCTCCTAAATCATGGAGACCATGGTCGGAGTACGAAGTTTGCATCATATTCGAAGTGTTAGATGTCTATAAAAAGAAATCAAGACTCAAGAGAGCAATTATGGGCATACATGCACATGTACATGTTTTTTGTGTAGCTGTAGGGTTTACTCGAAAGTTAAACATAATATATAACTTATTTTCTTTATTTAACAAACCACTGCTGCAAGCTTAATAAGCTCCTTTTACCTATTATTGTTGTTTCGGTGTGCTTTTTTTTCCTGTCACCCATTTGTCGCACAAAATATATGTTGAAATGATTTAAGCAAAAGATGCATTTAAAATGAAATATTCGGTTTTAATTGATAATCATTTTTCAGTTTTCCTCAATTAATTTTTGATCGCACACCGTTATCCCTGTTTTACAACGTCAAGTTTGATTAAATAATTTTGCAACAGTTGTATTGTTTTACTATTCCGGTTCATTAATCAACACCCTACTGCTTCATACGTATTTACTCCGCAAACAAATAGTCCATTCCCGCTCAATTTATAATACAATACAATCCTATGTAACAAGTATCATTTTAAAGTACAATGTTATTTCTTTATATCATTTGATTTCTCTTTCTCAATTAATTTGATCCATTGTAACACTATCCTTATTTGTCAATGTGATAAAATGATTTAACTGTGTTATCTAACAATAATCATTACTCTTTTTATTGCAATAAGGTGGTTTTGGTAACTTGAAATAGCCAATTTATCAACTTGTAGCTTTAGTTGTCCAACGTAGACAAATTGTAGGCGTGTGGCCTTAAATGTAGATTATTTTCAAATAAAAACCCAAATTGTAGGCGTGTGGCCTTAAATGTAGATTATTTCAAATAAAACCCTCTAATATTAAAGTTATGAAAAGTTTTACAAAAAACTAATAGCTTTAGTTTTAGTGTCTAAAAAGACTATTGTAATCTTGGATATTTTGTAATATTGTTGACAGTATATATTTTTATTAGTATGTAAGCGCCTGCTAATTATAAAAAAAAAATTGGAAAAAATAGCCTCGAAATGAGCATCCCTCACTTGTGTGTCCTCAAGTGCAGGTTACTTCGTGTATACTGTACTTTATAGTCTGTTTTTTTTTTGTCCCAAACAATTATGGAAAACATTTCCTCTTTAAGACTACAATATGTGCATACAGTACTCGGGTACCTTAAAATGTTGTCCACAAAAGTGCTTTCTGCAGATTGGCAAACCATGTCATTGCAAATGAAATAGCATGTTTCTCAGTAGTAGGCCAAAACCGTTTAGAGAACGTCATATCAAAATTGCCATTTAAGTACTTGGTAGATTTATATGGTTTCCTTAATTCAAAAACAGTGTTGCCATCGATTATTCAGATTGAATTATATGTAACAATGAAATAAGGTCTAAATCGGACATAAATATTCTATAATTCCAGTCTGGTTACTGAATCAGATGTATTATAACTGACAGAGCTGCAATCTTACGCAATCATATGCATTTATGTAATACAATTTCAATTTCACACTTAAGACATTTCCTGTTCTGCCATGAAAAAAGAATATGAAAGACTTTTATATGCTTATTCGCTTAAGTACTTGTGTTTTGTTTGAATTGAAATGCTTAAAGAATCAGTTGGATGCTTTCTGTTTTGAAACATTTGTTTTCGTTGAACAAATCCTTTTTTCGATGACTGCATTCAAATTAAAAAACAATTTGTTCATTTTAGGATTTCATTTGAATGACATTATTAATTTCATAAATTCCGCATTTCTGCTTTAATTACAAATATGAAGATAAAACTGAATTGTCCTCATAATTGCAAACGTAACACAATTAAACAACATGAAAGGACGTTGTTTTAGTGCACATTATATGATTATTACCTTAATGCAATGGCGACATACGATTTGATAATTGTAAAACTTACTTATCAGATTTTTTGTTACTTTTTGAATTTATTTATAAATTGTTTAATTATCTTTGCTTGGGTTGAACTACTTTATCATAGGTATTCGCATCATCCGGTGGTAGGGATCTTCATAAAATTGTAGTAAATTTCCAAATGTAATTCCCTCTCATGTTCAACAATGAAATGAGTACCGATTGGGAATCAAATGATACATGTCTTAAAATACAAAAAAAAAACAACAACACGCACACAAAAACAACGAGATTACAATCACCAAAATGTGAATGCTTGTCGCATTGCCAACGATGTGAACATGTAATTCTTTTTCATATATACATGTAGGTTTTGGGAATCATTGACTATTAAACTAGTTCAAAATATCATTATGCACGTTAAAGACCAATTTGTACAGTTTGATAAGAGTAGGCTCAATGGGGGCCGCTACCAAGGCCACACTCGCAAACTGCTAGCTGGAGAGGGATTCACATAAGCATTTAACTTGTTTCCCAATCCAGGATAACTAAATATGTTTAAACTAAAATATCATGTCATCAAGGAAAGTTATCATGAAAGTCTATGACACAGCCAGTTATAAGCAATTGTCCTAACTTAAATAACTTAAATAACCTTTTTTTTCAAAAAAGGACTGATTATAGATCATCTTAGATAAATCTGTTGTCAATGTTTGTCTCCAAAATTCCATCGGCTAGACCAATATCCTTCCTTTCAACTAATAAACCCTAATAAAAAGGGGATTCGATTTCATAGCTGATTTCTGATGCGTATTACTGTTATAAGACTTATTCAAATCTTCCTGTCAGTAATGCATTTTCATTGTTAGATTAAAGTTTTCATTGCAACACCAATTTTCTTAGAACAATTAAGTCCATAGAAAAGGTAGAAATGTATTGCTGATAAAGAGTTATTGGGATGCTAATGCCTTTTTAATTGCAAAGATAAAATAGAATTAAGAATATTGGACAAGCCAAAGGCAACATTTTTCTTTCTCTAAAAAAAGTCTTATGTCATACTGCACCGTCTCTGACTTGTCATTCGATTTCAAATCTTCCACCAGGATTTATTACCATAAGAATTGTTTTCATTTATCAAATATTTAAGAATGGTCCTATATTGTATTGCGGGCGCATTTCTCCGACGGCTAGCAGAATTAAAATGACTAAAACTGCATCTGTACCATGGAGAAAGTTTGTTTTTTTTTAATTTGTCAGGGGGTTTTGGGGGGTAGTTTTGTTTAGATAACATTTTGTTCAGATATAGGTGTAGAAAAATATTTATAAGATGTATTAAAAGCAGACTGCTATTAACGTTTCTGTGCCTGAACAGTCCTCTTGTCTGATTTTACATCAAAGACATAAAAATCTATTAAAAATACCAATGATTACTCATATTGATAATCTTCTAAAATTTACAGACAAGAAATTCTCATCTCTCAATAAGGCTCGATTACAAGTAAATCATTAATAATTTTTTAAGGTGGGGGACAACGTGACACTTTGTTCAGTAAGGTATAACAAATTCTCCCTTTTTCAAATGGTCTTCATAACGTACTGTCTCTTCTTTTGTTTTCACACCCACCCCTATATGTTTTATCATCATTTCATGTTCATTTTATCATCCTTTCCATGATCTATATAGGAGGTAAAACACCAACTCAATCATGGTTTTCCTTTCTCATTTTTAAAACTAGAGATAAATGATCTACTGATTTGACTTTGATTTTATGAAATTACGTAAAGATAAAGACACAATGTTATCCTTTTAAGCTTTAAATTTTTGCAAGAATTAAACCGAATGCAGACTTCGTATGATACATTTTTTTTTCTAAATTTACACTTACGATTAATCAACTACAATTAAAATTCAGGAAGTCAACAATTAAAGTTTTGATATTAAGACTGTTGCAACATTAACCTAAAAACATTTTTCGAGTTTTGCATCGGAAAACTGTCATTCAAATTTCTAAACCGGACGTGGTTAAGTCGTCTGGTGATAAAGCTAAAGTCGATCTAAAGTGATTCTCTCTCTGGCTGATTAATTTCTTATTCTAGTCTCAACGACATTGGTTTCCAAAAAATATCTTATATTAGATAGGATATCATTAATTTCCTTTTCATATTGTTTTATGCAGCATATGATTGTCATATCAGAAAGTGAAATAACTATACAAAGAAAGTAGGAACAAACAGGCATGCAATAGTTACCAATAGTCTTGTGGTAATTAACCATTTCTAGGGTTCAGAAGAATTTTTTGCACGGTATGACGGCATTTGCGTCACGTTGAACGTTTCACGGTACCTTTAAGAACGATTACGAGATATCGCGTTATGAATATTTACAGCTGCTAAAGATCAGTGTGAATAAAGATAACAACAAAGCTTCCGAACTAAAATGATCAATCTCATATATGAAAGAAGAAATTGGGCAAAACAAGGCAAAGACATATAGCAGAGAACTAAAAGATCGCAATGGTCCTGACTTATTACAAGCATTTCAAAAGAAATGTTGTGCCAAACCAGGTTTTATGGCGCCAGACATCCCGCTTCTATTGCGATGTTTAATATGGTTCGGTGACACAAAACACAACATGGCTGCGATAAACAATGGTGATAAAGAGGTGATCATCTCAGTACAACAAACAGTCAATAACAAATTGAAACTATCATGAATCATTTTATCTGACATATTTGTGAATTTTGATACCAGTGGCTGATATCAAAAGAACAAATTAAAAGACCTATTGAGACTTAATTTTTTGTATCCTCGGCCTAAAAGCCTGCCCTGTAAAGGAGACAGCATTGTAGGGTTTAAAAAGTCTGAAAAAAATTATACAATCCCTAGCATATTGTGCGAAAAGTTGAACACGTTGAAGGCAAACTCTTAATTTAGGATGACGAACAATAAAAAAACGTTGTTCTTTACTTCTAGGCCCCGTATCTATGTTTCTTCTATATTTACCCAATTACGCTATGATTTGCAACAAAACTCAAAACCCAAATGCAATCATAGATGTTTTACACAAATTTTGATGCCGTTGAAGCAATCAGACGTTTTACAGTCTTTTACAATTGAATGTTTCAGCTAATCTTTACCTAAAGGAATAAATGATGTATATTTTAATTAAACTGAAGGGAAATGTTTAAACAAATCATCTTAATGCCTTAAAGCTGTCGTTTGTTTAGCTCATACATTCAACTAGGTTGATTAATTTCTTAGAAATTTTAAAGACAAAATAACAACCGTGTTTGAGACTTGGTTGCCTGATTAAGCTCTTTCATATTTCTGCCGCTTTAAGGAATATTTCATAGTCTTTTTATCAAAAGTTATATAACGTCATTAGGCTTCCATTCATCCTTTCAATGTTGGGAGAAATGAAGAAATGAATAATTATTCCACTAAACCCTATTTTGCACTTCACTCTGTTTGAACTCATTTTCCTTTGACAGTGATTGTAATGGAAATCGAAACGGGAACCAGTCAATTTAAGAGTTCTTTTGATTCAGATTTCTATCTAATTCATTCGTATGCTTTCTTAAGAAATCAAAATTCCCATGGTTATTTTTCAAACTATTCTTGGCTATTATTTTCAATAAAAGATATGACATGGAACGTATTTAAGTCGCCATTGCTATTAGGGATAAGATAATTTCTTGAATGGTCTCCTTCAAAAAGAGAAAGTAGCTTCAAACATGATACATCTATAACAGAAATTTGCATTGAAGCAATTTTCCTAATGGTGTTAATATCTTTTAGATAATTTTAGAAACTGGTGATTAAAAAAAGTACACAGACAATTAAAACGCTGTCCAAAATAAAAAAGGAAAATCTTACTTTTCCGTTTTTCAGTTTGATTTTGAAATTGAAGCCTTCAAAAGTGTATTTTTCGAAAATTCTTTCTGTCAGGGCATATAAATCATGATTTTTATACAGTAAATTTAAAATTGAATCTTTGAAAGTTTAAATTTGTTCCTTTAAGGCAAATGAATTAAGGAAGCTAAAATAGAAAGCAGAAATTTCTGCTGAAAAAGATGGTTTAGAGAACTTTAAAATAATCGTTAGGAGACTAGTAAGCAGAAATTTCTGCTGATAAAGATATTTTTTTTTAAATTTCAAAATAGTCGCTGGAAAGAAAAAAATCTGCCGATAAGATATTTTATAACATTTTCAAAATTTTGCTTGGAAAACAGAAATTTCTGCTGAAAATGATATCTAAAGAATTTTCGAAATCATTACCAGAAAGCAGAAATTTCTGCTGAAAATAATAATCTTAAGAATTTTCAAAATCATCACCAGAAAGCAGAAACTTCTGCTGAAAATAATAATCTTAAGAATTTTCAAAATCATCACCAGAAAGCAGAAACTTCTGCTGAAAACGATAATCTATAGAATTTTCAAAATAATCCCCAGAAAGCAGAAATTTCTGCTGGAAACGATAATCTAAAGAATTTTCAAAATAATCCCCAGAAAGCAGAAATTTCTGTTGGAAACGATAATCTATAGAATTTTCAAAATAATCCCCAGAAAGCAGAAATTTCTACTGGAAACGATAATCTAAAGAATTTTCAAAATCATCACTAGAAAGCATAAAGTTTTTCTGAAAATTATAATCTATAGAATTTTCAAAATAATAACAGAAAACAGAAATTTCTGATGAAAATGATCATCTATAGAACTTTCAAAATCATCACTAGAAAGCAGAAGTGTCTGCTGATAACGATAAATTATAGAACTCTCACATTAACATTTATTCCGAAATAGATGGTTTGGAGAACTTTGGAGAAGTAGTAGAAAGTAGAAATTTCTGCTGACCTTTTAGACTGTGGCTTTCCATATTCGTTTCAGCATATTTAGGGAACGTAAGAATATTTTTAGTACCAATTATTTTTCGCATAGGTTTGAATTTGGAAGATGTGGTATAAAGATGATTACAATATAAAATAAACATATAAAACATATTAATAATATCACAAAATATACAAATATACTTTTATTTATTTTACAATCATACAATAAATACTTGTGCATAATTGTGCGTTTAATTTATTTCTTTTTTAATGATTGAAAAAGTAATGATATGAATCCAATATCTTAACGATACGAAATAATGTGTGTATTATTTTTTAGGATTCTGCCTCGTTGAATATATATGTTGTATTCAAAATGAAGGATTTTCAAACAATAAGTCTTCACCTTCTTGATGATTCAATGTACAATGTTTAGCTGAAAACATTCAAAAAAGAGTCCCACTTGAATTATCGTTATGTCACTTCCTGAATAAATAAACTCCTGGTGAAGTCCTTCCTGCCATCTAAATTTATCAACGTCTGTTTTTAAGCATTGTTCTTGTCCTTCACTGAAAAAAAAATGATCTGATTGCACTGATTGTACTTTACACACCTTATACATAAGACACATGTATTTGAAAAGCAACGAAAGAAACAAATAGGTTGACTTCAACAACAAATACAACGACTTCCTTGATAGAGCCACACGGCTGATAAGCAAATTGTTAACACAGGGCCCGACACAGGGGTACGTTGCTCCCAGATTGTTGTCATCACTCAAGAAATTTTACGGACGACATCATGTGCTTGTATACAAATACGGGATTTCTATCTCTCAGATGAGCACAGATGTTGGTTTGACATAGAGTTTTGTAATGTCATCCTTTCCGGATTTGACCAACACTTAATCGATCTTTGGCAACGTGACGGGTGTGCTATAGCAAGCAGGAACTGCTTACTCTTCCGGAGCACCTGAGTTCACTCTCGTTTCGACTTGAGTTCGCGTTGTTGAATGCGGTTTTGTTGTTATGTGTGTTTGTGTTTTATGTTGTTATGTGGTTTGTTTTGTTGTGATGATTTTTGTCTGCCGGTTTTGTCTTTGTCTTTACGGTTTTATGATACTGATTACCCCTTTGGTACACCTTTGCTTCTTGAAATTAAATGGTTCTATTGCACCAATTCTTCTTCTTCTTCCAAAATGTACCAATGTGTCAAGTACATGTTATTTTCATAATATAAAAGAAATGTAATAGGAATAGACAGATATATGGCTCTAGCACTTTATTTTTTTATTCGTTCTGTGCCTTAATGTCATGTTTATAATTCAATAAAATAAAAAGTGAATGAAATAAATTTACAAACAATTTTATTAAATTCTTAAAATTTGTATTTGGTTACCGGTGTGCTCGAGCAGACAGGAACCGCTTACTCTTCCGGAGCACCCAAGCTCACTCTTGTTACGACTTGAGTTTGGGCTGTTGATTTTTGTGTTTCCTCTTGCTGTTCTTTTTCATGTTTACCGGTTTTGTCGTTGCCCTTTCAGACTTTAAACACTCGAATGAACAACATTGTGATCCTCAATTCTTTAGTATACAATGTATGTCTTCTTTTTGTTTGTTTTTTTTTTACCTAACCAGATAACAATTGATATTTCCAGTTCGAAAATGTTGTTATGATCTATTTTATTAATTAATTACCATTGAACTGAGGTTTGAATTTCCACCAATAACTTTAAAATTGTCTATGTCCTGGATGGGTTCTGTAAAAATATCAAAGCCTTAAAATTTGTATGTTTTATTACATAGCTTTGAAAACATCCAAAAAGACACCATTCAAATATTTTATTTTCCCTTGATTATAATTGATGATATTTAACGTCTCTCGGTAAAAACGGACGGTATGAGATATTTTTAGTTGGCAAAATATTTATTTATAAATTTATTTTTATATTAGTTTTTAAAACCTTTGGATATTTTGCACCTGTTTGGGAATTTTATGTATGCGTCCGTAAATTCAACGCTTGTCAGTAGTTGATTTTTAATGAACTTCAAAAACCAAGATGGAGATGAACTACTGTTTTTATAATGAATAAGTGATTCAAACACTTGTAGATTGGTACAAACTGATAAACAATCTTTAATATTCAGCCGAAAATCATATTTAAAACCACACTCTAATATAAATTTTATCGTCCGAATAGAACCAATGGTTCAATCTTTGAAAATGTACGTTAAAATTTGCACTATTTTAAACAAGTGACTAAAAATACTAGAAAAAAGACTTTATTCTCTTTCGCTTATTTAGAATTACGATTGACCTTTTAAACTTTTTCTAATTCATGGTCATTGAAATGCAAGGTAAACAGTAGACAGAAGCGTTCAAAGACAAATTAATTAATTTGTAAAGGTGGACTTATGTTGAAATATTTTATTCCCCATGTGCTTAACATGCTTAACATGCCTAATGTAGGTCATGTAATCTGTACTCATCTGACCCACTGATCTGACCACGGCCAGATGCTGTTCTCCTAATAATTAGAGGCAGCAGTCAACCGCTTATTGACACGCGAATAAGACACATTCACACATACATGACATATAAACGCTCTTCTAAATAGACGGACTTTTAAGTTTAAATGTAGGAAGATAAGATAATAACGCGATGCAGAAATGATGGTTTAACCATTAAAAAATGCTGCATGTATTTATACAGGAGGCGATAAACATACAACATTAGCAGGCACGTTAAAAACAAATTGCAAGAGGGGGGATTTTATTCACCTGAGTTCGTATGCCTTAAAAAGTCACGACATTAAAAAAAATAATTAAAATATTTGCAAGACACAATTTCACAAGCAATTTTTCTGTTGATTTACAGAAATGAAATGGACTATAATATGTTTATAAATGCTGAAGTTAATAATTTTAGGTCATTAAACCATTAATTTACTTATTAGATATGCAGTAAATGAAGTTCGTTCGAAACGTTAAATTTTCGCACTAGCAATGTCACCGCGGATCCCGAAAAAAAACTGCCGCGAAAATGTCCCGGTCTATAGTAAAAAGTATGTGGCTTTGTTGCTTCCAGGAATTGCCGTAATTTATGAAAAATTTATATTGTATTTTGTACTGTCTTTCCGCAATCTTAAGTAACTTTGAAAAGGTATAAAATTGTTTTGACACGGGCTGAAGTCGACCAGTCCATAACATGCGACATGACCTGCTGGTTGACCTCTCATGGCAGTGTCTGAGAATTTTATGGCATTTTTATGTTTGTGAAAATTTAATGGCCAAGATAATCTCTGCTCATTTGAAAATCGAATATTGGAAATTTGGACAATTTGAGGAAAAAGCTGCGACATGTATCACAAATAGATAGAAAATCTCTTTATAATGTCATGAAGGAGGATATCAAACTTCAAAGTCAATTTTAAATAAATAAAACTAGCACTAGCACTTCTTAAATCAACTTAAAATTGTTCATACTAATTAGAAGAGGTTTTTCTGACATTCAGATATATCCTCTAATGACCAGTATTACAACACTGCCCTTCAAATATAACGATGCATGACCAAACGAATATTAACTACGCCAAAGAAACAGACCCTCAATCAAATCTCATGATAATTTTCAAGTGTACATCACAATTGAAATACGTAAAATAGTAGAATTTTCACCTTTGAGGATTGTTGAGGCAATTTATTGATGGGGAAAAAATAAACATGTATAAGCTGCTTTTTTTCTTTTTCACTTACCTACATGTTTGAAATTAAGTTATTATAATGGTGGGCAATCATCCGTTCTTTTTCGGTGAGAGCGTATAATGATATAAGATCTTTTTCGGACATCTTGCAAATTTTAAGTCGGCATTTTATTTAAGATTACAATACTTTAAATGACACAACAGATGCACAATGTAATTCTTTATTTTATTTTATTAATGAAATAAATATAATGTTAATATTATAAAGAAAATAAGCTTTTTCTGAAAAGTTATATTAACAGGGTAAATAAATGGCGGGAAAATGCGTGACAAATTTTTGTACAGAATTGTGGAGGAAATGGATTTTCTCAAATATCTAGAAAAAATGACTGTGACATAATATATTTGGCTTTTCACTTGTGAAACTAAAATCTGATGGGTTTCTAGCTGACAATTACGCTTAATATTTTTTTCCATTATAATCTATTGCAAAACAAAGTTTAAGGTCATCGATTTAGCTAGGTCGTCACCCCCATTTTTCCTTTTTTTTTCAATGTTCCTTAATGAAGTTTAATTCTGCAATTTTGTTTAAAAAATCTAATGGGTTTTCCTCATACCCCGAACCACCTTAATAGTTTTTTCTCTGGAGTGTGTATAAAACGGAGAAACGAGATACCATATAAATGATACCAGATACAATGTATGAGATATACCAGATACTGTACCACAAATTTGACTAAAACTGTATTTTTTAAAAATATAAACTTATCTCCTTTTCTAACAAGTATTTTGCATTCAGATTTTATTGTTGTAGACAAATAATAAATGATTTCGCAAATATTTTAAGCTGATTGCCAACCATTTCAAAAAAACTGCATGGATATTTTGATTAGTAGCCCATGTAAATAAAATAAAATAAATATCTGTCCCTTAATTTGTCCACTAATATGTATTCTGCCTGTCTTCAGGACTTAAAATCATACTGAATTATAATGGTTTATTCTATTAAGTTGTAACATAATTATTTTGTACATTTAGCACTATTTGCACCAAAATTTTGATTATATCTTCAGTATATAAACAATTCATTATGACGGGTTGTTAATTTGTTTTCTAAATGTATGTTAAAGACTTAATAAATGATCGGGAACATTAACATTTAGAACGCCAATTAATCAAAAACAACTAGTGTCTTTCTGGCACATATTCCATATATATTCTTTTTAATTTTTATGCATGTTTAATTATTGGGTGGTCACTAAACAAAGTGCAAATAACAATAATACTAGTTGAATGTACATGATTTATTGTATGTATTGATACGCGTCTTAACAGTTGGATTTTTAACACAAAAATAGTTTTAGACTATTAAGAAATATATGAAAAAACACATATACTAGTATTTTATTTTCAGAGTCTGAACCTTAAGACTTATGAGCAAACATACGAAATTAACGAGGCGACTCTTCGTAACGGTTCTTTAGCTTTAGATCAATTAGAAATCAAATACCGGCTTCACCATATTTCATTGTGCTAAGCTTACCTTTTTTAACAGACATGATTATTACATTCTATCTTTACAATATTTTACTAAAATCTATAACTAATTTTACATTGAGGTTAAATAGATGATATACAAATACTTTTGTTAGTACTTACGAAAATCGATAGACTGTCAATTCGTCACAATAAACGATACCAATCGCAACATTATATCTGTAAGAAATTGTTTATCACTGTGTTTTGAATGTTTCGCATCCGGTTAGCCATGCGCGATATTTATGCGCACAAGAACTGCAATTGTGCAACATACAAACTGAGCGAATTATAAACTAAACATCACTATGATTTTCTCAGATACATTCAATAATAATAACTTAATAGTATTGTAGTTCATTTGATTAT
This sequence comes from Arcuatula senhousia, assembly GCA_963971305.1. NCBI lineage: Eukaryota > Metazoa > Mollusca > Bivalvia > Mytilida > Mytilidae > Arcuatula > Arcuatula senhousia. The sequence continues at coordinate 44,112,531 of OZ020307.1, read as the reverse complement.
CTTTTTGTTTTCAAATCCAATCAAGAATACAAAAAGATTCGATAAAAATATTAATTGTTTTACATGTTATGCAAAAAAAAAACCAAAAAAAAAAAACCTTATCACAGATGCGCTGTCAACTAGTATGATAATATTTTTTTATTAATATTAATGCTCCCGACTAGAAAAACTTTAATGAGCATTATTAATTTTTTTCCGAAAGTTGTTATTGAGCATATGTAAAAAAAACCTTATCACTCTTTATTCATTTTTACGATTAGTTATAAGATTGACATTCACATATATATGTTACAACCACGAATAAAACCCGACATAAAATAATTGATTTCTTATTCTAGCTATTTCTGTCTCAAAACTCTAGCTTTAACCATGACCCTATTATGACCTCTCGTTATCGCGCTTTCTCGTTATAGAATGTATAACGGCTTAGGTCAACTTATATTCCCAAAAGAGTTCTTTAGTCATATGAATGTATCATGGGTTATTCTTAGTGCTAGTGACCTTACTATCTCAAATCACAAGATGATCAAATCGTCTATAGGTTAAGATAAACGATTGAAATATGAAATTCGTGAAAATTTAAATTCCGTTTAATGCTCACTGTTAATTTTTCGGTGCCTCATAATACGTACCTAATAAAGTGTACGAAAGATATTTTAAATGGGTAAAAAGATACATGGAAAGAAATCTACTCTTATGCTATATTGCTATTCACATTGTTTGTCCACCTCTTCCTTTGTCTGTACTAAAACCTCGTAACGCAGGCTTCTACTAAAGGTTTTTTGCAAGGTCAGCTACTTCCTGGTTTACTAGACTCAGTTGTTCATTAACTTCTCGTTTTTCTAAATGGTTGAACGCGGGTATGCTTAGCTTATGATTATGCTAGTTGTGTATTTTTTTTATCAGGTAAATTGAAGTCGTCCAACTTTTTATTACATTTTGTATCGTTTGGTAAAGGTTGTTGATTCGTAACCCTAATCCAAAGGCCGCATACCTTTTTTCTATGTTTACCCTAACTCTTTCACCGTATACATGTTTTTCTATGATAATCCTAACCCTACCGACGTATGCATGTATTTCTATGTTAACCATTACCTTAACGCCGTATGCATGTTTTCTGTTAACTCTAACCCTATCGCCGTTTGTATGTTTTTTTCTTTCTATGTTAACCCTAACTCTAACGCCGTATGCATGTTAAACTATGTTAACCCTTACGCCATATACATGTTTTTTTTCTATGTTTACCCTTACCCTAATGCCGTATGCATGTTTTCTGTAAACCCTGACCCGTACGCCGTATTCATGTTTTTTTTTCTATACTAACCCTAACCCTAAGACCGTACACATGTTTTTCTATGCTAACCATAATACTAACGCGATATGCACGTTTCTCCATGCTTACCCTAACGCTAACGCCGTATGCATGTTTTTTTTTCTATGTTAACCATTACCATTACACCATGTATGCATGCTTCCTGTTAGCTCTAACCTTAACGCCATTCACATGTTTTATTATGTTAACCCTTACCCTCATGCAGTATGCGTGTCTTCTGTTAACCCTAACCCAAACACCGTACGCATGTTTCTTTTCTATGTTAACCCTAACCCGCACTACGTATACATGTTTTTTCTATGATAACCCTAACCCCAAAACCGTATACATGTTTTTCTATATTTACCCTTATCCTGAAACACCGTATGCATGTTTTAATATGCTTACTCTAACGCTAAGGTCGTATGCATGTTTTTCTAAGTGAACTCTAACCCTAACGCCGTATACAAATTTTACTATGTTAACCCTAATCCTAACGCTGTATGCATGTTTTTTCTATGTTAACCCTAATCTCAACGCCAAATGCACGTTTTTCTATGTTAACCTTTACCCGAACGCCTTATCCATGTTTTTTATGCTAACCCTGATACCAAAACTGTAAACATGTTGTTCTATGTTAAGCCTAATACTAACGACCTATAGTTACCTTAACGCTAACGACGTATGCATGTTTTTCTATGCTAACCCCAACCCCACGGCCATATACTTGTTTTCTATGTGAACCCTTATCCTAACGCCGTCTACACGTTTTTCTATGTGAACCTAATCCTTACGCTGTATACATGTTTTCTATGCTAACCCTAACCTTCAGACCATATACATGTTTTTCTATGTTATCCCTATTCTTAACGCCGGACATAAGTTTTTTTTTATGTTACCCGGTACCCTCACGCCATAGGCATGTTTTCTATGTTAACTCTTACCCTAAGACCATGTACAGGTACAGTTGGGGGCACACATAACCTGTACGATAAGTTAACATGAGATGCAGACATCAAGTTAACTTCAAGTTCACTTGTGACTGGTCATGCGACTGCTTTGAGCAGACGCGCGACTGGTGCCAAGTTCACTTGAAAAGCAGTCATAATTCAATGTCTGCTTTTAAAAGCATTCACATAACTATGACAGGTCTGGTCAAGTTAACTTCGTGAAATGTCTGCTTTAAAAACTGAATGTAAAAGGACAAATGTTATGTTCTTTTGCCATATCTGTATTTGAAACTCATTATTTATGTAAAAGACTGTTGTTTTCATATTAAGTTAAATCTTTGCATTATTAAACATGTCTAGTAAGAGCAGACTTGTTGCAATGACTGGTCTGGTAAAAGCAGTCATGTCTTTGTGACTGGTTTTGACAAGTCATAAAAAAGCTGTCACAAGTCTGCTATGACCAGTCATGAGTTAACGCAAGTTAACTTAAATGTCTGCTATAGCAAACATGAGCAGACATGGAAAGCTGTCACAAAGTTTACTTTATGTTAACTGCCGTACAGGTTATGTGTTCACCTATCTGTATTCTGTTTACTCTCACCCTAACGCTGTATGCATGTTGTTCAGCGCTAACCTTAACGCCGATTACAAGCTTTTCTATGTAAACCCTAACCCTAATGCCTTTTGCATGTTTTTTTCTTTATATAAGCCAACCCTTGCCGTTTGCATGTTTCTTGTTAACCCTAACCCTAACGCTTTGTGCAAGTTTTCAATACTAACCCTAAACCTAACGTGGTGTGCCTGTCTTTCTATGTGAACCCTAGCCCTAACGCCGTATGTTAAACATAACCCTAAGGCCTTATACATGTTTTTCTTTCCTAACCCTAACCTTAACGCCGAATATCTGTTTTTTCTATATTAACCCTAACGCTATCGACGTTTCTATGTTTTTGTTTTATATTAACCATTTTCCTAACGCCGTATGCACGTTTTCTGTTAAAACCATAACGCCGTTTGTATGTGATTTTTCTATGTTTATCCTAACCCATAGATCGCATGCATGTTTTTCTATATTGACTCTAACCCTAACGCCGTATGCAAGTTTTGCTATGTTAACCCTAACTCTAACGCCGTATACAAGTTTTACTATGTTAACCCTTACCCTAACGTCATACTCATGTTTATCTATGTCACTCCTTACCATAATGCCGTATGAATGTTTTCTGCTCACCCTAACCCTAATGCCGTATGCATACTTTTTTTCTTTGTAAACCCTTACCCTAACGCCGTATAGTTTTACAAGTTAACCCTTACCCGAACGCCAGCCTCATTTTTTTCTATGCTAACCCTTACCCTAATGCCGTATGCTTGTTTTCTGTTAACCCTAACTTTAACGCCGTATGCATGTTTTTTTTTCTATGTTAATCTCAACCCTAACGCTGTATACAAGTTTTACTATGTAAACCCTATCCCTAACGCCATACACTTGTTTTTTATGTTAACCCTTACCCTAATACCGTATGCATGTTTTCTATTAACCCTAACCCTAACGCTGTATGCATTATTTGCTATGTTAACCCTAACCTGTAAGCCGTATACATGTTTTTCTATGGTAACCTTAACCCAAAATCGTATACATGTTTGTCTATGGTAACCCAAACCCAAAACCGTATACATGCTTTTCTTTGGTAACCCTAACCAAAACTGTACACATGCTTTTCTATGCTAACCATAATCCTTACGCAATATACATATTTCTCTATGCTTACCCTAACGCTAACGCCGTATGCATGATTTTTCTATGTAAACCATTACCATAACGCCATGTATGCAGGTTTCCTGTTAACTCTAACCTTTACGCCATTCACATGTTTTTCTATGTTAACCCTTACCCTCATGCCGTATGCATGTCTTCTGTTAACCCTAACCCAAACACCGTACGTATGTTTTTTTCTATGTTAACCCTAATCCACACGACGTATACATGTTTTTTCAATGCTAACCCTAAACTCAAAACAATATACATGTTTTTCTATGTTTACCCTTATCCTGAAACACCGTATGCATGTTTTTCTATGTGAACTCTAACCCTAACGCCGTATGCATGTTTTTTTCTATGCTAACCCTAATCCTAACGCCGAATGCACGTTTTTCTATGTTAACCCTTACCCGAACGCCTTATCCATGTTTTTCTATGCTAACCCTGACACCTAAACTGTAAACATGTTTTTCTATGTTAAGCCTAATCCTAACGACCTATAGTTACCGTAACGCTATCGACGTATGCATGTTTTTCTATGCTAACCCTAATCCCACGGCCGTATACTTGTTTTCTATGTGAACCCTAATCCTAACGCCGTATACATGTTTTCTATGTGAACCCTAATCCTTACGCTGTATACATGTTTTTTCTATGCTAACCCTAACCCCAAGACCATATGTAAGTTTTTCTATGTTGACCCTAATTTTAACGCCGTACATAAGTTTTTCTATGTTATCCCCAACCCTCACGCCATAGGCATGTTTTTTATGTTAACTCTTACCCTAAGGCCATATACAGATATTCTGTTTACCCTCACCCTAACGCTGTATGCATGGTGTTCAGCGCTAACCTTAACACCGATTACAAGCTTTTCTATATAAACCCTAACCCTAATGCCGTTTGCATGTTTTTCTTTATTTAAGCCAACCCTTGCCGTTTGCATGTTTCTTGTTAACCCTAACCCTAACGCTTTGTGCAAGTTTTCTATGCTAACCATTAACCTAACGTGGTGTGCCTGTCTTTCTATTTGAACCCTAGCCCTAACGCCGTATAAAGGTTTTTGTGTGTTAAACATAACCCTAAGGCCTTAAACATGTTTTCTTTGCTAACCCTAACCTAAACGCCGAATATCTGTTTTTCTATATTAACCCTAACGCTATCGACGTTTCTATGTTTTTTTATATTAGCCATTATCCTAACGCCTTATGCACGTTTTCAGTTAACACTAACCATAACGCCGTTTGTATGTGATTTTTTTTTATGCTTGTCCTAACCCTAACGCCGTATACAAGTTTCACTATGTTAAGCCTTAACCTAACGCCGTATACAAGTTTTACTATGTTAACCCTTACCCTTACGTCATACACATGTTTTTCTATGTTAACCCTTACCGTTATGCCGTATGCATGTTTTCTGTTAACCCTAACCCTAATGTCGTATGCAAATTTTTTCTATGTAAACCCTTACCCTAACGCCGTATAGTTTTACAAGTTAACCCTTACCCGAACGCCATACACATGTTTTTTCTATGCTTACCCTTACCCTAATGCCCTATGCTTGTTTTCTGTTAACTCTAACCCTAACGCCGAATGCACGTTCTTCTATGTTAACCCTTACCCAAACGCCTTATCCATGTTTTTATATGCTAATCCTGACCCCAAAACTGTAAACATATTTTTCTATGTTAAGCCTAATCCTAACAACCTATAGTTACCCTAACGCTAACGACGTATGCATGTTTTTTCTATGCTAACCCTAACCCCACGGCCGTATACTTGTTTTCTATGTGAACCCTAATCCTAACGCCGTATACATGTTTTTCTCTAATCCTTACGCTATATACATGTTTTTCTATGCCAACCCTAACCCCAAGACCATATACATGTTTTTCTATGTTAACCCTAATCTTAACGCCGTAAATAAGTTTTTCTATGTTATCCCCAACCCTCACGCCATAGGCATGTTTTCTATGTTAGCTCTTACCCTAAGGCCATATACAGGTATTCTGTTTTCCCTAACCCTAACACTGTATGCATGTTGTTCAGCGCTAACCTTAACGCCGATTACAAGCTTTTCTATGTAAACCCTAACCCTTCTGCTGTTAACATGTTCTTCTTTATTTAAGCCAACCCTTGCAGTGCATGTTTTTCTTTAACCCTAACCCTAACACTTTGTGCAAGTTTTCTATGCTAACCCTAAACCTAACGTGGTGTGCCTGTCTTTCTATGTGAACCTTAGCCCTAACGCCGTATAAAGGTTGTTTGTATGTTAAACATAACCCTAAGGCCTTATACATGTTTTTCTTTGAAAACCATAACTTTAACGCCGAATATCTGTTTTTCTATATTAACCCTAACGCTATCGACGTTTCTATGTTTTTTTTTATATTAACCATTATCCTAACGCCTTATGCACGTTTTCAGTTTACACTAACCATAACGCCGTTTGTATGTGATTTTTCTATGCTTATCCTAACCCTAACGCCGTATACAAGTTTCACTATGTGAAGCCTTAACCTAACGTCGTACACATATTTTTTCTATGTTAACCCTTACCCTAATGCCGTATGCTTGTTTTCTGTTAACCATAACCCTAACGCCGTATGCATGTTTTTTTTCTATGTTAATCATTCGGGTAAGGGTATACATAGGGAAACATGTACACGGCCTTAGGGTTAAGGTTAACATAGCATAATCTTAACCCTAACGCCGTATACAAGTTTCACAAGTTAACCCTTAACCGAACGCCATACAAATGTTTTTCTATGTTACCCTTACCCTAATGCCGTATGCATGTTTTCTATTAACCCTAACCCTAACGCCGTATGCATTTTTCTTTGTTAACCCTAACCCGTACGCCGTATACATGTTTTTCTATGGTAAACCTAACCCAAAACCGTATACATGTTTTTTTATGGTAACCCTAACCCAAAACCGTATACATGTTTTTCTCAGGTAACCCTAACCCAAAACCATATACATGTTTTTCTATGTTAACCCTAATTCTAACGCTGTATGCATGTTTTTCCGTGCTTACCCTTAAGCTTACGCCGTTTGCATGTTTTTCTATAATAACCCTACCCCTAACGCCGTACGCCTGTTTTTTCTCTATCTTAAACCTAACCCGAGCGTCGTATGAATGTTTTTCTTTGGATACCGCATTCGGGTAAGGGTTCACATAGGGAAACATGCACACGGCCTTAGGGTTTGGGTTAACATAGCATAACATACTGCGCTGAAAAACGTACATACGGCGTTGGGGTGATGGTAAACAGAAAACATGAATACGGCGTTAGGGAAAGGGTTAACACAGAAAAAAAACATGTATATTGCGAGAGGGTAAAGAAAAACATATAAAAAATTGTGTACGGTAAGGTCATCATTGAAAAACGTGCATACGGCGTTAGGGTTTTGGTTATTTGAAAACATGTATACGGCGTAAGGGTTTGGGTTAACATAGAAAAAACATGCATTCGGCGTTAGGGTTTGGGTTAGCATTGAAAACCGTGCGTACGGAGTAAGGGCTCGGGTTAACATGGAAAAACGTCCATATTGCGTTAGCGTTAGGTTAGCACAGAAAGAAACAGAAGTACCAATGGAGTGTCCGAATGTCTAAAGTCCGAAAAGACAGAGACAAAACCAGTAAACACCAACAAGAACCGGACAAAACAGACAACATGTAAAACACAGAAGCACAAAAATATCAACTGAATATCAATTAACAACGTGAACTAAAGTTGAAACAAAAATGAACTCAGGTGCTTCGGAACAGTAAACAGTTCCTGCTTACTATAGCACACCCGTCGTTTAAAATCATGTAAGCAGCCTTAGGGTTACGATTAACAGAAAACATACAAACGGCGTTACAGTAAGAGTTAACATAGAAAAACATGCATATATATGGCGTTTGGGTTATAGTTAACGTAAACAAAAACGTGCATACTAGGTTAGGGTTAAGGTTATTAACGAAACACAGGTATATGACGTAAGGGTTAGGGTTAGCATAGAAAAAAAAACATGTATACGGCCTTACAGGGATAGGGTAAACATAGAAAAACCTGCATGCAGGGTTAGGGTTAGGTTAAGCATAGAAAATTGCATACGGCGTTAAGGTAAGGGTTACCAGAAAACATGAATACGCAGAAAACATGAATACGGTGTAAAGGTAAGGGCTAACATAGAAAAACATGTAAACGGCATTAGGGTTAGGGTTAACAGAAAAATTTGTAATCGGCATTGCGGTTAGGGTTAGCGGTGAAAAACGTGCATACGGCGTAAGGGTGAGAGTAATCAGAAAACATTAAAACTGCGTTAGGGTAAGAGTAAACAGAAAACACGCGTTTGTTAACCGCGTTAGGGTAACAGTTAACACAGACAAAAAACATGTATATGGCGTGAGTGGTAGGAATAACATAGAAACATTTGTGTTCGGCGTTAGAGTTGGGGTAAGCATTGAAAAACGTGCATACGGCGTTAGGGTTTGAGTTGACTGAAAATATCTATACGGCGTAAGGATTTGGGTTTACATCGAAAAACGGCGCAAAAGATAGGATTAACAAAGAAAACCATGTAATTGGCTTCAGAGCTAGGGTTAGTGTTAACAGAAAATATGCTTACGGCGTAGGGTTTGGGTAATTATAGAAAAACATGCATACAATGAACAGAATAAGGTTAACATAGAGATACACGCATACGGCGTTAGCGTTAGGGCTAGTATACACAAAGATGCGTACGACGTTAGGGTAAGGGTTAACATAAAAACATGTATATACTGGCTTAGGGTTAAGGTTAACAAAGAAAAAAGATGCATACGGCATTAGTGTTTGGGTTAACATAGAAAAACATGCGTACTGCGTAAGTGCTAGGGTTATAATAGAAAAACGTGCATATTGCGTTAGCGTTAGGGTTAGCATAGGGCGTTAATGTAAGGATTAACATAGAAAAGCATGTAAATATATATAAACGGCGTTTGGGTAATGTTTAATATAGAAAAACATGCATACTGCATGCTGCGTTCGGGTTGGGGTGAAAACAGTTACACGGCCTTATGGCCCTGTCACACTATAACGTTTTAGTCAACGTGTGCCAACGTTTTAGAATATATTTGTTACACGCTGGTGTGCGTTGCGTAAGTTTTGTATAAGTTAAGAACACGTAACAAACACGTTAGCGAACGTCTGCGTGCGTTGGTGAACGTTGCATGGGTTGCAACATTTTGAACATGCTTAAAATTTCCGACGTTCGCCAACGTGTTAATAATTAGTTATTCGAATTTTAGGCATTAGTCAGGAGGACGTATTACACACGCACGCTATGTGGTAGTTGTGCGGACTTTGAAATGCGTTTGACGCACGCTAAGCTAAATGGAAATGAACGTGTAACACCAGTTTAACGATAGTCTATCGCACGTCTAGCGGCTTCAGTCTAACGACCAAGAAACCCATTTAACGTCTTTAAAACGTGCACAGAGCGCACAGACCGCGGTCGTCATTTTAACGAACGAGTAGCGCATCAACCCCTGAATTTTATAAGCAAAATTGAATTACAACGATGAAAGTCGATTTCAAAAGCTTAAAATACTAATTCAAACCTGAAAAAATCTATTTACAAAAAACAATGAACAAAGCAAAAAAAATCTTGAATAAAACACAGATAACTTAGATTGTCTGGGATGGAAAGTAATTCTTGCCAATTTTAATACACCTGTCGTGTTGTCGGTGGACATTTGTTGGTAGAAAAATACTAAAATACAACGAGAAACGACAGTCTAACTTCAATACTCATTTGAAATTATGTTTATTTTAAATATTCATTAAACACACACGTTTTTCTCTATTAAGGACATGCTTTCGACGATCATTTAGGATTAGTCAAGTGCTGTAAAAAAGGATGTTAGGCAAACTCTACATGTGTATACTCATTTGAGATTTTAAGAGTTTGTTAACAATTAAGTGCATGCATTTCTCTGTATATTATGGACATATCAAAATATATTTTTGTTCTTTTAGACTGAGTGTAAAAACCATCAATAATTATACATTCATAATACCAGAACGCCGAAAACCAATATTTTTATAACGAAACTAAATTTACATGATGTATCTACATTTATTTATTAATGCAACAATACATTTAAGAAATATAATAGATATATTTGGGCTATTGTGAAGTAATGCTAAAAGAAAAAGAACAGATTTCCTTGCTTCTCACCGAGAGCAAAAATTATAAATTAGACGAACGTTATGAAAGCGTTCTGTAATCGTCACACATGCGCTAGGCAATCGTCAAGTACGCTGGACAAACACTATAGACAAGTTTTTAATAAGTTTGTCGTGCGTTGCAGGTAGTTAGTGTGACGCTTTGTGGTCGTTCACCGAGCATTTTTTGAATCTTTTTCCAGCGACTGCCAACGTGTTCCAACGTTTTAGAAAATTACTCGAACGTTCTGCACACGTTGTCTAAAACGTTATAGTGTGATACGACCATTAGCGTTAGATTTAACATAGAAAACCCTGCATACGGCGTTAGGATAAGAGATAGCATCGAAAAACATGTATACGGCCTAAGGGTTAGGGTCAGCATAGAAAAAACTTGCATACTGCGTTAGGGTAAAGGTTAACAGAAAACATGCATACGGTGTAAAGGATAGGGTGTACATAGAAAACCACGGATACGGCGTTAGTGTTAGGTTAAGGGTTAACAGAAACGTTCATACGGCTAAAAGGTTTGGGTTATCATAGCAAAACATGTCTATGGCGTTAGGGTTAACATAGAAAAACGTTTAAACGGCGTTAGGGTTAGGGCTAACATAGTAAAACATGCATACGGTGTTAGCATTAGGGTAAGCAGAGAAAACAGGCATACGGCCTAAGGGTTAGGGTTAACAGACTACATCCATTCGGCGTTAAAGTAAGGTTTAGCATAACAAAAAACATGCATACGGTGTTACGATTGGTGTGAACAGAAAACATGAATACGGCGTAAGGGTAAGGGTTAACATAGAAAAAACATGTATATGACGTTAGGATTAGGGTAAACATAAAAAACGTGTATGAGTCGTAAGGGTTAGAGTTAACATTGGAAAACATGCACACGGCGTGAGGGTTAGGATTAAAATTAGTATAAAAAACATGCAAACAGCGTTAGGGTTAGACAGGTTACAAATAACATGCATACGGCGTTAAGATGAGGGTTAACATAGAATAACATGTATACGGCCTTTATGTTAGGGTTTGGAATCAAGAAACTTTACCAAACGATAAAAAAATAGGACAAAAAGTTCGAAGACTTCAATTTACCTGATAAGAAAAAAATACAAAGCTAGCGGTCGCATAATCATAGGCTAAGCATACCTGCATTCAAACATTCAGAATAAAAAGATTCGCCGAGCCCAGCATGATACGACCGCAACATGTTGAACCCTGTACATTTTAGGCCCAATATGGATAGTCAATTGCTCTGGACATATGCAGCCCATGTTTTTGACACATGCAGCTTTTAATTGACTTTCTAAATTCACATTTTTAAAGGCATTATTTTTTCCAAAGGAGACCAAAATCAGACCAAAAATAAATAAGTTTCGATTTTGGCCCCTAATTACATAAAAAAGGGGAAAAAGGGGGGTCGTAAAAATTAATTCTCAATTTTGTATCCACTATTTGACAAGAAAAAACATGCAAAAAAATTTTCAAAATTGGATCACAAGTAAAAAAATTTTGATTTTGGTCCGTTTTGGCCCCTAATTACATAATAAGGGGAAACATATGGGGTAGCAAAAATTAATTCTCAATTTTGCATCCGCTTTTTGACAAGAACAAACATGCAAAAAAAATCAAAATCGGTCCACTAATAAAACAACGATTTTGGCCCCTTTTGGCCCTTAATTACATAACATGGAAAAGGGGGCGCGAAAGTTCATCCAGTTCATTCTTTTATTTTATGAAACATTCTTCACAAATTTCACAGCAATAAGCCAACTAGGACCGAAGTTATGGTGGAAACAATAAAATAATTGAATTTTTTGCCCCTTTTGGGCCCCTAATTTTGAAACAAAGAAAGAGGAGACCACCTAAATCAACCCCATTCACCCTTTTACGGAAAAGAACATTATTGATAAAGTACAAAGCAATTGGATAACTAGAACTAAAGTTATCGTGGCAACAAACATAAAAATAGCATTTTTGGTCCCTTTTGGCCCCTAATTTCGAAACAAAAACAGGTGGGACCCCCCAAATCAATCCCATCCATCCTGTGATGGTGAGGTATATCATTTTGAAATTTCATTGCATTTGGATAACTAGAACTAAAGTTATCGTGTATACACTAAAGTTAACAGACGACGACAACGACAACGACGACAACGACGACGACGACAGCTTCATACCAGTATACGTCCGCAAATTTTTTGCGGTCGTATAAAAACAAAAAGTTAATGACCGAATGACATGGAAAGACACGTTATAACTCATGTTGCTTAGGTTGTAGGATTTCAATCAATACTGTCCCTTAAACTGCGAAATCTGTTACGTTAGATTTTCTTTATGACCATTTAGAAGTCTAAGTCTTGTAAACCAGGAAGTAAACCAGCTGACATTTAAGAAACCTAAAGTAGAAGCCTGAGTTACGAAGTTTAAGCACAGACAAACGATTTAGTTAGTTAGTTATTGCTTTACTCCCAAGCAGCACGATTTCGGCTATATCCGGGAGATGAACATGAAAATGGTGATACAATGAACATGAAATGACGATGAAGTGGAGGGAATAGGGACACAAGGCCAATCGGGTAGGAGAGTTTTGACTGCCACTGGAAAACGGATTGATGGGTAGGGACGGGAAATTTTGGCTCCTGCATGGGGATCCTACGGGTCCTACTCTTACCGAGACCTGCAGCAGGGTTCTTTAACGTGCGAGGAACGTGATATTTTTCCCAACACGGTGCACCACTATGGTTAGCGGTCAGGTTTTCCGCATTTTCGCCTGACGACCCCGCATCTCTCGATGTCAGGGCTGCCCATTCAACCACCTGGGGCACACATCCCAGTCGCTTTGTGGGCAAAGCGGCCTGACCCCGATGTCAGGTTTCTGAGCTCTCTTTAGTGGACTTTTACCGACAAGCTTAGCGCTGCTGCGGGCCTATTCGCCTCCCGGGCCCCGCACGGGACCACAGACAAACGAAGAGACCGACTAACAATGTGAATAGCAATATAGCATCCTGTTTTGCGAGTGGGGAAAATAAGGGTATATTTTTATCTTTCGTACACTTTATAAAGTATGTATTATTAGGCACCGAAAGATGAACAGTGAACATGAAACGGAATCTTTATTTTCACAAACGTTTATCTTTAGTAAAGATACCAACCAGCAGGTGATTTGATCATCTTATGATCAGAGATAGTAAGGTCACTAGCACTGATAATTACCCATGATGCACGGCTAAATAACTCTCTTGAGAATACAAGTTGACCTTAAGCCGTCAGAGAATGCGATTTTGCATTCTGTAAAGAGAAAGCGCGACAACGACAGGTCACAATGGGGTCATGGTTAAAGTCAGTAATAGCTAATACAAATAATATTATTATATGCCGGGTTTTATTCGCGTTTATAAAATCTGAAATATATATATATATGAATTTTAATCTTATAACTGATCGTAAAAATATAAAATGAATATAGATTAATTTGTTTTTTTTCAAATATTTCGATGTTTAAATATCACTGCTCAATAAAAACACTCCGAACAAATTAAATAATGTTCATTAAAGTGTATCCAGCCGAGAGCTAAAATATTAATAAAAATGAGATTATCATACTAGCTGACCGCGCCACTGTAAAAAGTATTTTTATTGCATAACATATATAAAATGATTAATATTTTTCTTGAGTCTTTTTGTACTCAAATATGACGGCTTGATTTGATTCGAAAACAATAAGTTCATCAAATGAAACTTACAATATTATTAAGATAATTATATCGTAATTTTGTATGTTGTACAATTAAAGTTCTTATGCGCATAAATATCGCGCATGGCTAACCGGATATGAAACATTCAAAACACAGTTGCAAGATTTTATGATAAACAATTTCTTACGGATATAGTGTTTAGATTGGTATGGTTTAATGTGACGAAATGACAGTTTATCGTTTTTCGTAAGTACTAAGAAAAACTATTTGTATATCATCTTATTTAACCGATAGTTATTAATTTTAGTTTAGTAGAGTTAAGATCTTGATACAACGTAATGTTCATGTTTGTTTAATAGATACGCTTAGCACAATGAAAAGTAGTCAAGCTGTTATTTGATTTCTTATTGATCGAAAGCTAATGAACCGTAACAAAGAGCCGCCTCGTTTATTTCCTATATTTATAATAAGTTTTAAGGTTCAGACTCTGAATATTTTCAAACTGTCGCAATAATATGTTTTTTAGAGATCTTTAGATGTAGTTATTGCTCTTTCAAAATAACCTTAATTATATGATAATGGTTATAACAATAAAATGCATGTGTTTTTTTTTCATGTATTTCTAAATAAAGGTAATAACAAAACTACCGAACTTGAATTATCAATCTCATAGTAAAATGACACAAATGAATCAGTCATACCGGAGAACTGGTGGATCGCAATGGTCCTGTCTTGGTACAGGCAATTTATAGTCTAAAACTATTTTTGTGTTAAAAAAATCCAACCTTTAAGACGTGAATCAATACATACAATTAATCATGTACATTCAAGTAATATTATTTTTATCAACACTTTGTTTAGTAACGACATGATAATTAAACATGAATAAAACTAGTTAATGTTAATTACTTTTAATCCCTTTAATATGCCCGATTATTTATTAATGCTTTAACATCATATAGAAAACAAAATAGTAACCCGTCATAATAAAATGTTTATATTTAAGAGACAAAAATTAAGGTGCAAAAAGTGCTAAATGTACAAACTAATTATGTTACAACTTAATTAAATAAACCATCATAATTCAGCATGAATTTTAATTTAAGTCCTGAAGATAAGCAGAATAAAAAATAGGGGACCAATTAAGGGACAGATATTTTTATTTTATTAACATGGGTTTCTAATCAAAATATCCATGCAGTTATTTTCAAATAGTTGGCAATCAGCTTAAAATATTCATTTGCGAAATCATTAATTATTTGTCTACAACAATAGAACCTGAATGCAAAATACTTGTTAGAAAGTTGAAAGTTTAAAGAGATAAGTTTATATTTCTAAAAACTACAGTTTTAATCAAAATTGTGGTACAGTATCTGGTATATCTAACACATTGTATCTGGTATCTGGTTTCTCCGTTTTATACACAGTCCAGAGAAATACTATTATGGTGGTTCGGGGTATGAGTAAAACCCATTAGATTTAAAAAAAAAAATGCTGAATTAAACTTCATAAAGGAACATTAAAAAATTTGGAAAAATGGGGGTGACGACCTTATAGAGTTTTATCACCTTGCGAAATCGATGACCTTAAACTTTGCTTTGCAATAGATTATAATGGGGAAAAGTATTAAGCGTCATTGTGAGCTACAAACCCATCAGATTTTAGTTTCACAAGTGAAAAGCCAAATATATTATGTCACAGTCATTTTTCTAGATATTTGAGAAAATCCATTTCATCCACAATTCTATAGAAAAATTTGTCACGCATTTTCCCGCCAATTATCTACCCGGTTAATATAACTTTTCAGAAAAAGCTTATTTTATTTATAATATTAACATTATATTTATTTCATTAATAAAATAAAATAAAGAATTACATTTTGCATCCCTTGTGTCATTTAAAGTATTTAATCTTAAATAAAATGCCGACTTACAATTTGCAAGATGTCCGAAAAAGATCTTCAATTATTATGCTCCCTACATGAACGGATGATTGCCCACCATTATGATAACTTAATTTCAAACATGTAGGTAAGTGAAAAAAAAAAGCTTATACATGTTTATTTTCCCCCATAAATAGATTGGCTCAACAATCCCCAAAGGTAATTTTTCTACTATTTTACGTATTTCAAATGTGATGTACATTTGAGAATTATCATGAGATTTGATTGAGGGTCTGTTGCTTTGGCGTAGTTAATATTTGTCTGGTCATGCATCGTTATATTTGAAGGGCAGTGTTGTAATACTGGTCATTAGAGGATATAAAACCTCTTCTAATAAGTATGAACATTTTTTAGTTGATTTAAAAAGTGCTAGTTTTATTTATTTAGAATTGACTTTGAAGTTTAATATCCTCCTTCATGACATTATAAAGAGATTTTATCTATTTGTAATACATGTAACAGCTTTTTTTCTCAAATTGTCCAAATTTCAAATATTCGATCTTCAAATGATACTACAGTTTTAGCAGAGATTATCTTGGCCATTAAATTTTCACAAACATAAAACTGCAATAAAATTCTCAGACACTGCCATGAGAGGTCAACCAGCAGGTCATGCCGCGATTGTTATGGACTGGTCGACTTCAGCCCGTGTCAAAATAATTTTATACCTTTCAAAGTTCCTTAGGATTGCGTAAAGACAGAACAAAATACAATATAAATTATTCATAAATTACGGCGATTCCTTGAAGCAACAAAGCCACATACAAAAATGTTGTACTATAGACCAGGACATTTTTGCGGCAGTTTTTTTTTGGGGGGGGATCCGCGGTGACATTGCTAGTGCGAAAATTTAACGTTGCGAATGAACTTCATTTACTCCTTATCTAATAAGTAAATTAATTGTTTAATGACCTAAAATTATTAACTTCAGCATTTATTAACATATTATAGTCCATTTGAGTTCTGTTAATCAACGAAAAATGGCTTGTGAAATTATGTCTTGCAAATATATAAACTATTTTTTAATGTCGTGACTTTCAAAGGCATACGAACTCGGGTGAATAAAATCCCCCCTCTTACGTGCCTACTAACGTTGTATGTTTAATTACAACTGTATAAATACATTCAGCATTTTAGTAATGGTTAAACCATCATTTCTGCATCGCGTAATTATTTTATCGTCCTACATTTAAACTTAAATAATTTACGTTTGTCATTTGAAGCTGAGCAGTGAGGTTGTCTGGTCATGCATCGTTATTTTCGTAATGCCGTGAAAGATTTAATGGTTGTAAAACTGGTCATAATTTAGATGCACCTGCCTGTCAGTCACGTGATGTCAGGATACCCTCTCCATTAATTAAATAGTCATGCTATATTTTACAAGTATAAGCTTTTCAAAAACGCTGACTCTTTCGTTTGCATTTATTTATATGTTGAAAAGTTTATTTAAAAAATGAAACTAAAAAAAAAGTTGTATTAAAAGGTCAATCACGACAACAATAATTTTTCATATACAGTGGTCTAATATATAACATATTAAAAATAATTAATTGAAAGGTTGAAAATGAAGTCCGTCTATTTTAATAGAATAGCGTGTATGTGTCTTATTCGCATGTCAATTAGCGGTTGACTGCTGCCTCTAATTATCAGGAAAACAGCACCTGGCCGTGGTCAGATCAGTGGGTCAGATGAGTACAGATTACAATAATGCTTTAACATGACCTACATTAGGCATGTTAAGCACATGGGGAATACAAGGTTTGAAAATAAGTCCACCATACCAAATTAATTAACAGACAACACATGCGTTATCCTGAGATGTCTACTGTTTACGTTGGATTTCAATGACCATGAATTAGAAAATGTTCAAAATGTCAATCGTAATTCTAAATAAGCGAAAGGGAATTAAGCCTTTTTAGCTTAACTGGACCGAAGGTCCAGGTGAGCTATTACCATCACTTGGCGTCCGTCGTCGTCGTCTGTCGTCGTCTGTCCGTTAACATATTTTTCAAAAATCTTCTCCTCTAAAACTTCTGAACAGAATTTAATGAAACTTAGTATGGATGATCCTTAGGGTGTCCTGCACCAAACTTGTGTTTATATTTTTCATCCGTCAAAAAATATGGCCACCGTTATCAAAAATAGACAAGGGGTCAAACTACTGATTTTGGCTTGTAAATCAAAAAGTATAAGAGGTGAATGAAATCTGATGCCACCCTATTTCAGCATCAAAAGTTCTACAAAAGTCTCCATTTGATCCAAGTTGTCAGATGATCTACTATAAGGGTTACAGTCCCTTTAAGGTGAAAAATAGCATTTTCTCATGTTTTTGGCTTATAGAATGAAAACTATTGCAGAAAGAGAAAAGCTGTTTCTTGCTTAAATGTTCAGCTCATTTAGCTCTATAAAAGTCTCAACAGGTTCAAAGTTGTCAGATGACCCCTTATAGGGTTTACAGCCCCTTAAAGGCAAAAAAAGGTGTTTTTGGCCCATAGAATGAAAACTATCGCCGATAGAGAAAAAGCTGTTGTTAGCTTAAACGTTCAGCTTACTTAGCTCTACAAAAGTCTCCATAGGGTCGAAGTTGTCAGATGACCCTTATAGGGGTTACAGCCCCTTAAAGGCGAAAATAGTTTTTCTGGCCTATAGAATGAAAGCTATTGCAGATAGAGAAAAGCTGTTGCTTGCTTAAATGTTCAGCTCATTTAGCTCTACAAAAGTGTCCAATGGTCGAAGTTGTCAGGTGACCCCTTATAAGGGTTATGGCCCCTTAAAGGTGAAAAAAGTGTTTTTGGCCTATAGAATGAAAACTATTGCAGATAGAGAAAAGCTTTTCCTTGCTGACTTGTTCAGCTCATTAAGCTCTAGAAAAGCATTCATGTCAGATGACACCTTATAGAGATGACAGCCCCTAAACTAACATGTTTTCATGTTTTTGGCTCATATAATGAAAACTATAGCAGATAAAGAAAAGTGGTTGCTTGCTTAAATGTTCAGCTTATTTAGCTCTAGAATGTTCTTGATAGGGTTGACATCAATACCAGGTGAGCGATTCAGGCTCCTGTGAGCCTTTTGTTTCTTGTAATTTTAGTCACTTGTTTAAAATAGCGCAAATTTAACGTATATTTACAAAGATAGAGCCATTGGTTCTATTTCGGCGAAAAACTGTATATTGAAGTGTGGTTTTAATCTGTCAATTTGCCACATGATTTTCGGCTGAATAAGAGATTGTTTATCAGTTTGTACCGATCGAAAAGTGTTTGAATCACTTAAACATTAAAAACAACAGTAGTTCATATCCATTGTTGTTTTTGAAATTCATGAGATATCAACTACGGTCACGAAAGGTTGACAAGCGTTGAATTTATGGACGCATACATAAATTTTAAGTTAAAAATTTCCAAGCAGGTGCAAAATATCCAAAGGTTTTAACAACTAATATAAAAATAAATTTATAAATGAATATTTTGCCAACTAAAAAATATCTCATACCCTCAATTGTTACCGAGAGACGTTAAAACATCAATTATAATCAAGGAAAGCATAAAATAATTAAATGGTGTCTTTTTGGATGTTTTCAAAGCTATGTAATAAAACATACAAATTTTAAGGCTTTGATTTTTTTTACAGAACCCCACCAGGACATAGACAGTTTTACAGTTACGGTGGAAATTCAAACCTCAGTTCAATGGTAATTAATTTAAAAAAAAATCATAACATTTTCGAACTGGATATATCAATTGTTATCTGGTTATGTCAAAATAACAAACAAAAGAAGACATACATTGTATACTAAAGAATTGAGGATCACAATGTTGTTGCAGTGATATTCAAGTGTAAAAAAGTCTGAAAGGGCAACGACAAAACCGGTAAACATGAAAAAGAACAGCACGAGGAAACACAAAATCAACGGAAAAGAAATCAACAGCCAAAACTCAAGTCGTAACAAGTGTAAGCTTGGGTGATCCGGAAGAGTAAGCGGTTCCTGTCTGCCCGAGCACACCGGTATACAAAAACAAATTTTAATAATTTGATAAAACTGTTTGTAAATTTATTTCGTTCACATTTTATTAAATTATTAACAGTACCTTGAGGCATAGAACAATAAAAAATATAATGTGCTAGAGCCATATATATGTCTATTCCTATTATATTCCTTTAATATGAAAACAATATGTACTTGACACATTGGTACATTTTGGAAGAAGAAGAAGAATTGGTGCAATAGAACCAACTAATTTTAACCTAGTATTTTTTTTTCTTTCGTTGCTTTTGAAATACTTGTGTCTTATGTACAAATGTATAAGGTGTATAAAGTACAATCAGTACAATCATTTCATTTTTTCAGTGAAGGACAAGAACAATACATAAAAACAGACGTTGATAAATTTAGAAGAAGGCAAGAAGGACTACACCAGGAGTTAATTTATTCAGAAAGTGACATAACCATGATTCAAGTGGGACTCTTTTTTAAAGTACTCAGCTCAATATTATACATTGAATCATCAAAAAGGTTCAGACTTATTGTTTGAAAATCCTTCATTTTGAATACAACATATATTCAACGAGGCAGAATCCTAAAAAAAACCACACACACATTATTTCGTATCGTTAAGTAATTGGATTCATATCATTACTTTTTTCAATCATTAAAAAAGAAATAAATTAAACGCACAATTATGCACGAGTGTTTATTGTATAATTGTGAAACAAATAAAAGTATAAAAGTATATTGTGTGATATTGTTAATATGTTTTATAGGTATTTTTAATATGTAATCAGCTTTAAAACATGTTCTTAATACCAAATCTTCCAAATTCAAACCTATGCGAAAAATAATTGGTACTAAAAATATTCTTACGTTCCCTAAATATGCTAAAACGAATATGGATAGTCAGATGCTAAAAGGTCAGAAGAAATTTCTACTTTCTACTACTTCTCCAAAGTTCTCCAAACCATCTATTTCGGAATAAATGTTAATGTGAGAGTTCTATAATTTATCGTTATCAGCAGACACTTCTGCTTTCTAGTGATGATTTTGAAAGTTCTATAGATGATCATTTTCATCAGAAATTTCTGTTTTCTGTTATTATTTTGAAAATTCTATAGATTATAATTTTCAGAAAAACTTTATGCTTTCTAATTATGATTTTGAAAATTCTTTAGATTATCGTTTCCAGCAGAAATTTCTGCTTTCTGGGGATTATTTTGAAAATTCTATAGATTATCGTTTTCAGCAGAAGTTTCTGCTTTCTGGTGATGATTTTGAAAATTCTTTAGATTATCGTTTCCAGCAGAAATTTCTGCTTTCTGGGGATTATTTTGCAAATTCTATATATTATCTTTTTCAGCAGAAGTTTCTGCTTTCTGGTGATGATTTAAAAAAAAATTTAGATTAGCATTTTCAGCAGAAAATTCTGCTTTCTGGTAATGATTTTGAAAATTCTTTAGATATCATTTTCAGCAGAAATTTTTGTTTTCCAGGCAAAAATTTGAAAATCTTATAATCGGCAGAATTTTTTTTCTTTCCAGCGACTAATTTGAAATTAAAAAAAAATAATCAGCAGAAATTTCTGCTTACTAGTCTCCTAGTGATTATTTTTAAAGTTCTCAAACCATCTTTATCAGCAGAAATTTCTGCTTTCTATTTGAGCTTCCGTAATTCACTTGCCTTAAGAGAACGAATTTAAACTTTCAAAGATTCAAATTTAAATCTACTGTATAAAAATCATGATTTATATGCCCTGACAGTAAGAATTTTCGAAAAATACACTTTTGAAGGCTTCAATTTCAAAATCAAACTGAAAAACGGAAAAGTAAGATTTTCCTTTTTTATTTTGGACAGCGTTTTAAGCGGTGTTATAAATGCACAAATTAGAAAACTTGTTCTATAAAATTGTTATTCAAAAAAGCCACCCTATGCGGTATACAAATCCTCATAGTTCTGATTCTCGTCCGTTACGTTCCGTATACATCCATTACTGCATTGGGCATTCCGGTCTTTCTTTTCAAGGCCTCTTTGTGACCCCTTTTCTTGATAAGTATACTCATATGTACTACAATGCATTGCGCTGTTTTGTATGACCTGAACACTTCTACCTACCAGCAATGCGTTAATTGGCTGAAACTCGGGATTATAATAAATAGAGTACATTATTCTAAGAAACAAGAGGCTTCCAGGAGCCTGAATCGCTCACCTGGTCCTTAAGCTTTTAGGGTGTCTTCTATGAGCTATTACCCTATAACGGATCATCTGACAACTTTAACCCTATTTAGACTTTTGTATAGCTCAATGAGCTGAATGTTTAAGCAAGCAACAGCTTCTCTCTATCTGCAATAGTTTCTATTCCTATGGAAAAAATACAAATACCAAAAACGGGTATAAAAACAGTTAATTTGGTTTTGCTGTTTATCAATATTTCAAGGAGTAACCTCCCATCAGCAGCATTTGAATTAAAACATTGAAAAGTCAAAAAACAAAAGTATTGAATGAAAAGTACTCAAAGCCAAAAAAACATGAGAAAACCCTATTTTGACCTTAAAGGGCAATAACCACTATACGGGGTCATCTGACATCTTCGACCAAATATTGACTTTTGTAAAGCTTAATGAGCTAAAGGTTAAAGCAAGCAACAGCATTTCTCTATCTGAAATACTTTTCATTCTATGGGCCAACAACATGAAAAAACGCATTTTTTTTTACCTTTAAAGGGCCATGACCCCTTTAAGTTGTCATCTAACAATTTCGACCCAATGGAGACTTTAGTAGATCTTTTGATGCTGAAGGGGGAATTTGCATCTATCTCTTATAATTTTTGATTATCAAGGAAAAAAACAGTAGTCTGACCCCCTGGTCTATTTTTATCAACGAGGGCCATGCTATTTGACGGATCAAAAATCGAAACGTATCTTTTGTGCAAGACACCCTAAGGATCAATCATATTTCATTTCATTAAATTCCGTTCAGTAGTTTCAGAAGGAAAGATTTTTTAAGATTTGTTAACGGACGAGAGACGACGACAGACGACAACAGACGCTAAGAGATGATAATAGCTCACCTGGACCTTCACCTTCGGTCCAAGGTTAGCTAAAAATAAAATTCCAAAGGATACCCCCGCTTCATATTGGACTGAACATTTGTAAAATTTTCGTTTCAACATGTACATGTATCACCTTTCTGCATATATTTTGGCATTGTCTTTTACAAATCATAGGCCCTAGATATTCAAACTCATCAAATATTCTAAATGATGGTGCATTATATATCCATAAGTTTTAGTTTTAAAAATCATACATATTTGGGGCATTAAAGATATTATCAACTGGCTTTGTCTTAATTTGCATGTTCGGACTTCTTTGGCACTTCTTTCTTGTTGCATTCATGTTTCTTTTAATTCACTTAAAAAACTGTATTAACAATTTTGAGAGTTTTTGAAAATGAACAAGATTTTTTGTTCACAATTATAAAAAAAAAGCAATAAAAGACTTGGTGTAAACACTGTCCATACTACATGACATTAAACGAACTTTATAATCATGAAAAAGGTTACTATGTCAATACTGAACCAATAAAATCGATCACAAATTTTCGAAGACAGCAGGTCTAGGCTATATAAAGCAGGGACACATCTAGATCGAAGATCGAATAGGTACTGACAATAGGACATGTATAAGGAAGCAGGTGTACCAATGGGGCATCCGAATGTCGAAAGTCCAAAAGGGCAGAGACAAAACCATTTTAAAAACACCAACGAGAACAAGACAAAAAAACAGACAACCTAATACACAGAAATATAAGAACAGCAGAATAGCAATCAACAACGCGAAATCAAGTCGTATTGAGAGTGAACTCACTCAGGTGCTACGGAAGAGTAAGCAGTTCTTGCTGGCTCTAGCAAAACCGTCGAGCTTCCAACCGTTAATTCGAATTCAGTGTGTCAAATCCGGAAAAGGAAGACAAAACAAAACCCTATGACTAATCTGAGAGATTGAAATCCCATTTTTGTCTATGAGCGCATGATGTCTTTCGTAAAAATTTTTGAGTGAAGACAGCAACCAAGGAGCAACATAACCCTTATAAGCTTTTTGTTATGTCAGACGTGACGCTCTGCCAAGTAAATCGATGTAAGTCCCGCAAGCTTTAAAATAACGAATCAATTGTGATACGTAAACTCCATAAACTGGGGCGGACATAATGTTGCTACACAAGAACGGAAACTTGACAATTGGAAAGTTGTAGTCATCACATTTGTCATAGAGCTTTATTGAAAGTTTTCCTTGAGAGTCTATTTCGAGATGTATAACTAAATATTAAACAGACCTCGATCCTAGAATCCGCTGTAAGTCATAAGTTATACAATGGTGAGTCGAATTAGGTTTTATGGTAAAATCTTTGTAACGTACGAATGGCAGAAATCTTAATTGCAGATTTTAATTATTAGTCTTGGTTCATCGGAGTGGACTATTAGCAAAAAGGGGCAGTTAAACACAATCATATGCCATATATAAATCAAATCAAAATTATTAGCACAAGTTACGCCCACTGAAGGGCCAAAGGCTACAAACAATAAATTGACAAAAATATTTAATGAAATCAAAATAGATTGATACATTTACGTTGGGGTTGCATTTCATTTCTAATGTTCACACATTTTTATATAGTTATAAGTTACAACGTCTTAAAGATTAAAAAATTCTATATTCCTCCATGCATTCCAAAACACAGCCAGTAACTCTAAAATAAAGAACGGTAACTATCCGTGACATTTTATTCCATTTGATCAGAACTCGAACACGAAAAGTACTCATTAATTGCTTTTTTTTAATGTGATTAATTATAGTTTGAAATGATTTTTGTTTCAGACCAATGGCTTGAAAGGTTAGTAGCTTGCCATTTGAAAGATTCTCCACATGAAAACCGGAAGTTCAAGTAACGTCTGCTTTCAAATCGGAATTGGACTTTTTGAAAACAACTTGACAATGTATAGCTTATCGAACAACGTGGAAAGACAATGTTTAGTATAAACCGAATGTATCCGACTTAGAAAATATTGGATGATTTTGTGTAACTGCTAGGTGTTTACAGCCCTTTTGAATTTCAATTGACACAAACTATTTTTGGGATACTTAAAACTATTATATGATGTAGGTTGATATACAAAATGTATGTAGAAAAAATAAATTGACAGGTATTTAGTACAAAAATGTTGACAATCGGGTATTTGATTTAATAGCTAGCTACTTCGCAATCATTATGTGCTCATCCTTCCCGACTGAAAAATAGGACCGGTTCATCTCACTGCTGTACACTATCATAAATTCCACAAAGACTCTGGATGAAATTCTGTTTTTCAATAAATTGTCAAAATCTGGAAATTATTTGTCATGGAAGCATAAAAAAGTTGTCATGGAAGCATAAAAAAGTCGCCCGACTGTTTTGTTATTCTCCGATTTTACTGTACCAGTTTTTTAATAACTTTGCATCGTTTTCGATCCAGTCTGCTTCTCGACGGTTTAGTAAGAGTTTTCTGGTTTTCTTTAGACCCTAGTAAAAAGTTGTCATAAATATAATTCTCTAAGAGACCGATCATTTAACTTGAAAGCGGGGGTCTTAAAGGAGAAAAATATTTTGGCATCAGAGGTTTAGAAAAAATATTCTGAAAAAGAAGTTCTACCGTATTGTTTATGCTATTTAAAAAAAATGAGATGGCGGCTTAAAAACATAAATATTGTTTCAGCGCACTGCATGGAAAATTACCAGAAAAAAAAAACAATCACTCCCTTTAAAGTTAAATGGTCGGATCTAAAATAATCAATGGAAAGCGGTTCAAGTAAATACGCACTGTTTGAAAGGGAAAGATGGTGGACGAATTTATACATGTACATGATGTAGGCCATGCAATAAACAACGTGATTGCACAATGCATGGTGGTATTTGGTATAGATTATTACATGGCATTTTAGTATCGAACTCTTTATCACGAAGGGCCTTATACCAGCCCGAGAGCCGAATGAATCGATGGATGTTGTTAGCCCTAGGGCTGATAAAGGGCGGGATAAAGTCTTTATCAGAAACTAAGTTATAGGAATTCTAAAAATGTTGCATTCTTTAACCCACAGTAAATGATATCTTTATTTCATATTTGAAAATAATAAGTTAGTATGTTTCAAGGGTTTAAATAAAGATCCTTATTACGAAAGAAGAAATAGTAGCCCAAACCAGTAATAAGTTACAGACGGACACTGGGACCAAAAAAAATTCATGTAATTTTCGGTTTCTTAAATAGCGAGAACGAATTTGACACGTTACGAGTCCCGTTGTTTTTTTCTTCTTTTAGTTTCATTGGTCAGAGCAAAAATATCGTTCGTGATTTTTTAGCTTTATTTATTGTTTCTCTATAGCAGTAAATAATATCTTCATAGACATGTTAGCAAAATTGTAATTGGCGTAACATCAGTTTTTTGTGTTTTGATACATGTAAAGATTTATTACCTAAATAACGTGGTACATTCATTCAGTTTTATTTCAAACACAAAACTTGTTTTGTATTAAAAAAACTTTCATTTCAGGAACAAAAAAGTCCTGGCAATTACTTTGATATTTGTTGAAATTACAAATTTGTGCCAACTAATTTTGCGGCAGGTTCTATATCAACTGCAAACTTTTTTTCAAAATTAGCTTGTTTTAACTTTGCTAATTGCTCAAACCTGGTGTTTTCTTTTTATTCTTAAAGAATCTAGCCAACTGTTTCTGTATTAAAATGATATAAATCTTGTTGGTAGTTATGCAACATGGAGGTGTCATATCTTGGTGCGTTTTATTATAATCATCCCGTGCCGATAAACTATTATAACAGACATCTGCATTTGTTGAAAAAACGGAATCATGATTTAAGATAATTGAAAAGAAATAATGAAACCAGCCTACACGTTCAATTTCTGGCTCGGATGCATATTTAAAGCGTTATCACAAGATGAATAATCATTTTTAATAAATTCATTCAAATGTTATTAACACGGTTGGCGATATGCTTTCAATTGTAACTGCGCTTTGTTTTCGTCTAGTGCAGACTGGAATAGCAAGGTACTTCCAATATATATGCCTTGCGTTTGATAAACCAACGGCAATAAGTACTTCAGAATTTGTACGTAAACGCCAAATGGGACGACCATTTGATGCTGAGGGGATGGGGCTGTCAGATTGCTTAGTTTCTAAATTTGGTGGGTCAGAAAAATTATTTTCCGAGAATATTTATTTGTTATATGCGATACTAAAGAATCTGGGGACGGGCTATTTTTTTCAATTTCTTGGTGGTAAAGACCAGATTATTTATTTCCAATTGTATTTATTTACAGAAGCTGCAAGTCCCCCTCAGAATCAAATGGTCGTCCCCTAACTCGGGTTTCCCATGTTTACCACAGGTGCTCGAGTAGCCTAAGTTAAACTGTCTGGTCAGAAAACAATAGAAAGCAAATTTAAGGCACACAAAGGAAAGAAAAAAGTATATTTTACTTTCAGTCAAGCCAAAACATTTAACATAACAAAAACCAACCATCAATGCCATTCATATAGCTTGTTTTTAAAAGTAAACTGGAAGTACTCATGAATGGTACCATAGCAATATATACATCAATAAATGTTTTCACGGTCAAATAACTTGTGAATATATTTATAACTGATATATGGATGCCATACATTTTGTGTTTTAGATATAGCTTTATAGACAGGGTTTTCAGAGAGGGGATCTTAGTAAAACAAGAACTAATTCGAAAAACTGCGAGCAAGAACAAACTCAATAAGATAAAGATGAATTCTTTAGTATTTTAAAAAAAAAAACAAATGGGCATTCGAATGTCAAAACTCAGTTAGTAAGTTACTAGTACTAAGTTATTGGCTATACATGTATTATAAAGTTCTAGAAGTGGTAGAGAAAATGATGTATGACCAGCGACAGAAAGAGATAGGACTTCAAACGTCAGAGGACCAAAGGAAACAAGATATCATGGCAAAGTAAGGAAAAATAAAAACTCACAAAGCTAATTGGTGCTACAAGACAAATGAGGAATTTAATAGTAATAGGATAATTGATTTGGTCGAGCGAATAACCATAACATGATCACAAGTATTACTACAAGGGGATAGTGCACTTTTATCCTGGTCTCCACTCAAGACATTTTAGGGAATAAATCATTAACTTGTACACAAGTACCAGATTTCAATAGATGCATATTGGTGATATAGTGTTTGTAGTATCTGCCTTTATGGACTTTGATCTTACTAAAGTAGCCAATGGCAACGCTACAGTATGTTGCTACAAAAAGGAACTGAATACCATCCATGTCTCAGAGATTATTTTTGAGTTTAGCATTGCTGATTGTGATTTGAATGTTTGTTTTCATGCAGTAGAAATCTTTATTGTTTGCTTGTTTAGTCTTTGTTTTCCATACCCTTGGGAATCGAATGAACCTTGAAGTATTTTTTGCTCAAACAATTCAAGTGGACTTTTTAGGTATCGCCGTTCAGTCAGTCATGTTTTAGGATACTTTTCTAGATAGTTGATGTACTGAGATCACGCTAGCATCTCTGATATGTCATCACAAACCTGCTGTGTTTTGTGTAACTACCGGACCCAAAGACTTCAATGGAAGAGGGAGGTTTGGCGCGCCTTAAAACCTGGTTTAACCCACTATTTCTTTTGAAATGCCTGTACCAAGTCAGGACCATTGCGGTCTTAAATTTTTTCCGGTATGTCTTCCTTGTTTTGACTAGTCTTATGGGCATTTGTGATTGATTCTCCAAGTTTGGTAATTTTGTTATTACCTTTATTCTACCAATAATTCTTAGATAATCGGTTTGTTCCATCAGCGGGTTTTCGGTGTATTTTCGAGGAAGTACTTTACAGCTTCTTTTTGTCTTAATGTGGAACCCAGTGAAGTTTAAAATTTTTCTAATAATGTCAAGAATGAACTTTACCAATTTAAAAGTAGATCCTGTGTCCTGCAGTTTTAACGTTCTGTCTTTCCTTTGTTCTCTCATTTCAGTTGAAATTTCCATTGAAACGAACCAGTCATGTTTATTCTAACAATATTGATATTAGTGGAAAATATTTATCCCCTTCCAGAGTGGATATTAGCACCTGCAGATTGGTAAAAGTGGGTACTAATTGCGTTTTGATTAGCCTTAATGGCTTTGAAGAACCATGGCACTGCCATTTTACTTAAATAGCATAAACCAATCATAAGGATCTATGGTTTTAACTTGTTTACTTAATCGTGTTAATATGTTTGATGTTTAATAATCATAGTTTTCGATGAGTTTTGTGTTGACTTCAGAGAATGGGCTTTGTTGAAAGCTTAATGAGGCAAAACTAGCTTTTTGATATTTTTCGAAAGTCTACATGTGGTAAAATAAAATGAAGGAAACCTCAATCATAGAAAAGTATGCGCTTTGAAATATTCAAGCAATAGCCTAGGAGATGCAGGTCTTATCGTGTCTTATTTGTTGCATGTAAGTCAGGACCGTTGCAACAGTATTTGATCGAATGATCGTATGGTACTTTTGGTGCTCACATAAAATGTTTAAGTTCATTCGTGTTCTTCGAAATGTTAACTGAAGCCACTGCAAACTCTCTTGCACATCCTGTCATTGTCTGCACAGTTTTAATAAGATCCGACCAAAACGCAAAGGTAATTCGGGGTGTGACGAACGAAGAGGCGAACGAACTATTAGTCCATTGTTCTTTAGGTTGGTGAGACAGATATATATACTTGATTCTTCCGTAAATGACTCTTTTCAGTGTGAGATGACCAGGTTGAGATGCGAGCACGTGCAGCGATCTCACACTGGTCAATTAACAAATAATAACCGCCGGTACATATACTGATATTGATCGATGGTGTCGACCAATGAAATGCAATGTTATTTAAAACTTTAGTTTTTTTTAGAATGAAGCCGCCTAAGGTTTCAGTAAATAAAAAATATTTTTTACGGAAGAAATAGGTACTTTGCATGCGTTCGTGGAAAACCGGCAATGATCTTTCACTCGTGATAGAATTTTTTGGGTCTTTTGACTCGTTCCGCTTCGCTGCATTTGCAATAAGACTGAAAAATTCTATCACTTGTGAAAGATCAACCGGTCTTTTCCAAGAACTTGTGCAAGAACTTATAAATCTTGTCTTTGTATGCTATAGCACAAATATATAATAACATAGTGACAAATATATATTTGCATGGTTTTTTTTTTATTAAAAAATAATCCAATTTTAAAATGCAAAAAACGAGAATTATCTAATCAGACTTGAACTGGGTGTCGGAACATTTGTGGGTTTTTAAGAACGTATTTAAGATTTGGTTGCAAATATATATCTCCACTTTATAATCTCTAAGATAAAATAAATCAAGATTATCTGCAAGAAAGTCAGAATTAGTCAAGTTGATCAGCAATTTTTTGCAACTTTGATAATCGAAATAAACTTGTGATACTTTTAAGCAAACTTTTGGCATTTATTATTTTTTATGAAGTTTTATGAACCCAGTGAGTACAAGCATGACAAGGCTACCCAGATATATGAAAAGATAGAAGTTTTTCACAAATACAGAGGAAATAAATTTCAAAGATAATCATTTTTTGCTTCTATGAAGTTTGAAGTGTGTTTTCTGGGAGATAAGATATAGCGAAAACTTCGACCTTGGCTCTGAATATAAAATCATACACAGATTCTTTTTTATTCTGTAATTTATGATTTGAAAATCTTTTCTAACGAAAACCATAGGTAGATTTTACAAAGTTTAGCTCATTGACCTGTGTTTTGTCTTTTGTAAATGAGGTTTTGTTTTTGTGTCTCGTCGAAATAATTTCGGTATAAATCAGACAACATGGTAAAACAAATTTATTCGACCAAATACTAGAACAAGAAGGTGATGGATAGAAAGAGACGAATATTTAAGAAAAAGAAAGCAAGGTCATTTTAAGTCTTTCATAACGAACTCTGTTGTTTTATTGGATCAACCGTCGACCAAGGGAAAAATTATACCTATGCATAAAGGTTCATCAAGCTCAGCTGTTCATAAAAACATGATTGTTTGTTGCACAACACTTAAATATTTCCATAATAAATTTAGTAGTTACCAGTTCAAAATAGTACATGTTTCAGAAAAAAATCAAATTAATCATTAATCATAACAATTCCAAACACTGAAAAAATGAGTAGAAAATTTTATACATTATAAGTAACCGAGTTGTTTTCTGGGTGCAAATCAATTTACATTGACTTGCGATAGAAACTTTTAATCTCGTATGTAAATATTTTTTTCACTATTTCTATTGAAAATGATTATCCAAATGAGCTGCTGTGTTACAATGTATCCGTCTCCCCGTCTTCATCGTCAATCAATTAGTGCCATTTCATGTCTTTTGAGTTCACCCATCACTTTCAATAGCAGAACCACTGGGGACTGAATCAGAACAGTAAACGTTTACATTGCATGACGATTTCAATTTTATAAAAGGAAAATAAAATGACTATTTGCATAAATGAACTAAAAGAGATACAAGTGACAGCCGGTTGGGCTAGTTGTGGAAGACGCAGTGAAATCGTAATGAATTGTGGTAAACAAATCAGCAGTGAACGGGCTTTGCTCAGCTAGTTGTATCTGGTTTTGTTTGTTTGTTTTGAAACTGAAATGAACACAGATAGCATATGGCGAACGAAGATATGATGAATAATTTGAATTTGTTTTAAGTCCCTGCTTCAAAGAAGATGGGGTTATATACTGTTTTATCTGTATGCGTCTGTAGTTCCATCAGACTTTTTATACCCCGTTTTAAATAAGAGGGTGTCCGTAGTTACATCACGCTTTTTGTAAAAGCGGGAATATCACTATATAATGAGCATCCCAGTGCGGGTGCCATAAGGCCGATAGAAATCTCAAGCATGTTATAAGGCGCAGCTAAAGGTTCTAAGACTCGGATGACGGGTTATTGCTCGAGCCCACAGAGCGATCAAGGTTTGTATCTTAGGTGGCTGAATAGGATCACCTTCTTGTGTGGGTTTTTCATGCCATAATACGAAAAGCCTAACTGCTGACCATAGTGGATCAACATGTATGGAGAGTGGCAGGCTTTATACAGGCTCCATATAAATGTACCGCCAAGAGTGCACAACATACCGACCTCTTCCCTTTTTCAGTGATATTCAAAATTTACTGTTCCTATTGTTTATAAACCAAAAGCCCATATTCTCATCGTATTTTCATCTCCATTTCATCATCCTTTTCATTACCCTTATCCATTATGTTGCTAGGACGATACCAATTACCTCCCTTACTCGGTAGTAAGCATCGGTTGGTCCAGATTTATTTGTTAATTTAGTTTGGAGCTTTTTGAACGATTTGTTGAATAGAAAAAAAGGATATTTTGATATGCACATATAAACAGCTTTTTGAACAATTTTATTGTGGATAGAAAAAAAATATATTTTCTGATGTGCACAAAAAGGTATACATTTTTAGATATGGGATGCGTTAGTGGAGTACATTGGAGCCCATTAAATTTTTAGAAACAAAAACAAAATATAAGTAATGTTGCGATTTGGTTTTATAGTATGAAAAATAATAAAACACAGAATTAGCAAAATACTTTCGTTTTTCTCAGAAAATTGATTCTCCTAATATAAAAGGTGATTCTTTATTGAACAATGAATATGCTTACGGTCTGAAATAAGCATCTAAAACTAGTATTTATGCAAATGAGATATCAATATCAATAAATCAAACATTATTTTAATCGTCAAATTTATCTTTGTGTCCAAGATAAACTTAGTTATTAACATAGAGAAAATTGTCCTTAAATATGGTGTGGTTCTTTATACGGATTGGGTTGAATCAAGCCACATTAAATAATTGAATTAAAAATGAAGCCTAATTCATCACTTTCTGTTATTTTATTTAATGAGTAGCCAGGAAAAAAATCGTTGGATAAACTTACAAATACAAAGCCTATCAATGAAAGAATAAGTTTTGAATAGATCATAGATGGTCAGACCTATTGAAACACAAAATTGTTTTTTACTGTGACGGACTATTGATAAAGAAAAGGCATGAAATATGAAAAATTAGCAAAAACTAAAACATTATATAAGCAGGATCTACATGTTTTCCAACAAGACTCCTCCATTATTGTTTAAGAAGATAGGAAGCCCTGGATATTGGGGTAGATGTTAAGCACCCCTTCAGTTTCCTGGAATATGGCAAGGCATCCTTTGGTCTTATTTAAGCTATTTTCTTTCCCGGTAAGTTCATGCAGGTGGAGAGCCATTAGTAGCAGGATTATTGTCCTTGGCCACGGACATTACAAGCGCAGCTCTACGGGACATATGCCGATCGTCTCCCGACTTTGCTTTATTGATCTGGTTCGACTGTGATACTTTCCTTAGAAACAACTAATTCAAGGATCTTCGCCTCTTCTCGGTAAAAAAAAACCAAGTCCACGCCGTACCTCGCAGTCAGGTCTCTCCTACTTTGACGATAAATAGTCGTTTTGCATTTTTCTTAATCTGTATTCTTAGTATCAGTTTAGTGATATATCAAAGAGGCAAAGAAGCACCAACGGGGCATTCGAGTGTCAAAAGTCCGAAAGGGCAACGACGAAACCGGCAAACACGAATAAGGACAGCACGAAGAAACACAAAACACAATATCAACCGAACGGAAATCAACAACGCGAACTCAAGTCGTGACATGAGTGAACTCAGATGCCCCGAAAGATTAAGCGGTTCTTGTCTGCTATAGCACACCCGTCGTCTTGCTAATTTCCAATTCAGTGTGTCAAATCCGGTAGAGGAAGACATACAAATTTCCACGACAAACCAAAATCTGTACTCATTTGAGAGATAGAAATCCCATATTTATCTACGAGTGCATGGTGTCTACCGTAAAATTTCTTAAATGAAGACAGCAACCGTGGAGCAACATAACCCTGTGTCAGCAATTTCTGTGTCAAACGTGACGCTCTGCCAAGGAAATCAAAACTGTAATAGGTTTCTTTACTTTGCTTTGTTGAATCAACATTTCCTAAAAAGAGTTTTAGTTCGGGATTTAGGTACTTGGTATTAGCGGTAAGCAAGTCGAGCGGGTGTTTTGTATCACATCAACAGTCCGTTGAAATTACTGTAATCTTACCAAGTAACTTACATCTTACCAAGTAACTTACTTAAAAGGCTTTGATCTTCGATGTGTCGTCAACTTGTGAGAGTGCACCGCCAATGCCGAAATCGTTACCACAGTAGTCTAAAATGAAGGGTAGCTATAGGACAATCTCTGAAATAATCCGTCGTTCTGTTTAAAGTAAGTTTTCTTCTCTGTGTAAGTTAATGCAAAAGGCGAGCTACTTCAGAAAATTGAGATAACCTACATGTTAGCAAAAAGGGTCTATAGGGCATAACGGACATTAGACGAAAGCACCTGGGAACTTCAGGGCCATGGCGGTCTTCAACGTTTTCCGGAATGTTTTCCATGTCTTTTCTCTTGGACATTGCAATTGATCCTCCTAATTCTGTAAATTTGTTATTACCTTAATTGAACACACCCGACATTTGCCTGTCCAAAAAAGGGCACTCTCATATTTTTTTTAAAGAAAAGTATTTAAATTGTCGGTCCCTAATCGGTAGTTTGCGACTTGAAATTTGTAGATACACGAGATAGCGAGCATTGACTTAGTGATGATTACCTTACTCCGACTTCAAAGTCATAACATATATGCTAGCATATTTACTCTTAAGGGATGATGATAAAGGTTATATTTATATTTCGATAATTCAACCGTTATCCTGTGACATTATATGCCCTTTGACACAATGATAAACTTTTAACAACTTTGTTTTTCACATTAGAATGCATTGTGAGTGTAAATCTTAAATCTAAACTACCACAAGGCATAGATTGTTTCAATTTTACTTTTGGGTAACTACAAAACTGTATGTTATAAGTCATATAAAATGTTTTAAAACTCCATGAATAGAGGACAAGGTATGATAAGGCGCATAATTTGCCCCCTTTATAACTGAAATATAAAGCATCGTCAAGAGAAAATCCCTATTGTTATTGAGTGAGTTATATAAATGCAGAGGCTGGTTTAAGTAAAGTAAAAAGCATACGATATTATAATGATTGAAAATATTGTGTCTAAGCATGGTCAATATGCATAATTTCTGTCAATTTACCTGAAAGTAGACATATTTTGGATTATATTGTCTGCAACTACGTAGACCAGGCTGTATGTTCATGAAATCGTAATCATACCCCAACTCGTAAGTGAGGGGGTATATTGCAATCATCTTGTCCATCCGTCCGTACGTCCGTCCGTCTGTCCGTCCGGTTCAATATCTCGGCTTCTACTGTAGGGGTTGTTTTCAAATTTGATAGACAGTTTTAGCATGATGGAATGTACATTTCCTCTTCTTTCCAGGTCAGTAGATGATTTACTTCCTGTTTTCCGAACCGACTTAGACTATTTTAAGTGTCAAAAATGGAAAATTTTCGTAACAAATTTCTCAGCTTCTACTGTAGGGATTTTTTTTTTATTTTGTACACAGCTTTAGCTTTAGCTACTTCCTACTTTCTGAATGGTCGAGTATGGGTGTGCATTTGAATGTCAAAATTCCGAAAGGGCAAAGACAAATCAAGAAAACACAAACGAGAACAGCACAAAGAAACAGACAACACAAAACAACTGAATAGCAATCAACAAAGAAAACTCAAGTCGTAACTAGATTGGGCTCAGGTGCTCCGGAAGGGTAAGGTGTTCCTTAGTGCTCTGTTTCAACACATCTGTTCTTTGCGCTGCCAACGGTCTTCAGCGTGTTAAATCCGGTATTTAAAGGAGAACAAAACATAACGAGGAAAACCCAACATCTGTATTTCTTTGAGAGATTGATATTTGTCTATGACCTTAGGGAGCGACCATTTAATATTTATACGGACTGTTGATTTGTTTTTCTTCCTACCTTTTAAGTTTTGGAAAAATCAGAGACTGGATTTTTTTTTATAATTTTCAACAATTTTAAACCCTAGAAATTATCGACAAATTCAGAGTCATTAGTCTTTCATTAAACAGTCATTAGAACTGAGGACAGGGGGCTCATAGACCAATTTATGATTTTGTCGATGTTTTGTTTTTTTTTTGTTTATAACTTTATTTTTATTTTATATGTCAAATATTCAATTTATATTGTATTGATTTACATGACAATAAAGTATCTTAATAATTTAAATTTAACAAAATATTTTAAGCCACAAACACAATCATTCAAAGCACTGCCCTGCTTTTTTATTTCCTTTTAACATCTAAGGGAAGGACCATTTAATTAAAAGGGTGCCTTGGTTTTTATTTTTTGGCCAGTTTTGTTACAGCGCAGAATTAAAAAGATATTTATTTTTTTAATGCGTCGCGACAGTTTTTTTTTAAGGCGTCGCAATATAATATTTTTTTCATTATACGCATTAATTTATTTAACAAAAATCCTTCTTTCTTTTTTTACTTATCCTCTGCTGCCAAATTATTGTTTAAGGAAGAAATCATTTTCAAAATTTTTGTTAGGAAAAAAAACAATTCCCCCTTTTCAAGTTAAATGTACATATATCCTGGTTTTAGAATTAATAGACAATGCTTGGTTCCGGCAAGGGTCCTTAATTGCAAGGAGCTTGGTTGCGTTTCCATAAACTGATAAAGGATTTTGGAGGGGTCTGGAAACCCCCCAGAAAAAAGATATATTATATAAGGTCATGAAAATAAATTATAGTACAAGATATTTATTTGTGATACTGCACTTCGTACTTTTAAATATCGACCGGAAAGCAATCGAATAAAATCCATATTACATGTATATAAACACAATAAAGGAATACATTAATATTGAAATGAGAAAAGTGTATTCATTAAGTACATAACAAGTACACGCTTATGTTATGTGTATGTTGTATTTTATAGGTAAACAAGAATGGATTTAGCGTATAACTTCCACCATGAATCTAGGGGCATTGCCTTGTTGATACACAATGAACAGTTTGAAAAATGGTCTGGCTATAAGGACAGGCCTGGGGATACGGGCGACTATGAACGGATGAAAGAAATCTTTTCCAAACTTGGATTTACAGTTCATCCATACAGAAATCTGACAAGTGAAGAGATATGGAGTGTCATCGAAACAGGTATTTCTAGTTTGAGTTTTAATTCCGAACACATATGTAATCGTGTGACTGTCCGTCCGTCTGTCCATCAAAAGTCAAGTCAAGAGTAAATGTGAACCAATTGCTATATATGACATGTTAGGGAGCGACCATTTGTTTTTTATAGGGGGGGGGGCTATGGTGAAATTTAGAATAAAAATGTAGGATGGCAAAAATCCAGAGATAAGGCACTGACAATTTGATTTTATGGGGGGGGGCTGGGATTTTCACCTGAGCCGGGATTTTTTTTACCGCTGCCCTGGCCAACGTATTATTTTCCCATTCACTCAATGCTAGAAAATTGTGTTCAGAAAATCTCTAATTTTTCTAATCACAACATGAGGGCCAGATTATTTTTTTCGTCCTATAAGCTGGCCAGACTATTTCTTTTTGCCAAAAATCAGAGCCAGAATTTTTTGCACTGTTATATTGTTGCTACATGGGGACTTAAAAAAAATCAACTTTGTTTTCATTGGAATTCTTTTGCAATATCTCGGGGGGGGGGGTTAATTAGGGGTCAACGGAAAAAACGTACAAAATTAACTGTGGGCTGGACAAGCAAAGTTATATGGATAAAATTACATGCTAAAATTCTTACATCA
Organism: Arcuatula senhousia; assembly: GCA_963971305.1. Classification (NCBI taxonomy): domain Eukaryota; kingdom Metazoa; phylum Mollusca; class Bivalvia; order Mytilida; family Mytilidae; genus Arcuatula; species Arcuatula senhousia. The sequence continues at coordinate 44,074,840 of OZ020307.1, read as the reverse complement.
TTTAGAATGTTATAATATAAAAACTTTACCTATACGGATAACCCTTAGATAAAAGACATCCCATTAACCATTTTAACTACTATCTCTATGTTATTTGTTTGTTTGTTTATGGTTTACTTTTTGTTTTTGCTTGATCTTTTCTTTCAAAAAAGTTTTGATTTTTATCCAGTAATGGAAATTACTGGTTGTCAGGGAGTGGTTCCATTGTTTTTGGCAGTGCAATCTTGTATTTTCAATTTTTGTACTTTTAACTCAAATATGGATGTTTTGGCCATGATTGTTGATATTTTTTAGTTGCGACAATGAGATCGACATTGGTCAAATTCATAATATTTGAAAATACTTTAATGTCTTTGGTTGTATATGTACAATAGCATGTTCATTGTTTTTGTTTGTTTGTGTTTGAGCTTTATTATGCAAAGTATTTATTTTTTCAATAATTACAGTTTCAGCAATGGACGCGGCCCATAAAAAGTCTGACTGTTTTGTGTGTGTCATAGCTTCTCACGGAGAAGAAATAGAACTGGAACGAATAGGGAATGTCAAAATCAGAGAACACGTTATAATCGGGACGGAAGGAAAAGGAATTAAAACTAGAGACGTTGTGGAGATGTTTGATGAGGACAACTGCGAAGGCTTAAAGGGCAAACCAAAGTTTTTCTTTATACAGGTATACAGTAAAAAAAACTGTGAAGGCTTAAAGGGAGAAGCAATTTTGTTTTTGTTTATACAAGTATAGACCGACAGGGGCCATTAGCAGACTTGAAAATTTTAATGTGTGTCTAGGTACGAGTTACTTCTGTTTTTGCTGTGCTGATGCATAGTTTCTGATATGCATTGCACAGTTTTGTGTCATGATATAGATTCCACGTAAAAGCTTTGGCTCCGCACATAAAAAAGCTATTGGTCATTCATCCTAAGTGACCGACTATTCACTCTGTAATCGCATTTCCACTTGAGTATCGACATGACCACAGATTTAGTAATAACGATATGATACCAAGGTTTTCAGCAAACATAAACTTAGTTATACTATCCGTAACTAAAATATAAAGTTAAAACTATTATTAACCTTTACATTTGCAACTTTACAAATGGTTTCTTACACAGTTTGGTCCCTTATCGACAAAAAGACAAAGGGCTTCGCTTTAGTCGTCTGTCTATCAGTCTGACTGTCTGTCCGACCGTCTGTCACACATTAGTTTCCTGCACTATTTTACTTAACGGTCAATATAGATATTTAACTAGTTTTTTTTTAATGCGATTCTTTAATGGAAATTAAGTTACAGATCAAGTTTAAGTACTATTCCTCCAGTAGTTATGACCATTTTGGATATTAACTGAAACAGTATTTGGGTTATTTGGGTGATCTTGGGATGTGATACTACCATAATCTGTTACAGATCAAGTTAAAGTTTCATTAAGTGTCGCTGATTTATAAAAGAGAACTTTTTTGAACCTTTTGGACTTTGAAAATTACCGAAATTTTAGTTTTCAGTATTTGTATTTGCTTAACCTCTTTGAGGTTTTATTATGCAATAAAGTATTATAAAGTATTTCTTTTTCCATTTTTCTTACACTCTTGTGTCATTCCGAAAGTTAACCAGCATTATGACATTTGGACTTTGAAATATCCAACCGTCAGAGGAATAAGTATGTGCATGTATTTGAATACTTTCAGAGTGCTTGTTTTTATTTTATGCTTTCTCTGTCTTCTTTGATTTAGGCCTGTCGAACTGGAAATCATTCAAAACTAGGTATGGATCAAGGTCACTTTGTTAGTTTGACAGACAAAAAAGAAGATTCTAAACCAAGTGCTGGAAATATTGACGATCAGCTATGGTCAGTGGATGGTCAACAACAAAACCTTTTGGGATCTCAGTCAAATCCGATGCAAATGTCATCTGCAGAACAACAAGTTGACGCTCGGCCAATCGAAACAGAGGAAGAATCGGACACGAGACACATGTCGTCTGCCGAGATGTTTCTAAATTCCCGCCGTCTTGTCCATCAAGTGACAGACGTACCATGTCCAGAAGATACCTTGTTAATGTTCGCGTCATTGTCAAGTAAGTCTTACATGGATGGGACAAGCTAAGTATAGAATCAACAAAACTGAAAATACCTCTAAAAGCAGGGGGAAATTAGAGCAACACAACAGAATAAAAAGTTACATATTTCATGCAAGTCACCATATGCATTACAGCAACTCAATAGATTTTTGAATTAACAATAATACAATTGGAAAACATTTCCTGTTATTTTATCTTGTAAAATCATATATACCTTATATTTATTCATAAAGAAATAACCAGATGAGCTGGTTCTGCATAACCAAAGTTCTACTGAAATGGTCATATACATGTGACATAAAGTAAAACATTTGCAAAAATCAATTAAATTATAACGTTTTACATTGTAAACAAGTGTTCTAGTGATACCCTATCCAAGATGTATATTCCATCTTTTTATTCCGATCTTGGTTACACTGCAAAATGCCCCATGATAGAGACCCACTTTTAATTTAACTATTAGTAGATTTTAAGTAGATTTTAAATTCAACATTTTATTTAAGCCTCACCACTTATAAAACAGTATATATAAACAAAATCGTAATACAAAAAAGTCATAAATAAAAGATTTTATGGGCCTTTCTTTAAAGGATTACTAAAATTTAAGACTATTTAGGGACCGACCATTTAACTTGAAGAGGGGGGGCTTGTTTTTTTCCTAAAAAAATATTCTGAAAATTAATTTTGAAGAAAAAAATGTTTTGGCAGCTGAGGGTAAGAAAAAAATATTCTGAAGAAGGATTTCTGCTATAAAAATAATGCTGATAATGAAAAAAAAATATTCTGTTGCGATGCCTTCTTTGTCCGCGCTCTGCACGGAAAAAATATTTCTGATCAAAACAAAAAACCAAGGTCCCCCCCTTCAAGTTAAATGGTGTGTCCCTTACATGCATGTATAAAATTTCTTTAAAGGTAATTATGCAGTACGAAACTCAACAAATGGTGGATGGCTACTGACCAGTCTGTATAGTCAACTGAAGGAGTATTTAGAATCTGGAAAACTATCTACCACAGAATTCACCAAAATTTTGAATAGTGCATTAAAGGAAATGACTACTAAGAATTTTAAACCTTCTGACATTACATCGCCTCTGTATGGTGCTTTCTCACCAGGGTGTTTTACGCATTGTCTTACAAGAAACATATTTTTCACCAAGAAACTGTAAAATTTAAGATGAATGTATCATAGCTAAACACACACTTGCCGTTTTCTAAACATTAAATGCTTCTAGTCAGCTTAGTTTTGCGTATTTGTTATTATTTTTTATGATACCCCCGACGACACAAAGTTTTTTGGGAGGGGATGGGGGGCTATAGTAAATACCCAGTCTATTTGTCTTTCTTTATGTCCGTCCGTCTGTATCCGCATGATGAAGGGGGCCTGGGTGGCCGAGTGGTCCAAGGCACTGGTTTAAATATCAACCTTTTATTTGAAAAAGTTCACCCATGTTGGTCATGCAAATGCAGATACAATTTAAAAAAATATGACATATTTACAATACATACGAAACAAGACAATGTAAGAACATATAATCGAAAGAGAACTTTGACCGATATGGGCCCTATCTTTGCTACTGCAAAGACTGCTTTATAAAGTCGTATATAGGTGGTAAAAGTTCATTTTCAGAAATGATAATAAGTAAATGTTGAGCAGGTTCAATTTCCAAAAACAATGGTTTAAAATCGGACATTCTTTTGAAAAGTGTAGATCTTAATATTTTTCAAGTTTATGCAAGGCATTTTGAAGACCATTATGTGTTCTAGACATGAGAAAAAGATCATCAGCAAAGCTTGAAATTGATCAAAGGATCACATGTGTTATCAAAAATGTGGTGCAAGTCATTACTAAAACAGTGAATTATGGTGTCCTTTGCTTTACTCCTCTATGTAAAGTAAAAAAATGTTGTTATTTATTTTACAGAAGATTTAGAAGAATTGTGCATATATAATAGTAAAAAATTAAATTCCAAGTCCACTCTGAATCAGTTTATATTTCAGACCACTGTGCCGTACAGAGTCAAACGCTTTTTAAGATCAGCAAAGCATGTAAAAATCTTTTCTCTTATTTTTGTTAATAAAATAGATTTAGATTATAAAATAGATAGCTTTCAGAAGTTCTGTGTTTTGTTCTGAACCCGAACTGTTCGTTAGAAAATAAATTTTCATAAAAACAGGAGAGTCGACCATTAAGTACAGAGCTAAAAAAATCCCCTATAATTATTCATATCAGAAGTATCTCCTGATTTACTCCTGTGTTTCCTCCACCATTAAAACGGACCGTTCTACATGGCCCAGGTGCGTCGATAAAGGGCGTTTAACACCAACACACACACAAACACACACGCCGCATGATGATTTTTTATCTTTATGTGGAAAAACGTTTCGACTTTTGCCTTTAATAAGGTTTTATACAAAACTTTAAAGTAATGTGTTCTTTTTAAGCAACTGCCGTGAACAATGTTATTCATTGGTACAAATTATGTATAATCCTTACACATATGGCCAAAATTAATTTTAAAAATCCTGGAATGTTATACAAAGAATTTTCTTGAAAGGTTTTGATTGTGTCTGTACAATTCATAGAGCAAAAATCTTTGAAAATAATAACGATGACTATGATCTTACTTTTTATACGACCGCAAAAAATTTGCGGACGTATTATGGTATGATGCTGTCGTCGTCGTCGTCGTCGGTGTCTGTTAACTTTTTAATGTTTCCACAATAACTTTAGTTCCAGTGATCCGATTGCTATGAAACTTTACAATGATGTTCCTTACCATAAAAGGATGCATGGGATTGATTTTGGGGGTCCCCCGATTTATCGTTTAGAAATTAGGGGCCAAAAAAGGGCCAAAAATACTACTTTTTTGTTTGTTTCCACAATAACTTTAGTTCTAGTTATCCGATTGCTATGAAATTTGACAATGATGTTCCTTACCATACAAGGATGAATGGGATTAATTTTGGGGGTCCCCCCTTTTTGTTTCGAAATTAGGGACCCAAAAGGGGCAAAAAATTCAAATATTTTACTTGTTTCCACCATAACTTTGGTCCTAGTTGGGCTATTGCTGTGGAATTTGTCAAGAATGTTTCTTACAATAAAAGAATGAACCTTATGAATTTTTGCGCCCCCTTTTTCTCCGTTGTGTAATTAGGGGCCAAAAGGGGCCAAAATAAAAACTTTTATTTGTGGTCCGATTTTGAAAATTTTTTTTTGCATGTTTGTTCTTGTCAAATAGCGGAAACAATATTAAGAATTAATTTTTGCGACCCCCCTTTTTCCCCCTATTACGTAATTGGGGGCCAAATGGGGCCAAAATCGAAACTTTTTTATTTGTGGTCCGATTTTGAATTTTTTTTGCAAGTTTATTCTTGTCAGGCAGCGAATCCCGATTTGAGAATTAATTTTGCGACCATCCATTTTTTCATTTGTTTTGTAATTAGGGGCCAAAAGGGGCCTTAATCCAAAACTTTTTTATTTCTGGTTTGTTTTTGAAATTTTTTTTTGCAATTTTTATTTTTGTCAAGTAGCGAATCCAAATTCGAGAATTTATTTTTGCGACCCCCACCCCTTTTTCACCTGTTACGTAATAAAGGGGCCAAAAAGGCCGAAATCAAAATTTTTTATTTCTTGTCCGATTTTGATAATTTTTTTGCAAGTTTATTCTTGTCAAGTAGCAGATATATTTTTATGTCCCCTTTTAAGCTCACCTGGACCAAAGGTCCATGTGAGCTATTGCCATCACTTGGCGTCCGTCGTCGTCCGTTAACAATTTTTCAAAAATCTTCTCCTCTGAAACTACTGAACAGAAATGAATGAAACTTGGTATGATTGATCCTTAGGGTGTCCTGCACCAAACTTGTGTTCCGATTTTTGATCTGTCAAAAAACATGGCCGCCGTTACTAAAAATAGACTAGGGGGGTCAGACTACTGTTTTTGGCTTATAAATCAAAAAGTATAAGAGATAGAGGAAATCTGAGACCACGCTACTGATTCAGCATCAAAAGCTCTACAAAAGTCTCTATTTGGTCAAAGTTGTCAGATGACCCCTTATAGGGGTTACGGCCCCTTAAAGGTGAAAAATAGCATTTTTTCATGTTTTTGGCCTACAGAATGAAAACTATTGCAGACAGAGATTAGCTGTTGCTTGCTTAAATGTTAAGCTCATTTAGCTCTACGAATGTCTCCATAGGGTCGAAGTTGTCAGATGACCCCTTATAGGGGTTATGGCCCCTTAAAGGTGAGAAATTGCCATTTTTCATGTTTTTGGCCCACAGAATGGAAACTATTGCACATAGAGATTAGCTGTTGCTTGCTTAAATGTTCAGCTCATTTAGCTCTACAAAATTCTCCATAGGGTCCAAGTTGTCAGATGACCCCTTATAGGGGTTACGGCCCATGAAAAATAGCGATTTTTCATGGTTTTTGTCCTACAGAATGAAAACTATTGCAGATAGAGATTAGCTGTTGCTTGCTTAAATGTTCAGCTCATTTAGCTCTACAAAATTCTCCATAGGGTCGAAGTTGTCAGATGACCCCTTATAGGGGTTACGGCCCCTGAAAAATAGCTATTTTTCATGTTTTTGGCCTACAGAATGAAAACTTTTGCAGATAGAGATAAGCTGTTGCTTGCTTAAATGTTCGGCTCATTTAGCTCTACAAAATTCTCCATAGGGTCAAAGTTGTCAGAAGACCCCTTATAGGGGTTACAGCCCCTGAAACAAAGATTTTTCATGTTTTTGGCCTACAGAATGAAAACTATTGCAGATAGAGATTAGCTGTTGCTTGCTTAAATGTTCAGCTCATTTAGCTCTACAAAAGTTTCCATAGGGTCGAAGTTGTCAGATGACTCCTTATAGGGGTTATGGCCCCTTATAGGTGAAAAATGGTGTTTTTGGCCTATAGAATGAAAACTATTGCAGGTAGAGAAAAGCTGTTGCTTGCTTAAATGTTCAGCTCATTTAGCTCTACAAAAGTATAGGGTCAACATCAAGACCAGGTGAGCGATTCAGGCTCCTGGGAGCCTCTTGTTTTACTGTTACATTATTAGGGACCAAAAGGGGCCAAAATTGTAACTTTTTTATTTCTGGTCCGATTTTGAAAATTTTTTTTGCATGTTTGTTCTTGTCAAATAGCGGATACAAAATTAAGAATTAATTTTTGCGACCCCCCCCCTTTTTCCCCTATTACGTAAAAAGGGGCCAAATGGGTTTTTTTTACTTGTGGTCCGATTTTGAAAATTTTTTTTGCAAATTTATTCTTGTCAGGTAGCGATTCTAAATTTAAGAATAAATTTGTGGGGCTGTAATCATAATTTAAAAAAAATTCTGGTTCGATTTTTAATTTTTTTCCCCAATCATTATCCTTTTAAAGAGTAGAATACAACATTCAAAATTTATATTTTTACCCCCCCTGGGTCGAAAGTCCATCAGAGAAGCATGTGTCAAAAACCTTTTGTCAGTCCACCATGGGCTGCATGTGTCCAGAGCAATAGACTATCCATATTAGGCCTAAAACGTACAGGGTTCAACATGTTGCGGTCGTATCATGCTGCGCTCGGCGAAGCTTTTTATTAATCGTAGATATTGAGATGCACATCAATAAAGTAATGTCGGAAAGTATATAAAGATCGTTAAAAGAGGGTGGTAAAGGGGGTGTTAACACGAAAACAAGTGCTTTAAAAATGCCGAAAACGAAGCGCGAGTTAAAAAAATCGCCAAACACGAAACACGACCAAATGAATTTATTTAATTGTGAAATTCATTCAGATTACTTTGATTTTAAAGTTTTTGAGAATATTAACAGATTTCAACATGTATTAGATTTTGAAGCAAAAATGGATGATCATGCACGAGAAATAGTTAGACCAACACGAAACACGAGGTTAAAATTCAGACAAAAAACGGAGCACGTACAACCATGTCAGAACGAAAACACGAGAAATCAAAATCACGAAAACACGGAAAATAAAACCCCCGGGTAAAAACCTTGGAAACGTTGCACGAAAATAACCCTTTACCACCCCCTTAAAATATAATTGGGCTCGATCTTCCTTAAAACATATGACAAAAAGAGCGCCTTTTCATTTGTTAAAAAATGCACGCGTCAGTGCCCGATGCAGTGCGCGTGCTTTGTGACGTCACTTAAGACGCATAAATACCATTTTGACGTTTGAGTGTTAGCGGAGTAGAAAGGGAAAAAAATGATTGCTAAAGTGCGCGAAGTATACATAGTATTATTTGCGCTCATTGGATTGTGTTTCTGTACCATGGACCTTAATTTCAAGGAAATACAATATGTTGCCGGGGAACTCACCACCGAGGAATGCAGAAAATTAGCCGAGGCTCTTCACAAGAAACAACTGTTTCCAACAGAGGACCAGAAGTTAACCGGAAGTCATGAACCGAACAAAACGTGTTTGTTTCTCTTGTTAAAGTACGACAGGACGGAAGGGAAAGGTAAAACATTTCTGGACATGGAAATCAGACTTAGACAGATTGGCCGTAAAGATCTTGCCGATAGACTTTCGAAAAAAGTTTACCATGAAAAAGCTTTGGCCATCAAAGAAAAGTTTCTTGACGATCCATTTAAGCAGATGATACCGAAACACTCGTTTCTCGTCGAAGATGAAAAACAGATGATAAAAACAATGAAAGCTGAAAAAGAGGAGGGCTTTGATTGGGAAACTTTTTGGATCGTTATGTCTATCTTATCGCTCATCACCTTGTTTTTCTGCAGCTTTAGAATTCTTTGTCCACGACTCGGCAGTTCATTGTGGAGAAGGTTAGCTTCGGAAACCGCCATTGAGTTTTGCGATCTGTGCGATGATGAGTGTACCAGATGCTGGAAGAAGTTCAAGTTAAACTACGAAAGGTACGTTGTTGGAAACGAAAAGGTGGTTGTATTTATAGAGGATGAAGAAAAGTTGTTGAAAGAAGCGAGTATGATGGAAATTGCTCAAAACGAAAGACTTGCCGAAACAGTATTGAAGAATTTTGTCCATAATAAAAAAAGATGATGAATAAATTTGAACAAGAAAATCATATTTTTGTGTGTGTAAGTATGCCGAAGGTTAATATTTATCCAGTATCCGCTTTTCATGAGTTACGGGCATACATTGAATCTTGCCTTTGTTTGAATTACACGTAAGAGCAATATACGCATCTCTGATAGACCTTACGATTCTTGTTGTTTGTCTACAATTCAAGAAAGAACGGGCGTTCGAATCTCCAAGTACAGACCGGTCTATAAATAAAGACACGCACATAAAATATACTGAATAAAGGTAATAACAAAACTACCGAACATGAATGATCAATCTCATAGTCCAGAGAAAATGACAAAAATGAATCAGTCATACCGGAGAATTGGTGGATCGCAATGGTCCTGGCTTGGTACAGGCATTTCAAACGAAATGGTGGGTTAAACCAGGTTTAATGGCGCAAAACCTCCCTCTTCCATTGCGATCTAAGGATCCAGTAATGACCATAGAACACAACATAGTTGTGAGACACAATAGGGATATTGGGGTGATCATCTCAGTACAGCAGACCAGTCAAACACTAATTAATACAATTTACCACCATATCTTTTAACTCAATATTGAACTTTTCTACTAGTGGCTGATAACGAAGAAAGAATTATTTTAGGGATCGTATGAGACGTATTTTCTTATAGCCCTGCTCCAAAAGTCGGTCACGGAGAAATCGGTGTCTGATAAAAAAAAATCTGTGAAATGTGTGAATTTAAAGACATAAAAAGTACTGAGTATAAAGACATAAAAAGTGCTGAATATAAAGACACTACGAAGAAAGACAATTAAAAACAAAAGCTGTATTCAGCTACACGAATTCCAATAAACACTCATTCTCTCCGGAATTCCAATAAACACTCATTCTCTCCGGAAGGGTTATCAGTTCCAGTTTGTTGCATCACATTCGTCGCGACGTAAATGATCCGTTTAGAATGGGAAGAATCTGGTGAATATAATCTGTCTTTTTGTTATGATTTTGTTGGGCTTTGTAACACTTACTTTTTATGCACAGCATTCTGTTAAAATTACAAATACCAAAAAACGCGGGTATAAACGGTTAGTTTGGATATGCTATATAGATCGATATTTCAAGGAGTAACCTCTCATCAGCAGCATTCAAATTAAAACATTTGAAGGTCAAATTGCAAAACTGTTGAAAAACGAAAAGTACTCAAAATCAAAACATTCGAACAAGGAAGCCAAATCCAGCACCGAGGATACCATAACAAAAATAAAAATAAACTGCCTCCTTTATGGTCTATTGACTGATTCGTTATTGTGGCTGAAAATAACGAATGGGCTGGTTGTGCCTAATGTCAATATATATTGATTTTTTATTCTCGCATGACACCATACTAAATTAGAAGGGGCCAAGTCAATGTGTTCAGGTGCGCTTGAAAGTCGTCTACCAAAAACATGATAATCACATTCAGTTCGGCACAATAGCCTGATTTTTTTTGGTCGTGTCCGTCATCATACATGTATGTATATTTCATACTATAGAGAGAGTAAGTTTTATCCACATAAATATTCTGCTGGATGTGGAAATAATGGAAGGACGTTACACAAATCAATATGCATTGAACTACATCAAGTCATAAACCAAGTCAAACCTGATAAAATAGTTGGCACAGAATCTTGGCTCAACCCAGAAATAAACAACTCTGAAATATTTCCAAATAACATGTTTTCCATCTATCGTAAAGACAGAACAAATAGAAAAGGTGGTGGTGTTTTCTTGGCAATATCTAACAACCTAATCTCCTCAGAACAACCTGAATTAAACACAGACTGTGAGATAATATGGGCTAAAATAAATATCAAAGGTATCAAAACCATCAATGTTGGTGCATACTACAAACCTCATGAAAATGACACTGAAAGTATCAATGAACTTAACAAATCTCTACATAGAATACCAACAAATAGCCATATTTGGCTCCTTGGAGACTTCAACCTCCCAAAATATGACTGGACGAAACAAGAACTCAAACCAGACTGCAAATTCACAAGCACATACACCAATTTTTTGGAAATAATAAATGACCACAACCTAGAACAAATAGTCAAATTACCAACTAGAAATGAAAACACTCTAGATTTATGCTTCATAAACCAGCCATCACTTATACAAAACACTAAAACACTCCCAAGCCTAGGGTCATCAGATCATGACATTGTATTCCACGAACTGAACATAATAACTGGAAGAAAATATAGAACTCCACGTAAAATCAACCAATATAATAAAGCCAATTGGGAAGAAATCAAACATGAGATTGAACAAATCAGCAAAGAGTATTTCTCAAACTCAGAATTGAATAACACAGAAGAAAAGTGGGAATACATAAAAACTAGAACAGAAGACATAGTAAATAGACATGTTCCAACAAAGACAATAAAACCCAAATGTGACATACCATGGCTAACACCAGAGATAAAAAGACTCATAAGAAAAAGAGACCGCCTATATAGAAAAGCTAAAAATGGGAAAAGTAAAAACAACTTTAAACATACTAAAAAGATCGTACAACAAAAACTAAGACAATCCTACTGGAGCTACATAGAAAAGATAATATTAGAAGATAGCAAATCAGGTGAAAGTAAACCAAGTAAAAAGTTCTGGTCATTCATTAGAACCCAAAAAACTGAAAACATCGGTGTTGCACCTCTCAAAGTAAATGGCATTACGAAAACCCAACCATCAGAACAAGCAGAAGCACTAAACAGCCAGTTCCATTCAGCATTCACAACTCCCAAGCCCTTAAATCTAACACATATTTGTGAACTACAGCAACTTAATAATACCAAACATCACAGCAGCATGAACCCAATAACAATAACATCAGAGGGAACATGTAAACTATTACAAAATCTAAACCCTAAAAAAGCCATAGGGCCAGATATGATCTCACCACATTTTTTGAAAGAAGTTGCTAAAGAAATATCGCCAATTATAACTGACCTTTTCAACTCATCTATCAATTCAGGAACAGTGCCAAAAGATTGGAAAAATGCAATAGTTACACCAGTTTTTAAAAAAGGAGCAAAATCAAAACCAGAAAACTATAGGCCAATATCACTGACATGTATTTTAAGTAAAGTATTAGAACACATATTAGTAACATCAATAATGAAACATCTAGATACTAACCACCTTCTTTATCCACTTCAGCATGGTTTTAGATCCAAAGTTAGCTGTGAAACACAACTCTTAACTTTTACACAGCAAATTTTCGATGATATGGCGAATGGCAAACAAACTGATGTAGTTGTAATGGATTTTAGTAAGGCTTTTGATAAGGTGGACCACCAAAGACTCATTCTGAAACTTAAACGCATGGGCATTGACAACAAAATTTCCAACTGGGTACAAGCTTGGTTAAACAATCGCTCACAAAAAGTTGCTATAGATGGCCACATGTCCAATAGCTGTCCAGTGCTCTCAGGCGTGCCACAAGGCTCTGTTTTAGGCCCATGTCTGTTTCTAATTTACATAAACGACATGCCAGACAACCTTAAAAGTAATGTTCGCCTGTTTGCTGACGACACTATTGTGTACCTGACCATCTCCTCCATAACTGATTGTCATACTCTACAGTCAGACCTACATAAACTTGAAAAGTGGGAGAATGAATGGCTAATGTCTTTTAACCCAGATAAGTGTGAAATAATAAGAATATCAAGAAAACGTACACCCATCACTTATGATTATAAACTACATAACCAAATACTCAAAACAACAGACAAAGCTAAATATCTGGGAATTACAATCACAAAAGACCTAAGCTGGAATAATCACATCAACACAATCTCAAACAAAGCAAATGCATCATTACAATTTATTAAAAGGAACATCAAAACAAATAACATCAAGACAAAAGAAACAGCATACAAGACCTACGTAAGACCAAAACTAGAATACTGCAACATCATATGGGATCCCTGGCAAAAAGCTCTAATAAACAAACTTGAAATGACCCAACGAAGAGCAGCAAGATACACACTTAACCAATACCAATATCAAAGTAGCGTCAGTGCCATGCTTCAACAACTTGAATGGCCTACATTACATCAAAGAAGAAACTTAACAACAGTAACAATGCTATATAAGATCCAACATCAACTAGTCAACATTATCATTCCACCCAACTATATGATACCAACAAGAGACCATAAATTCCTTTTACCATTCTCTCCCACAAATTACCACGCACACTCCTTTTTTCCCAGAGCAATAAAAATATGGAATTCACTCCCCTCTGCAGTTGCTTACAGTCCAGACTTGGATACGTTCAAGTCTGGTGCATCCTCATTCCTATACACATTCTAAATAAATAACTGATTTTATCTTATTTAAAAAAAAAATTAAAAAAAAAAATAAAAATAAAGAAAAATTTAAAGAAAATAAAAGCATCACTTATTTGTATATATGTTCAGTGTTTCCCCCTCTAATTTGCTTCACTTTATTATTTTAAAATTATAAATTTCCGGCATGCGCCTCCTTAGTTTTCATCACCACATTGATGTTCAAGGAGTATCCTGTAGATGTAGATGTAGATAGATGCATCAGGAAAAATGTCGCAATGGTCCTGATTTTCAATCGGTCTTTTTAAGGATTTTGTGCGTTGAACAGGGATTAATAACGCCAACCCCTCTCCTCCAATCTTTATTGGAACAGACATGACAGAATTGAACAGTTTTATTTTAATTTAAAAGCCAAATTTTATACAAACCTGTGGTCTTAAGGTCCTGTAGCAATGTTAGTCATCGTGCAGTCACGAAGAGAAATCTCAAAACAAAAAACGAAAATATGCTACTAAATTACGAATATCACTTTTAGTTGTAATTTATTTTGGTCACCAGGATCGGAAACGACCTTTGTTCTTCCTTTAATCCCTCTCCAGCTGGCAGTATGGGCATGTGGCCGTTGCTGTGTCCCATATTTAAACTACTCTTATCGAACTCTTCAATTGGGTCTTCAACGAGCATCGTCCTATTGTTCCCTGGGATCATCCTTGCAAACAGTGTCAAGAGAGAGTCTGAAAATTGGTCAATGAAATTTTCATCCCTGACGAGGATCGAAGCGCGAACCTTGGTGTCAGTAAGCCCGACACTTTAACCACTACAAAACCTGCTCAATGATAAAACTTAGAATATCATGAGATGTGGAATAAGTGTATACGCAACACAACCTACATAAATAAACAAACGGCAATTTTAAAAAAAACGCAATGGGAAACAGCCTGGCAGTAGCCTACAATGTGACCAGTAGAAACACTTTACATAGACCTTATTAAAGATGGAACAATCTTATTAAACCTGGATAGGTCTCTTATTTCAGAACAATTGGTATATGTTATGTTATGTTACCGAGTAAAATAGTATTTTGTGCTTTTATAGAATCTTTTTACATCCATTCAGCGTTCTTGCCTGATAAATAGTTGGATATTTTTTTTTTGACATTCGAGAAAAATGATAGACCAATTCAATGACATTTTTCAATATACCGTGATAACTTCTAATAGTAACAGACTTTCGCACGACCAACAATCACCATGATCACATAGTATATAGCCCAAATTGCTCTCTTTGGGGTTTGGAAAGATTGCCTGGAAATAATCGCCCATAAAGAGATCTTAAAATAAAACATTAATGTTCTAACAAAACGATAAAGACAATATTTTCTTATTTATTACTACATGTACATACGTTTATTTGCATATATAAGGAGTATTTCTTGTTATGGTTTTAAGGAATTTGTTTAGTAAATGGAAAAACGATTGTAGTAATTGATCTCAATGATGTATGATACGACAAGACGTATAGCCGTCCACAGAGTTATAGCCCCTGTGGGAAGTGTTCCGTAATAGCTTCTGATTATAAGGGTAATGGAGACAATCCTCCGTTGATAAATCTCCAATTTGTGATTTGCTGAGTGCAAAGGATTCTAACAAATTACAACTGACATTCATAAATCATTTGACAAACGTGGCTGGTCAGTTCTCTCGGTGCAAGACAGACGGCAAGACATATCAGTCAATTAGTGCAAGCTTGTGTGGTGTGTTGGGCATTGTAGACAGAGCTACAAATAAAACGCGCAGGGGATTTCTTTGATATGTAATATCAAGAATGCATTAATAATGGAAATGTAACTAAGGCATGCAAAAAATATCAAACAAGAGGCTCAAAGGAGCCTTTATCAAACAAGCATAATTTTCTTGAAAAGTAAGGATATCTTTAATTCAGAGCTTTATAATGCAATTTAAAGGGAAAGTTCACAAAAAAATGAAAATTTGTCATATGATTCCTAGTGCATTATCTAATCATGCTATATCATTTAAACTTTTATATTCAATTTAATAAGCTGACAAAAATGGAATTTTATTTTTTATCTTTTGGTTTCTGTCATTTTAAATTACAGAAAAGGTTGAATACCACAAAGTTTCCTTTTGACAGTAACCCACCATTTACCTAATTGTTGAATTGTCAATGTATATATAATATTTACAGATTACATATCAGATTACAAGCGCTGATGAAGCTGGTCGGTCCAGCGAAATATCCGCAAATTCGATTATTAATTATTGTCTTTTGACTTTAATTATTATTTTATTTTAACATCATATTTGATGTTGTTGTGCACCATTTTAGAAGTTTATTTATCATTTTTGTTTGCACAGTATCGTTAACTTTTTTGTTTTCGATCCGACATCCCGTAGGTTGATACGTTGGCTACTTCTTTCAGACGTTTAATATTTATATATTTATATAATATAATAAAAACTATGACAGTTTTTATAATAAATATATATAATATTTTTGTGTGCATCTATGTTATGGCATTTTAAATAAGTGATAGAAAATCTTTATTTAAATTAACAAAATTGAGTTACTCTTTAATTAGTTATAATGGTTTTTTGGTACAAACATCAATTTAAATAAGTCATTTTTAATTATTTAAGTCATTTGTAACTTGTGATAATCTTGAATATAAATCACATTTTTGTTTTAAATGCTAGAATGAAAATAAAATGATCTAGCACATAAAACTTTGTTTCTGAATGTTTGTATATTAGGTTTTGACACCTGTAGGTATTGATAATTAGAATTTCCTGTTTATTTTATCCCAAGTCAGCTGTGACTAATTACATTTTTGTTTACCTTTATACCATTACACAGGTACCTGCTGAGAGACAATGACAATAAATTCACATTAATTAGCGCTTTCAGCAAAACCAGTGGGGGATTAGAAAAAGAATGACTTGTAATTTACATAATTATAATTATGTACACAACTTCTTCTTTAATAGTAAATAAAAAATTTTTTTTTTGAATTATAGAATTTTAATTTTAATTAATTGATTATAAAGTTCAATTTAAAAGAAGAAGAAAATAGATAAATAAAACATGTTTAAAAAGATTTTTATATAGAAATAAATTTGAAAATATTAAATGATCTTGTTGACTTTTGATTATTTTAATTATTTTGTTGGTTATTGGACGTACCACATGATCACTTAAACGTTTGAACTAATATGATTTTTTGCTACTCAGTAAAAATTCTAATCAACTTAAGTAGTCCCCTAATGTAGAGTAGGGGACTATTTCAAATAAATAATCCCCAATATCTTTGTTATAAGTTAAGATATGAGAGAAAAACTTTGCACACTGTTATAAAACATTGTTCTAGACAATTTAAGACCATATGTCAAAAATCGTGAACTTACCCTTTAAGGCAAGCTTTACCCAGCCTGCAAGATAAATGCTAATAACTATAAATTAGCCACTTTTGGTATTACTGGGTATTTTGAAACCTCTGCTAGTTAACCAAAGGTCCCCGCGCGTAATCACAAGCCTGGACGTGGTATACTCTGTTTGTTTGTTTGTTTGTCTTTTTTCTGGGGGTTTTTTCATGCATCATTGCCAATAAAAAAGTGCCCTGACTGCTTTGATCCAGAAACACCTTTTATTGCCTATTAGGAAAAACTATGATGTTTTACCTTTTTGAAAAAAAACCCAAATATGAGTCTGACATCTGACAACAAATCTGAACATTTAGCAAGCCACAGCTTTTCTCTATCGACAATGCCGCGGGAAGTTTCATTCTATGGTGCAAATACTAGTACAAGATAAACATTTTGTACGTGGTCAACTTAAAGCTTCGACTTGAAAAAAACATTTATAGATCTTTTTATTTTTTAGACTGAGTCGAAGTTTCTGTTATATATTTTTAAGTGTTTAGTTATAAGCCATCTATGATTAATTAACGATTGATTATAATCTATTTTAAAAAGTTGAACGGACGGTCAGACGACGAACGCAAAGTGTTAAATGGATATGGTTCAAATGGCCTTTTGCAAGTTGGGCGAAAAAGGAAGGAGAAATGAAAAAAAAACTTCAAAAATATATTTTAAAAAACCTTACCGGTATTTTTTTTATTTAAAAAAAAACAGCAAAGCTGAGAAATTTGCATTGTTTTTGGCCTGCACACCTTGTCAATTTTCCTTTGTGGTCGGAAATGCCTGCAAAGTTCTAAAATTTGCTTTGTTGTGAGAAAGGCGAACAAATTGCCAGAAAGGCCCTTAATCTTATAAAATACTTAGTTGTCAGCTATGAAAAACATACTTGGTTAATATGGTCTGCACAGTTTAGCAATAAACGGCTATGGGATGAGGATGGGGGTCAAATATGGACCAAGCTTAAAAATCTTAATCTTGTTGCAGTAAACGCATGGAAGGCTTAGGAATTCGTAGAATGTTATATATTTGACATGTATAGGTTTTTTTTTCAGAATAAGAAAATTGAGAAAAAAAGATGTTCCTCCATATTCTATATGGCTATAGTAAATGAGCCTCTGATGAAGCAGTATCTATATATAATGTTCAAAGAGAGAGAACTATATTATAGTCTAGGAACTGCGAGAGAAAATGAGACAAACAGTTAATGTATTAACGTTTTTGCCTTCTTTGATTCCTATGAAGGATGTTCGCTGACAGTCAGTTTGAAAATAATGAGTAGACTCTAGGTAAAGTTTTCACAATAAGCTAAAAAATTATGGGTTACCGAATTCATTTCTGAGATGGTAAGCGTTCAAAAAGGAGGGAAAAGGCTTCCTCTGACTTTTCATTGGTTTGCATTAGACTTGTCTAAGTGTAAAAACCTATGGAAAAATAACAAGAAATTTATATAATAACTCTTCATTGCAAAATTACAAGCATTACAAAGAGAAACAAACATACAACATATAAACAGTTTCAATAACACATTAACATCAAATAAGAATAAAAAAATCATGTAGAATTAAGCATTAGCTGACATGGACCTGTAAAACTTTGTAAATCAAAACTTTGTAAATTAGCTCTTAAGTACCCCATAAACTCTAATTTAAAAAGAATCCCTATTTTAATGGTAAAATCTAGAGAATTCAAAAATCTGACAGAAATCCCTAAAATTAACCAACGATCATCCTTAAAATCTGATTGGAAAAATGCATACAGGGATTTTAATAAGGATCATATGAAAAAAAAAATCGAAATTGACTAAAAATAAAAGATTTGGTTATTTAGGCATGGTTTATATTTGAACACCCCCATCCTCCTCCATAGCATTGTTGTGGTACACATTACATGAAAACAATTGAACTCAGACAAAATACGGCAGTTTTGACAATACAACCATGCATCAATGGTCCTTTTTCTGAACGTAAGGGACCACAAACCTCATATGCAGGATTTTGTTTGTAAAAATCTTTTCCACTGAACTTCGGTTGTAGTGGGGAAGCAATTGTTATGGAAAAATAAACGGTGCAACCCTAAAAATATCCTCGGTGCTGGATTTGGCTTCCTTGTTCGAACGTTTTGGTTTTGAGTACTTTTCGTTTTCAACTGTTTGGGATTTTGACCTTCCAATGTTTTGGTTTAAATGCTACTGATGAGAGGTTACTCCTTGAAATATCGATATATAGCATATCCAAATTAACCGTTTATACCCGCGTTTTGGTACTTGTAATCAGAATGATCTTGAGACATATATTTATATCAACATGTTTCTTGGTGCGATGCTATATTGTGAAGAATGATAACATATTTTATTTTATGTTATTTGAGGGCAATTAAGTGTTTTTTAAGAGTGCAGGGTCCCGAAAGAATTCACCAACTTAGTGAAATTGGCTGATATTTTCTTAATAGCTTGGTCTATTTTATTCGTTTGCCCGTTTATTAAATAGACAAATAAATAAAATAATAAAAAAAATAAAAATAAATTAATGAATAAATGTAAACTATATTTATTTTCTAGATGGCAAGCGCTTTTACTCCTGGCATGAATAAAATTACTTATAAAAGGATACTTCAGACATTTAAAATAATCCTTTCCATTTTGGAAAAAAAAAATAATTATCACAAATTTCAAACAGCAATTAAGTTGACTACAACAACATGTCAACATGGTCTCATGTTTTCCAAACAATAGCTCTTACTAATTATAAGTACCCCATTCCCTACTTACTACTCGTTAAAGACTTTTTACTAATTACTTAAGTATTTTACTAATTTTCTCACCTTGTCTTTATTGCAATGACTATATAAAGTGTTGACATTTTGAAATATATTATCAAATCTCTAATGTTAAAAACTTTGTATTTTGTAGAAGAGCGATAATTCATTTCTACTTTTTAAGAATATTTAGATATGTAAGTAATACATTTTATTATCAATTATTTTGGAGATTGTTATAAATGTCTATGTTTATTTTATTTTCATTTTTCTAAATTAAAGTTGGGATGATGATAAAAAAAAACCAAATGAAACCAAATAAAAAAAAAACCGTATAATAAAATATGATAATTAGCTGAAATTAAGTTACGAAAAAGAAAGTATAGGTCCATTATATTGGTAAGCAATAAAGATAAGATTTCGGGGAAAATGATAATAAAAGATAATAAACAGAATCTATGAAATCATCTTTCTAATTGCACAAAAAGACTGCCCTTTGGTTTTAGTATTATTCCTAGATTAACGGTAATCCATTTCAAGATTAACCATATTTATCTAAAACAACCTCAAGACATTATTTTTATGTTAAACTTATGTTTTACAACATAATTGTTCATTTATCTAAAAAATCAACCATCTAACAATACGATTTACAATATAATTAGCTGTAATTAAATCTTAAATGTAAAAAAAAAACAATGTAAAGATAATTGTTAAATTTGTTGTACAGTAATAATCTAGATGGCTTAAACTGATAAATGCGTTCTTGCATATATAAATGGCAAAGGCTTGAAGAAGTTTCATAGTTAAGAATCACTTCTGGAAAACAACACGTTCATAAACAGTAAAATAATATTGCAGAAAAATGGAGAGTCCAATGGGAGAAGCAGTGACATGTAGCTCAGCAAAAACACCAAAGTTTTTGAGAAGTCTGTTTGACGAAGATTCCGGTCTGGGAATGGATTTCAATGCTTTCGAGGAGTCACCTTCGCTCAGCCTCTTCAAGACAGAGGACACCAGCAAGAGAAAGAGACAAGAAATTACCGACACTCCCGTATCCTACAGCAAGAGAAGGCTCACTAAGACTAAGCAGATGAAGAAAGCGCTATCGTTCGATTTACAAATTCTGAGCAAGAACACAAGTGATAAGAACACTGAACCCATTGATACTGAAGACATCGCAGTCGAAGGCGCTGTTCTAACGGGAGATGGACAACAGGAATGTTGCCTTCCAACAGTTCAAGGTCGATTTCATGACCTCAGATACATAACTCACTCTACTATGAAGGACATTTTAGGCGGCAAATACAATGACGTCATCGGCAGTTACCGTATCTTTGACAGTCGGTACTCGTACGAATTTGATGGAGGTCATATAACAGGAGCCGAGAACATACATAATAAAGATGATATTCTCGAACTTCTTAAGAATCCACAACATAGAAGCGATGGAAAACGAGAAATTATCATTTTTCATTGCGAATTTTCTTCCGAAAGAGGACCTAAAATGTGCCGCTTTCTTAGAAACAATGACAGAGAAATAAATGCTGCAAACTATCCAGCTCTGCATTTCCCTGAACTTTACATTCTAAAAGGAGGCTACAAGGAGTTTTATGAAAATGATAACAAAGAACTCTGTACCCCACAGAACTATGTTCCTATGCTTAGTAAAGACCACAAAGATGACTTACGCCATTTCCGCTCCAAGTCAAAATCGTGGTACGCCGGACAGAGGAGACATAAGCCATCATCAAGTCGTTTGTTTTGTTGAATGTGACAATTCTAAATAGTGCTAAATTTGTATATAAGTATTATTTAATTTATTTAATTATTTAATAAAGTTTATAGCTGTAAATTAGTGAACATAAATATTTATGATTACTAAATTAAAACATACAATTTACAATATTTTGTTCTTCTTACACCAGCTATAACAGCTACACCGACAACAATAGATTCAGATTCAACATTTTTCAAAGTCTCTCCACTTGTAAAGACACGAAACTCACATACAATAAACAATATCTACATGTACAACATATAACACGTGAAAACACATATAGTTAAAATACAAGTGCCACTCTAAACACAGGCGTTTGGGTCAAGGATTTTATTGTATTATAAATAACGTGTATATAATACAATAAAATCCTGGACCCAAGCGCCTGTGACTCTAAACAGAGTTTTGAGAGACTATTATATAAAGTTTTTTTTGTTTTTTTTTTTTTAAATATGACTACCTTATTATATTGTACCATCTACAGATATTGAAATAGAAATGCCATCTTTAAAATTTAATTTCACAGGTTGAGTATAAAAAGAGGCTCTCAAGGAGCCTGATTCGCTCACCTGACTTCTATCCTTAACCAATTTACGGCTATTTCATGATTTATCATTACTCGTTACATAAAATAGACTTAGAAACAAGAGGCTCCCAGGAGCATGAATCGCTCACCTGGCTTGATGTCAACCCTATGAAGAACTTTGAAGAGCTGAATAAGCTGAACATTTAAGCAAGCAACAGCTTTTCTCTATCTGCAATAGTTTTCATTCCATAGGCCAAAAACACGAAAAATCACTATTTTTCACCTTTAAAGGGCCATAACCCCTATAAAGGTTCCTCTGACAACATTGACCCAATGGAGACTTTTGTTAAGCTCAATGAGCTGAAGGTTTAAGCAAGCAACAGCTTTTCTCTAACTGCAATCGTTTTCAATCTATAGGCCAATAACACGAAAAATCACTATTTTTTACCTTAAAAGGGCAATAACCCCTCAAAGAGGTCATCTGACAACTTCCACCAAATGGAGACTTTAGTAGAGCTTTTAATTCTGAAGAGCTTAAGATCCTTTAAATTTTTTCTATATGTTCTAGTTTTCAAGTTATAAGCCTTTGAATGTGATTTTACACTATGTTCTATTTTTAGTAACATCGGCCATGTTTGTTGAAAAATCAAAAAGCCGAACACAATTTTTAAACATCATGCCCTGATAAATACTCTGACCAAGTTTTGAAAAATTCCCTTCAATAGTTTCAGAGAAGATTTTTGAAAAAGTAACGGACGGACGATGGACGCAAGGCGATGACAATAGCTCACTTGACCCTTCGGGTCAGGTGAGCTAACAAGAGGCATTCAGGTGGGCGCCTGAATCGCTCACCTGATCTTTGAAATATAAGAGAATCTTCTATTGGCTATTACCCACATAAGGCGGCTTCTGAAAACTTTGATCCAAAGGAGATTTTTTTAGAGCTTAATGAGCTAAATGTTTTAAGCAAGCTAATACTTTTCTTCATCTGCAACACTTTTCACTTTTCATTCATGCAATTGGCCAAAGGAAGTGAAATAAAAAATGAGATGTGGAATAAGTGTACGCGACACAGCCCACAATCATGCAGCAATTCAGAAAAGCCACATTGGAAAATCGCCAGCAGCCTCCTAACACTATTCTTTTACATTTGAAAGGCCAAAACTCCTATGAGGGGTCACCTGACAACCAAATGGAGACTTCTGAAGATCTAAATGTTTAAGCAAGCAACAACTTTTCTGTCTTCAATAGTTTTCATTCTCTTGGGCAAAAACATGGAAAAAAAACATGTTTGACCTTTAAATGGCCATAACTTATATAACATCTGACAACTTCAACTAAATGGAGACTGTCGTAGAGTTTTTGATTCTGATATATATCTTTAAATTCAACAGTGTACTATAACTGCTTCATGTTAAACAGACTTAAAGAACAAGAGGCTCCCAGGAGCCTGAATCGCTCACCTGGTCTTGATGTCAACCCTATGAAGACTTTTGTATAGCTAAATGAGCTGAATGTTTATAAGCATGAAAAATCTTTTCTCTATTTGCAATTGCTTTCATTCTAAATAATCAAAAAACACTAAGGGACTGTAACCCCTATAAGGGGTTATCAGACTTCAACCCTATGGAGACTTTTGTAGAGCTAAATGAGCTGAACATTTAAGCAAGCAACAGCTTTTCTCTATCTGCAATAGTTTTCATTCTTTAAGCCAAAAACACTATTTTTGTCTTTAAGGGGCTGTAACCCCTATAAGGGGTCATCTGACAACTTTGACCCTATGAAGACTTTTGTAGAGCTTAATGAGCTGAACATTTTAGCAAGCAACAACTTTTCTCTATCTGCAATAATTTCATTCTATAGGCCAAAAACACTATTTTTCGCCTTTAAGGGGCTGTAACCCCTATAAGGGGTAATCTGACAACTTTTACTTTACGGAAACTTTTGTAGAGCTAAATGAGCTGAACATTTAAGCAAGCAACAGCTTTTCTCTATCTACAATAGTTTTCATTCTATAGGCCAAAAACATGCAAAAATGCTATTTTTCACCTTTAAGGGGCTTTAACCCCTATAAAGGGTCATCTGACAACTTCGACCCCATGGAGACTTTTGTAGAGCTAAATGAGCTGAACAATTTATCATGCAACAGCTTTTCTCTATCTGCAATAGTTTTCATTCTATAGGCCAAAAACACTATTTTTCGCCTTTAAGGGGCTGTAACCCCTATAAGGGATTATCTGACAACTTTGACCCTATGGAAACTTTTGTAAAGCTAACTGAGCTGAACATTTAAGCAAGCAACAGCTTTTCTCTATCTACAATAGTTTTCATTCTATAGGCCAAAAACATGCAAAAACGCTATTTTTCACCTGTAAGGGGCTGTAACCCCTATTTGGGATCATCTGACAACTTTGACCTTATGGAGACTTTTGTAGAGCTAAATGAGCTGAATATTTAAGCAAGCAACAGCTTTTCTCTATTTGCAATAGTTTTCATTCTATAGGCCAAAAACACTATTTTTTGCCCATAAGGGGCTGTAACCCCTATAAGGGGTCATCTGACAACTTCGACCCTATGGAGACTTTTGTAGAGCCAAATGAGCTGAACATTTTAGCAAGCAACAGCTTTTCTCTATTTACAATAGTTTTCATTCTATAGGCCAAAAACATGCAAAAACGCTATTTTTCACCTTTAAGGGGCTGTAACTCCTATAAGGGATCATCTGACAACTTCGACCAAATGGAGACTTTTGTAGAACTTTTGATGCTGAAGCTGTAGAGTGGCATCAGATTTCATCTATCTCTTATACTTTATGATTTACAAGCCAAAAACAGTAGTCTGACCCCCCTGGTCTATTTTTAGTAACGGTGGCCATGTTTTTTGACGGATCAAAAATTGAAACACAAGTTTGGTGCAGGACACCCTAAGGATCATTCATACAAGTTGCATTAATTTCTGTTCAGTAGTTTCAGAGGAGAAGATTTTTGAAAAATTGTTAACAGACGACGACGACAGACGACGACGACAGACGACGACGACGACAGACGACGACGACGACGGACGCCAAGTGATGGTAATAGCTCACATGGACCTTCGGTCCAGGTGAGCTAACAAGAGGCTCCCAGGAGCCTGAATCGCTCACCTGGTCTTCATGTTGACCCTATACTTTTGTAGAGCTAAATGAGCTGAACATTTAAGCAAGCAACAGCTTTTCTCTACCTGCAATAGTTTTCATTCTATAGGCCAAAAACACCATTTTTCACCTATAAGGGGCCATAACCCCTATAAGGAGTCATCTGACAACTTCGACCCTATGAAGACTTTTGTAGAGCTAAATGAGCTGAACATTTAAGCAAGCAACAGCTAATCTCTATGTGCAATAGTTTTCATTCTGTAGGCCAAAAACATGAAAAATCGCTATTTTTCAGGGGCCGTAACCCCTATAAGGGGTCATCTGCCAACTTCGACCCTATGGAGAATTTTGTAGAGCTCAATGAGCTGAACATTTAAGCAAGCAACAGCTAATCTCTATGTGCAATAGTTTTCATTCTGTAGGCCAAAAACATGAAAAAATGCCATTTTTCAGGGGCCGTAACCCCTATAAGGGGTTATCTGACAACTTCGATCCTATGGAGACTTTCGTAGAGCTAAATGAGCTTAACATTTAAGCAAGCAACAGCTAATCTCTATCTGCAATAGTTTTCATTCTGTAGGCCAAAAACATGAAAAATGGCTATTTTTCAACTTTAAGGGGCCGTAACCCCTATAAGGGGTCATCTGACAACTTCGATCCTATGGAGACTTTTGTAGAGTTAAATGAGCTGAACATTTAAGCAAGCAACAGCTAATCTCTATCTGCAATAGTTTTCATTCTGTAGGCCAAAAACATGAAAAAATGCTATTTTTCACCTTTAATGGGCCGTAACCCCTATAAGGGGTCATCTGACAACTTTGACCAAATGGAGACTTTTGTAGAGCTTTTGATGCTGAATCAGTAGCGTGGCCTCAGATTTCCTTTATCTCTTATACTTTTTGATTTATAAGCCAAAAACAGTAGTCTGACCCCCCTAGTCTATTTTTAGTAACGGCGGCCATGTTTTTTAACGGATTAAAAATCAAAACACAAGTTTGGTGCAGGACACCCTAAGGATCATTCATACCAAGTTTCATTAAATTCTGTTTGGTAGTTTCAGAGGAGAAGATTTTTGAAAAATTGTTAACAGACGACGACGACGACAGACGACGACAGACGACGACGACGACAGACGACGACGACGGACGCCAAGTGATGGTAATAGCTCACATGGACCTTCGGTCCAGGTGAGCTAAAAAGGTTATCACTGATCAAGTCCGTAAAATATCCTTAAGCCAGTTGACTGTGACTACAGGAGCATACATATGAAATGCTGTTGAATTTATCTGTACCAAGCATACCAAATATCAATGATGTAACATAACTTGTTCACATAAAACAGACTTAAGCAAAAACTTTAACAATTGTGGCCTCTGCCCCAGCTGCCATCGGGATTGCATATCTAAGTCTCAGCTTACACGTCATTCGTTACGGGCAAGAAAAAAAGCAAACTGATAAACAATTCAAAACAAAATACTTTTCTCTATTTATTGACAACAATTATTTTTTTAATCAACAATCAATAGACATGCATGCAATATCTACATGATACATTAACAAATATTGTATTTACAAATTAAAACAGTCTGACTAAAGATATTAATATACAGTCTATAAATACAAGGTGACTTGGATATTCAAATAAACAAACATTACATGAAAAGTAATAAATATTGCAACTTTTTACATTAACATTTTGATTTTTTAAATTACAACTAATGCACTGCACATTTTTAAAGAAATATATTTGTGTTAGTATAATATGATTCTGAGAGCTGATCTCATTACAAAAATCAACATATGAATAACTTGTAGTACTTCTGACCAAGGAATTAGAAAGAAGGAATGGAATCTCGTGAAATCTCACCTTTTATCGCAAGGCGAGACTGGGTAATAAATTGAAGAGGAACACATCAATATATCAAATTTGTTCTCATCAAAGTTAACAAATGGTCATAAATTATTAAAGTTTATCTATATAAAAATTCATTTTTATTAATGTTTTTACATTTGTAATTTATAAAACTATATGAAATATTTTTTAAATTAAAAAATAACACAATTATATTATGAATGTGTTGCATCATGGGTAATCTCACCTAATTCTCGCCTTGCAACATGTTTGTTAACATTGTGTATAAATTGTAATGAGATTCTTTTCCTTCTATCTAATTCCTTGTTCTACATGTATCTATCTCTTTTTGTTTTAACACAGAGAAAAATAAAAGTATTCCATGATTACACATGATTTGCGGGTACATGTTAATTGGTTCAGATAAATCTCTTATTCTATACAGGCTTTGACAGGATAATGATTCCCAATGATCTTGAAATAAAAAAAAAAAATAAAAATGGGTCAAAGACAGAAATGGCCGGATTTCGTTTAACAAGAAGTAGGTGAGCGACAGACCTGAAATCACATCCCATGTTATGGGAGCCCATGTTGATGCTGCATACCAAATATCAAGAGGCTGTGATTAGTAGCTGCTAAGAAAACTGTTACGAAATTTTATACTATTGGACATTATTGTCAAAAATTAACTAAGTCTGTAAACAGGAAGTAGATGAGGGACAGACCTGAAATCGCATCCCACGTTATGGGACCTCACCCTGATACTGTATACCAAATATCAAGTGGCTGTGATTTATAGTTGCTGAGAAAACTGTTACAAAATTTTTCTATTATTGGACATTATTGTCAAAAATTTACTAAGTCGGTAAACAGGAAGTAGGTGAGCGACAGACATGAGATCACATCCCACGTTATGGGACCCCACCTGATGCTGTATACCAAATATCAAGTGGCTGTGATTAGTAGTTGCTGAGAAAACTGTTACGAAAATTTCTTCCCCGCCCGCCCGCCGCCCGCCCGCCCGACATTCACCATTTTATAACCCGGATTTTTCACTCCGTGAAATCCGGCCAAAAATGAAAAAATACTCTGGATATTTGCTTTAATCCATGGAAATTACTAGTGTCATTGGGACATCCATTATATTGACAAAACTTAAACCACACAAAGGTTGATTTCCATGTTATTTAGGAATCAAACATCTGATATTTTGTTAATCTATTCTTATGACTTGCCTTTTTTAAGAAAAGGAAATTTACACTTGAGGGTAAGATCCCCTGTAGTACAGTATGTTTTGCAATGTCATATTATAGACTTATAGTTACAATCATTATGCAAAGATAAACATTTACATCATAACATGGCATGTACATGGATCATACATTGTCCTTTTGAAAATTTACATTTGTGTGACCTTTTAATAGTTGCTCAAAAACAAATAGAGCACAAATAGCACCATAAAATATATCTTTAATTCACTAAAGTACATTTATCTTTGAATTGCAATAATTTAGCTTCAAATATTATGAAACTGTATATATATACAAATGCATATACAGAAAAAAATCTATATTAAATCTGTCCAGCAAGAAAGTGTTAACAGGAAAAGAAAAGAAAACATTTAATGAGGGACAACTAGGAGAAATAATTCAAAAATAGACATTTTTAATTAAATGCTCTATTAAATTCAATGCCACATAATATTATCCAACGTTTTGTTACTATGGTTTTTGGATTTTACTAGGAATAATTATCAATTTCTTTTTATTGAAATGTTAAAAAAAGTCTGCAATAAAGATAATACAATTGACACCTTGTTAATTTGACTAATAATCAAATAAACCATTTTCATATTTCAGGGACTGCTGAATAATTTAGTATTTTTTGGACTGAACCTGACCGGACATGGACTGGTTTACCATTTTTTGTATAATTGAGCAAAGGAAAAATAGTAAAGTTTTAACACATTATTTTAGGAAATCTAGATTAAAATTATTGAAATTATTGGTTTTAGCAAATAATATGTTTAAAGAGGATTCGTTACTGTCTTTCTGAATGCAAATATGTCATAGAGCAAAAAATTCAGGTAGAATGACCAAATGCCCTTTTACACTTATTTCAAGCTAAAAATAGTTCCAAATCAACATCTTATTGATGTATCCTTATTTTTTAGTTCCATCAAGATTACAATGAAACATTTGTAAGAAAACATTACAAAATCAAGTTTATTCTGACCTTATTGATGCAATATTTTTTGTTTGTCCTACTCAGGAAAAGATAACTCTCTAAAAAGTGTTGAGAAGGACTAAAATAATCAGTCATCCCAGAAGTATGAAAATAGTCTATTAAAAGGGGAAGAAACTTATAATCTTTTACCTTTAATAAATACTTTACAAGAAAGGTTTCTTTTCTTGAATTTCAATTTTTGTTATTAAGGAATCAAACAACGTCCCTCAACTAAAACTGTAATTAAAGAGGGATCAAGTATAAATTTCAAAATTTGGTGCCAGTGTAAAGAAAATGATAAAACATATAGTAAATCTTAACATTGTGCTACCAAGGAAAAATCACTGACATAATCACAGGCTTAAAGTCTGGCTGAAAATCAGCTTTGAATCACAGACAACATATACAGATCATAAATCAGAGAAATCATAAACCATTTATCAGACTTATCATGATTTGTCATCCTCAGAAGCTGTTCCAGAAGGTAACAGGGCACCAGAGCTATGAACACTGCTGAAACTGGATCCCTCTGTACTGGACCCGGTGCCAGGAAGTGACTGGTCACTGGCAAGTTTGAGAGGTTCATACCTGACATTGTCTATGTTCACAGCACCTTCACTTTTACTCAGACCTTTGACATATGTGATTTTGGGGACTGGTTCCTCATTCTCTGGAATGGAACCAACAGGGTAACAGTCAGTTGGAATATAACCACCACTATCAGCATGGGGATCAGCTGGTTTACCTTTAAAAATAATAACAAATATAATGGAATAAAAAATACAAAACATTTTCATTTTTTTTAATTTCCATTATTTCAAATTTGAAAGATCATAAATGCCACTTTTCCTTTTGATGTTAAATGTGTTATTGAAACTGTTTATATGTTGTACGTTTGTTACTCTTTGTATTGCTTGCCCCTTATGAGTGTAATTTTGCAATAAAGAATTTTATTCATTTGTAACACCATTAAAAACTTATTACATGATAAAACCTCTGTGTTTAATAGCACTGACGCCGCCACTGAAGGAAATAATATTTGAACATCTAAAGTATGTATGAAAATGATAGAAAATAATGCGATGTGGAATAAGTGTACATGACACAAGCGTTAGTGAAGAAACTTTATATTAATGATTACTGATATTGTTTTTTTTTTTATTTCTATACTCTTTGAATAAGAGAGATATTTTAATTCCATGATCAGATGAATACAAACTGCCTTTACTAAGACTGAGTAAATCGTCTGGGAAAATAATTTTTTACAACCTATACCTATATGTTCCTCCTCATCGTCATAATCGGGTTCTGGTTCCTGTTCTGCCTCAGACGTATCCTCTCTCTCGTCATCTGCTAAATCTTCCGTAGAACATCGTGTAGTTCCTGATATCAACTGTGGTTTTATCTCAAAATCACTGTCTGCTTCTGACTCATTCAAATCATATACTCTCAATTTTAATACTTCTGGAGCACCCTGAAAATGCATATCATATTCAATTTTTTGTGCAAGTTTAAGATCAATCCTTCTGAAAACAACCAATGTTCATAAAATTTGATACATAATACATATAAACTGTATATTCTGAAGAAGTTTCATGTAAACTGTATATTTCATTAACTTATTTTTGGGGTTGTCATTATAAACACAAAAGCAGTCATTAAGGCCTGTTTACATTATACAGTATGTTAGGGCTGTTCCAGCAAAACATACATGGAACGGGGGGAAGGCAATTTAAATTTGCCACTACGGGTGGGCATTAGAAACTTATGTAAGATCAATGAAAATAAGGTTAAGTTTATTAATTTGCTTCTATGGCTGGTCCCCCTGTGAAAAAAATGCCTTCCCCTGGTGCCGTGTATGTTTTTCTGGAACAGCCCTTATATTTTTTATCAGTTATCATTACATTTTCCCTTTGATGTTTGCTGCTGATAAATTCTGTATCATGAACAGGTGTTTATCACCGAAATTATCAGGACAGTAGGTGACTTAGCACGTGTTTATCAGTGTGCACAAAAAAAGTTCCTTATATAAAAACCCTTTTTTTTTAATGAAATAAAAACCATTTTGTTGCTCTTGGATTACCAATAAAGTGAAAATAGAACTTTTTAATCTTGAGATCAAGTTTATCATTGGTTTATTGGTTCATCCTTCGGGTTCACCATAAACCAGTGATTAACTCGATCTCAAGATTCAAAAGTCCTATATTCTATCTACATAGTACATGCAAATACTTAAAATATAGTGTATTTCTATCTTGTGTTTTATTGTATGAATGAGATTTTATTTATGGAGCCAAAAAAACATCAGTGTAAGTATCAACGAAGTACATATACAAGTCAGGTTAATTCAACTCAGATATTTGAGTCATCTTCAGCCAGGATAGGCTGACTAGACTTCAAGAACACCTAGATTCACATTCATTTTTTGCAGGTGTTTTAATTGCTTTTGCAGTTTTACAGTTTCTTGTAGTGCTGTCTTCTGAACATCCTGGTTTTGTGTTTAGATTTTAAATCAAAACGCTGCCTTGGCATTACTTTGCTTTATCCATCTACATATAAATTCAACAATACAATACCAACATAATTGAAGGAGATGAAATTTTTACTACATATTTCTTTACCTTACTGTCCAGTGTATCAGAGCTGAAATCATTAGAGACATTCACAACCTTAGATTCATCAGTGCTATCTGGGTCTTCTGAAAATCTGTAAACATTAATATGACAGATCACAATTAATGAATCAAACTTGTTTAAATACCATTTTAATATGCAAAATAATATGCAGATCCTCAAATGGTACTAAATCAATGCATAAAATTTCAGATTTGCACCCTCAAAGTTTTGGACTTTTAGTGTTTACAAAAAACTTGTAGATACTAGACTGACACTTGTAAAAGTTATAGCGCTTCAGGATTCTTGATATGTGCATAGCTCATTCATATCTTTAATCAATATTTTCATTGATCTTCATTTATAATACTTTTTCGCCCTTATTCTTATACACCCCTAGTAATTGACATACATTTTTGGTACATGTGGTTTCAGTTTATCCTTTGTTTTGACAACTTCTACTGTGTCTTTGTTTCCTTTGTTTTCTTCTGATCCCAATAACTTCTTATCATCTTTGGTAACCACTGGATCTTTCATTGACTCTACCTGAAGGGCTTGTCTACTGAAATGGATAATTAAGAAAAAATGAAACAAACATGATTCATATCTAAATAATATAAAATGATTGAATAATCCATGGTTGCCATGCTTTTAGCATTATATAATTTAAAGGTATTCCAGTGACTTTTAAAGAATATTTTAGTAATATTTAAGGTTTAAGTCAGTTTTTTTCAAAGAATGTTTTTTTTTAAATTCAAGGCAATT
Source organism: Arcuatula senhousia (assembly GCA_963971305.1). Classification (NCBI taxonomy): domain Eukaryota; kingdom Metazoa; phylum Mollusca; class Bivalvia; order Mytilida; family Mytilidae; genus Arcuatula; species Arcuatula senhousia. The sequence goes on along the minus strand of OZ020307.1, from coordinate 44,042,343 downwards.
TCCAGAACCTTGAACTTTAAAATGAAATTCAAGGCTGTTTTATTAGGTTTAAAGGATGTGTGGCGACCCTTGAGGGTTCATTAGCAGTCCTTTTAGAACAAAGGTCTCTCAGTAGCCTGCAATGCTCATCATCCTTGAAGATAATCATATCTTGATGCCTACATTTTATTATTAAAAGATGTAATAGATTATAGAGCTCATATTTGTATGTGTCATCTTGATTTAAGCTATTATATGTCAAGAAGGGGGACTTTCCTGAAAATTTAAAACAAGTGTGGCCACTAAAAGTATGTCTCGCCTGCAGGTACTATCACTAAAATCAACTACTTAAGCTTTCATTTCTTGATATAAACACAAAAAGTGTCTGTATACCCATTATCAGATGCCTAGATATTATACTTTTCAAGCAATTCATTGTCCACACAAGTATTACAAAAAGTTTTCTGTCTGAAAAAAGACCTATGTTGAGATTCACTGAAGTGTAAAAATAGGGTCATGGTCACATGGCATGGTGACAGTTGCGCATACCATAACCTAAACTATCTGTATACCAAATATCAGATGCCTAGCTTTTATACTTTTCTAGCAATTCATCGTCCACAAAAGTCTCACAAAAGAGTTTAAGTCCTGAAAAACGACCTAAGTTCACAGAGTCACTGGAGCGTGAAAATGGGGTCAGGGTCACATGGCATGGTGACAGTTGTGTAGACTATTACCTGAACTGTCTGTATACCAAATATCAGATGCCTAGCTTTTATATTTTTCCAGCAATTCATCGTCCACAAATGCTTCCAAAAATGTTTACGGCCTGAAAATAGGCCCAACTTTAGAGTCACTGGAGCGTGAACATGGGGTTATCGTCACACAGCTTGATGACAGTCGTGTAGACCTTAACCTGAACTGTCTGTATACCAAATATCAGATGCCTAGCTTTTATATTTTTCAAGCAATTCATTGTCCACAAAAGTCTTACAAAAAAGTTTAAGCCGCTGCCGGAAAGTAATACCTATGTCTCGCCTTCTGCGACTATTCGTCGCAGGCCAGACAAAAAAGGTTTTGAATCATATGACTTGTATTTTGGGGCCATTTGAAGCTGTTGGCTGTTTTTATCTTGAGGATTTAGAATTGCTGCTAATTAATATTGAAATCTTTAAATGACATCTCATATACTAAGACTCCATGCCTCATTTTTATCCATAGTTAACAAGTTTTTATACCTTTTTCTTTTCTTGTCTCTGTGGTGGGAATCCTTTTCATTTGACGGAACTATCCTAACAGGAGGGAAATAGTCTGAAAATAGATAAAATGTATGGATACTGTCAAATTTTTTGTACAGAAAAAAGGATATCTTAATCAAAATAAGTAATATTAATGTCATGAATGTTGTTAAAGTATGACTGGATATATTTTTTAAATAAAGAATTCTTAACAATGGTGAAAATCCCATGGGATTCTGGTAACAGGATCAGAATGAAGAATAGTAACTTACCATCGCACATCAGATTCTAGTTTCAGTACCCTGATATAGCACAGTAAACTTTTGGTAACAGGGCCCTGATACAGCAGAGTCACTTGATACTATCTCCAATCAGGTGCAAGAAACAGGGCCCTGATACAACAAAGTATATATGTTACTTGATTCTGGTTACCAGGCCCTGTTACAGCAAAGTAACTTACCATCTCCCATCAGATTTTGGTAAGAGGGCCCTTATAAAGGATATCAACTTACAATCTCTCATCAGATTCTGGTTAGAGGGCCCTGATAAAGGATAATAACTTACCATCTCCCATAAGATTCTGGTTACAGGGCCCGTTTAGAGCCTCTATCAAGGACACAGCATAATAACCAGCTGGTACTCCATCCTGGCTGACTGGGTTCTCCTCATTATTGTCTCCCTGAAAGTAAAGAAGAACACTCAAATGTTAGTAAGAATATCAACACTTCTTAAAATGTATTGAAAAAAAAAATTTCAATATCAGAAAAATTCTGAAAATAATATCACATTTTTATCAATGAACATTTTGCAGGCAGGTGCATGCTTTGCTATTCAAAGAATTAAGTTTTTAAAAAAATAGTGTCAAAGGGTGGTAGATTTCTTACCTGGCCAGGTATAGCCTGTTTTCTTCTCATAGCCCTGATCTGTAGTAATGCCCTGAATGGTGATCTACAGATAGGACAGTTACTAGCTTGATATCTGAGTGACTCGGCACAGCTAGAACACAGACAGAGGTGACGACAGGGCAGGATCAAAGTATCTCTCATGTCAGACATACATATCACACATTCTGCTCCACTGTCATCTGGCTCGTCATCAGGGTCCAGCTGAAATACAGAACAGGGGAAATTATATTTATGTGTAATAACTATTGTTGTTCTTTTTGTTTGTATTTATTTAGTCTATATGTATATGAAACATTAAAAAGTTTTTTTTGTTTTATATCCTACATTTACTACAATTTACAAACAATCTAATTTTTTTCTTGTTACTGTGGATTTTTGTATTTTCAAGGGTACCACTCTCCCTAGTTTGATGAAACAAGATCAGAATTTCTGCTTTTGAAGTCTGCAGCATAAAGATCGATGTTAAATTTCCTCTTTGTATGGCATGAAAGCTGATACCCCATAAATCATAATGAAACCACAGAAGATCAATACATGTGAATTATGGGTGAATCCTGAGTTCACTCTTGTTTGCATTGTTAATTGATATTCAGTGGTTTTGTGTTGGTGTTTCCCTGTTTTACATTTTGTCTAAGTTTTTTTTTCCCTGTTCTTGGTTTTATCTCTGCCCTTTCTGACTTTTGACATTCAGATACCCAATTGCTGCTTCTTCTTTTGTTTTGTCTCTGTAATTTTTGGATGATTGACTTTTAATGTAGCAAAATATCTTAATGTTTAACAACATGTAAGTTCTGGACTGTTCCAAACCTTAGATCTATCCACTTGTTTATTCTCTATGCCATAGATTTCTTGCAGGAGATAAGACAAGCCATCCACAAATTGTTTCTGTTTTAAGGGTTTAAGTATGTAGCCACCGTCGGCTGAGCTCCGCTCGACCGTACCAAAGGTCAAATGTGCATGGTTAGGATGTTCTGAAAGATAACAGATACAATTCATCATGCTCAAGCTGTATACCAAATTAAATTAGAAGCTGAGAAAACTGTTACGAAATATTTTCCACTTTTGATCCTAAAAATAGTCTAAGTTGACTTGGAAAACAGGAAGTAGATCATTGGAAAGTAAAGAAAATGTACATCCACAGCTAAAGTTGTCTACCAAATTTGAAATCAATCCCTTTAGTAGAAGGCGAGATATTGTACTGGACAAACAGACGGACAGACAAGGTGATTGCAATATAGCCCCCTCTCTAACCAGTGGGGGTGTAATAAGTTTTGTTAAAACTATTAAGGATTTTTCATATTCTTTTTTAAAAAATGGGTGTCATTACTATTGCTAAAAGGAAATAAAGAAGGAATGTGTCTATGGGACACAGACGCCTCTGCTAGGCCAAAACAGGAAGTAGATGTCAAACAGACCTGAAAGTCACTTAAGACGTACAGTTTGTCATACTGAACAATCCTACTAAGTTTCAAATCATTCCCATGTATGGTTTCTGAGAAAAGCTTGACAGAAATTTACAAGTTGATTTTCAAAGATTTTCACATAGGCCTAGTCCCAAACAGGAAGTAGGTGTCCGGCAGACCTTTAAGTCACTTAGGACGTACACTTTGTCATACTGAACCATCCTACTAAGTTTCAAATCATTCCCATATACAGTTTTTGAGAAAAGCTTGACGGAAATTCTTACAGAGGGACATGAGTAAAACTTAATGCCCCCTGACATATCGTCGCAGGGGCATAAAAATATATCACCCGATCTGCCTGGTAGAGATAAAGTAATAGAATAATATGAAAAATTAATATTGCAATAAGTAACACTTATCTAACTTGATACATATCTTCCTAGCCTTGATCAGTTATGTCCTGTGCTGAGTTACAATCATGACAATAATAAACATTAAAGTTTTTGAGGGGTGATATTTTTATGAGATTTTTAAATCTTTCCAATGGAAACCTTTCAAATTATGACATGTGCAACCTGCTTCTATCAAATTATGCATTTGTTTATAAGAATGAGCATTGAATTTGCTGTGAAAGTTATCTAGAATTGAAGTTATTACATGGAAGCCAAATGTATACATATAAATTCAACGACAATATCACTATGACATTGCCATAATATTATACGACTGATTTTTTTTTTGTGGTGAAATAAAAACATACACATGTACAAGTCTAAAATTTATATCACTAATTATACCTTCATCCTCCACAACACAGTGAATCACGACTGGAATTGTGTCTTTATTTGAATCATACTGCCACTAAAACACAAAATAGGAAATATCTATAGAATAAGTACATGTAAAATAGAATACTGAATTCATTAAAATATTACATGTACATGATTATTTTTCTCTTCACAATAACTTGGCTAAAAATTTAAAGTCCTTATTTAGAACAGTGTCATGACACTAGACAGCATTTTGAGATATCTTTTAACTTGCCATTTTATTTGCAGTTTTCACTCATTCAAAATAAATGTCTGTATAACTGATTTACAAGCCTAAAAATGCTTGATTTGTTATCTACATGTAGATCTACCAGTATGTATTCAAATACAGTAAATTTTAGAGCACAAAAATAGTTTTAGATGGGCCAACAGACGGACATAGGTAAAACAATATACCCGTCTTAATAAGTGGGGGAATAATTATAGCCATTGTATTATTATTGAGTTGAAGGGTGTTCAAAGTCAGGTTAACTGACAAACCTAATTACATAAACATCCATGCTGGTTTTGTAAATGACATAATACAAAGTGGGACTGGAACACCTGCATAAGTAATTGACTACCGGTAATAATTGATAGTCAGGTATTAAGACCACTTGATTTTGACTAAACATGTACCTCTTCATCAGAGTAAAATGTGGGTTCAACAATGTGTCCTGGCTGAGAAAACAATTGATTGGCCCCCTTCTTGTAGTGAAATGTCTCAGACTTGATTGCAGGGTATTTGGAACTGATCCTGTAAAAATAAAAACATTTTCAACTATAAATAATAGAAGTTGTACTGTATATTTAACTTCCTAAGCACACAAAAACACTACAAGGTCTGAGGTTTTATGAAACATACCATGTATTTAAATTATATGATTTTTTTATCATCTTTAAGTATGCTTCACACTTGAAGACATTTCTCTTAAGAATTTTACCCATGACCAGTCATTTTTTCATACCTAAGCTGTATGCCATACAATTAGATCATTTGTTATGTTTCTTTTAACATATTTGAAAACATGATGAATGACTCCGCAAAAAGGTGAAGTTAAAAATCTTGTAAAATTAGTGACTTTTAAAAACTGCAATTTTATTCAATTACTTTTTGTACTTTTATAATTTTAAGTCTTCATAATGACATAGATGTTGTTGTTCATGTAATGATTTTGTAAACAGCTGTTGTAAACAACTTGTATTAGACACCCTGTACAGATTATACACATGTTCATCACAATTATACCTTTGATAGTTTGAAAACAAAAAATATATTTTCTACCATTTAAAAAAAAACTTGATCAAAATATTGATTTTTGATTACCGGTAAGAACATATGTTTCCAAATAATGACAGTTGACCCTCAAATCACACTGAAACAGATGTTTATCTAAACATGCCAATTGCCAAGGAATCATTATCTTAATCTACATGTACAATTTTTTCACATATTTGTACACTTCCACTGTTTGTTTCAAAATATGTTCAGACACAGTGGAAGATTGGGGAAGGGGGCTTATAAACCAAATTTTTGGCTGATTATTAATCAAATAAATTAAAGTTTGTTTTTGCTTGCAAAAACGATGTCTCCCCCTGTTTCCCCCAAAATTTCAAATTTCAAAAGAGCCTACAAAAATTTGACAATCAAAATTTCCTGGTAACGTGCACAACTACATAATTTGTCCTTCTATAAACCAAGTTTTGTTGAAATCAGTTCAGTAGTTTTAGAGGAGTTGCGCTGACAAGATGACAATGAGGATTTTCAGTAAATTTCTAAGTTCAAAGGGCCATAACTCCCACAGAAATTTGAGGATCAAAATTTCCTGGTAACATGCACAACTACATATGGTGTCCTTCCTATAAACCAAGTTTCATCATATTCATTGAATTTGGTTATGTAGTTTCAGAGGACTTGTGCTGACAAACTTTTTGATAGACAGACAGGACAAAACAATAATTCAAATGCCTTCTCATAAACATTTGCTCCCAACCCTTCACAAATGCTTCAGCATTATCTACTTACACTAGCTGTCCATTGTTAAACTCCTCTGAAGCGAAATAGTAGATAGTTATACCACATTTGGCATCGGTATCAAACACAAACTCGATATTATATCTGTTGGTATTCTTCTGGTCATCTTGTTGTACCTCTGCTTCTTCTGCCCTGTAAAAGTCAATTTCATCATATAACAAAATCAGGGAAATGTCTATCATTTGGTGAACAAAGGTAGTTACAAAACTACCAAACTTGGAGAATCCATCTCAAATGTCCAAGAGAAAAGACAAAACAAGGAAGACATACCAGAGAAATTGAAGATGGCAATGGTCCTGACTTGGTACAGGCATTTCAAAAGAAATGATGGGTTAAACCAGGTTTTAGTGTTTGGTGAGATTTTATGCCCTTTCTACCAATAAATGCCATACAGTTTTATTACAAGTTAATAGAGGATACCTGTCTTTCCGGAGGAAACCCCAGACCTTGGGCATTCAAATGAAAAAGGATGTATTTAATTACATATCAGTGCACATGTCCCATTTTTGTCATTTGTTTAATGGTCAGGGTTTCAAATTGTAAAAGATCTATAAACAATAATTTGCAACACTTCCGTCAGGTTTAAGATGAGGATGACCAAGTTTTTTCTTCAACACAATATCATGGAGTGTTGTTAATACAAAGTACAGAAGGTCCCTGTCATGGCTTGATTATTCTTCTGATTGTTAATGCAGGTATAAAACCTCTGCTTCTAAACCCTTTACTTAATCATATTTCATATTCAACCCTTTACTTCTACAAAATATGGTTTGATATGAGTTTCTGATTTTCATGATACATGTAGTTTACCCAATATTACTTGAATATGAAATATAATAAATTCATATTCAAGTAATATTGGGTGAAATAATATAATAATTTCATATTCAAGTAATATTGGGTGAACTACGTACATGTATCATGAAAATCAGTAACACAAATCAAACCATATTTTGTAGAAGCATTGTTTCTTGTATATATACCCATATTTTAATCATCATAGACTTACTTGACAAATCGTAAGGAATCTTTTCTAATATTAACCAGACTTTTCAGAGTTTTGGTTGGCTCATTTCCTGTTGATGATGGATATGGATACTAGAATAAAAAAAATATGAGTATTGAAATGTATATACCAGCTGACTGCTACATTTGTACATTAACATTTGCTTAATTTAATCTTGATAAACATTTTGCTTCGGTTTAAAGAAACTTAGTGACTTTGACAAAAATTTAAATCACATGTACTTCAAGTGAGTAATTGATTGGGCGATTGTTCTTTGCTAAATGACCAGTCAGCAATACTGCATCCATAATCAAGACGCCAATGGACAATGTGCTCATGTCCATGCCCATAATTGTAATAAGCTGCAGATTTATATCATCAGGTTAATAAAATTCTTTTTGTCCATCCATTAGATGCTTGCGCTTTTGGGGGGGGGGGGGGCAAGTTTAGTTCTTTCTGTAGTGTCAATTGAATGGTTTTGTTTGTCCTGTTTGTTGAAAAGAATGTCTATATTTTTAAAGCACTTTTATAATTTGTTGCTTCCTTACACATGTTATATTTTAAAGTTTGAATTCTTATATATCATGTATATTTTAAAAAGATTAAACTGCAGCTAGAGGGTGTATTATAAAAACTGAATCATAACAAATTAAACACAAGTCAAAAGAAGGCTTTCAGTTGTGTAATGTACAAAAATGTTATTTGCATGAATCAAATGAATTGGGAGTTATATTAAGGGTTTAGCATATATAAATCTTACAGCCACTGGCTTTGATCCAAGGAAATTAAGATCTTGATTTTCTCCAAACAAATACGCTTCTGGTTGGCTCATGTCAAACCTTTCTCCTCCCATAATGAAATGGCTTCCAAAATAGTTCCCTGAAAGTAAAAAAAAAACCCTGAAATTCTTTTGAACACAACTGTCAAGACTTCTATTGGAAATAGAGACCACGTTTTTTTATTTGGTTTGTTTTGTATTTTTTAATCAGCAGACCTCTGGTTTAAACATTTACAGCGGAAAAAATGGCCTTCAAAAATTACCCTATAAAACAATAAAAAATAGTGAAGAAAAGTCACAATATTAATATGGGTGCAAGCATTATACAATTCAAAAACATTCATTATTTTCTTTTGATATCTTGTAAGGGCTCTCAAGCACCATTAGCATGACTAGCTTTCACTGCAGAGGAAATATTACAAATTCATGTATGGCATAAAAGATACATGGAAATATTTCTTAAAATGTATTATAAATCATCTGGTCTTTTATCTGTTTTGAAACAGTCTTCCTTTTATATTTTACAAATAGCTTGAAGTTGAAGGGTTTCCCAATCAGTATTCTGCTGCTGTCATTGCAAAAACAACAGCTCAATTCTTGTGACATCTTTTTTACTCTGATCGATATATGGCGATGATCCTTGAATTTGGAACCATGGAACACCATTAAAAACAAATTCAAATAGCAACATATCAATTGTTGAACATCAATGGTATAATGACAAACTGTTGTCTTGCACTCCATCATAGGTTGCAACCTACATTGTACAAATGTACTTCATGTAAGAATAGAGAAAAGAGACATGACACTGACAGAATTAAGTACTATCAGCATAGGGTGGGCGGACCGCACAGGTGGACTGCGTTCTTGTATTTGTAGTTGTAATTCATGGAACCACTCCTTGAATGATCTTCCATTGACTAGTGGCTGTGACTACATTCTACATAAAATAAGCGTAACCAGGGAGTTGCCAATCCATCTTCGATAAGCAAGATGTAAAGCCAATGTCAATCTACACCATAAATCAAAGTAGAGCAAATTATCATGGCGATGTACACAGCAGGCACAGGGGCTTGGTACAATTTTTTTTTATATTTACCTCTATAACCACCCTCTGCGTCTATACCAGTATTGGTCCTGCATCGTATTTATTCAGATTCAGATAGAGGTAAATATAAAAAACAATTGTACCAAGCCCCTGTGATCAGCAAGTATTGAGTTATCGTACCATTTTTAGGGGGATATCTGTAAACATTGTTTGAACCTGCATCGATGTTATCGTTACCATCCGCTTGTCTACTAGTAAATGCTCCCATTCTAACCAAATTCAAGATTTAAACGCAATAAAAATAAATTTTCTATTCTCTGACATTTTTGTTAACTTCCTGTCATATTTGCTGACGTATAGTGTTGATTTCAATCTTTTTGTACTAGGCGCAGGATCCATTTACGACAAAACCGTAACAATAAGAAATATGAAAATGATGAAAATCTGGTACGGATGACGGGAAGGAGACTGTTTCAATTCCGATCGTAACCAAAAAGAACAAATTTTTGATATGGCAGTGACAAAGAACAAAAACCAGGTTCAACCACAGGCGCTTGTGTATAGTCAAATATTGCACGCTAGACAGTGGCCATCCCACTGAAAAATGATTTTTCAGTGGGATGGCCATTGCCTAGCGAGCAATATTTGACTATACACAAGCGCCTGTGGTTCAACAATAAAACTAGCTAACACTGTTAGTTATAGAAGGCCCTGCACTAATAAAACTAAAACTACCGACATCAGATTTGGGCGGGATATATGATTGAGACCTATTAGATTAACAGAGGAAACTTTGACCTATATGTATGCTCTTTCTTAATAAATTTCTTAAGTGACACAAAGGCCAGGCAAAATAAAAGAACAAATTCTGCTCAAAGTCGTTCAAAAGCGTTTCATTACAAACTACAGCAAGAACTCTGCTACACTGTTAGAATAGCAAAAACATGGAACATACTACCAGAACATGTAACGAACGCTTCTACTATTAATTCTTTCAAAAACCGTCTATACTACATATGCGATAGTGAGGACATATACTACTCTAGCCTGGCGAAGACGCGTAGAAGTGACAATACTTTATTGCATAATAAAACCTCAAAGAGGTTGAGCAAATACAAATATACATGTAAAACATACAAAAACAATGAACATGTAACTCTACATACAAAGACATTATATAGTATTTACAAATATGTATGACTTTGACCAATGTGGATCTCATTGTCGCAACTCAAATGATTGCTTTATAAAATCGACAACCGTGGGCAAAACATCCATATTTGGGTTAAGTACAAAAATCAATTTATCAATGGTTTCAAGCTGGTTAAAATTAGCATATTGTTTTTGTATTGAGTCAATAAATGTTTTTCTTATATTATTATTAATTTGACAATGAAAGAAGAAATGAGCTTCATCGTCAATTATTTTACATGATTTACAAAATCTGTGTTCTCTTGGTATATTCTTGTATCTACCAAGTTCGATCTCTAGATTATGGTCACTAATACGTAGTTTGGTAAGTATTTTTCTACTATTAAAGTTTGGAAGGTTTAAGTAATCTGAAACATTAACATCAGACTTTAACTTGCTGTAAAGGTATAATTTCGAGGAAGCATCAAAGCTAGATATTTTGTTTATTATAAGTTCATCATATTTCTCTTTAATAGTTTTTTTGTTTTCTCTTTTTAGTGACAGAATGACCATTGATGGTACCTGTGCCAGAAGGTAACATTAGCAATAAGAACATTAAAGAAAGCAAGTTATTGTGACTCGTATGTGATCGATGATACATGTAAAATGTAAAAGAATGGCAATTAAAATTATTGATTTTATATATTTTTAAACAGGCAAACAAACAATAAAATCAAAAACAAAAACAGAAAAAAAAATAGCAAGATGTGATAAACTTTCATTGCTCCAAGTTATCGTCGGCTCCTGACATGTTTCCTTCTGTTGATGGTTGTTGCCGAATGCGTTTGGGGTTGTTTTTTTTTTGTTTGAGAGGACTGTCTTTCATGAAGGTTTTTTAGTTGAACCGTCTAACACTTTAGTTGATATGAAAATATTGATCTGGAACCAAATTTAGGATTTTGCATGGTTTTCTGCATGGAAAATTTGGCTGTTAAAACGTTTCTTCTAACTGATGCCATAGACCTGTTATATTTAGATTGGATTTACAAATTGGCGAAATTTCACATTATATCCTTGTTTATAAATGCATGAGATTTCATATAAAATGATAACCATTTGAAGAGTACAGCTTTAAACTGTTATTTGTTAAAAAAAGAAGAAAGTTTCTTACCAGAGTCTTTTATATAATCGTTCATTCTTGTTGAAATGTCGTTGGGAATAACTTTAAACAAGTAAGGCCACTAAAAGTATGTCTCGCATGCCGGAACTATCACTAAAATGAACTACCTAAGCTTTCATTCCTTGAAAACAAACAAAAAGAGTGCCACTGTCTGTATACCCAATATCAGATGTCTAGCTATTACACTTTTCAAGCAATTCATCGTCCACAAACGTCTTACAAAAAAGTTTACGGCCTGAAAAAAGACCTAAGTTCACAGAGTCACTGGGGCGTGAAAATAAGGTCAGGGTCAGACGGCATGATGACAGTTGCGTAGACCATAACCTGAACTGTCTGCCGTATACCAAATATCAGATGCCTAGCTATTATACTTTTCAAGCAATTCATTGTCCACAAAAGTCTTACAAAAAAGTTTACGCCACCGCCGCCGGAATGTAATACCTATGTCTCGCCTTCAGCGACTATTCGTCGCAGGCGAGACAAAAACGGTGCCCTTAATGGTTGATGAATACAGTTAGATTTTCCAAAAAAAGTGGCTGGGGTATGAAAAAAGTTGTCCTATGAAAAATCACTTATCATGCGTCTTGGCTCTTTATAGAACATTTGAAAAGATATTTTCTAACACGTTTAGAACTAAGAAGCCACAAAACTATTGAAGTTGCTGCAAAAACTTAAATTGGAAATATTCTGCCTTTTGGGAAGTTTAAATCACACACACCGGCGCAAACGCCCATAAAATGCATGAAATTAAGACAAACTTTTTTTTGGTATCCACATTTACGTATGATATTTCAAAAATTACATATGTTCATTTTTCCTAGATACAACATTTTAGAAACAGTGAGAAAAATTCAATTATTCAAGTGGTAATTCTAATGAAAATGGTCAAAATTGGACAAAATGGCTTAACATGAGCTTAATCGTCCAAATTGATCACCCATGTTCATAAATACGTCTGTAGAAAAGGAAAATACCTAGTGCTCAACCTATCGGATTTTTTCTTCACTCATTGCGTTTGTAAGTTCATTGCAAAATATCAAGCCAGGAACATATTCCTGATGATCAAGACTTAATTTTTTACTACATAAAGATTTTAGCCCCATGCCAGAATGCACCCTTAAATGTTTTGTCATTTCATTTGTGTTTAAAAAAAAACAATTTTTCTTACATTTGACACTTTAAAGGGGGTTTCAAAAGAGCACATTCTATCCCTTTTAACAAGTTTTTAAATCAATTTTTGATTAGAACAAAATTACATGTAAATGAATCTTTCTTTGTTTTTTATCGATTTAATGCAATCTTTAATGATGAATTCATAGAAAAAGTACAACGAAAGTTTTTGCAAACCGATGTTTTTAAAATATTAAGACAATTCGACTGCGCCGGATTGGCAGTGGTGGACCCCCCCCCCCCAAAAAAAATAAAATAAATAAAAGAAAATATATTATTTTAGTGCACAATTTTAGCAAAATTGACCCCTAGAAGTCCCCCTTTCGTCCCGATAGACTATGAGTGATAATTTTGTAAAAGATCTGCTAACATTTTTCTATCTATGTCAAATCACCACTTTACTGTGCATTTAATCATATGCATTTGCAGGGAATAAAATAAACTTCTGGGTATATATTGCAACATTATCACTACGATGTCCACATTCCGTTCAGATTCACGCCAAAAGAGGAGTTTTCAACCACTGAACATTATGCATTTTTACAATTTTTCAAAAATAAAAACAAATGTATAATTTCGAAACCTTTCGCGACTCTAGTCTGATTTCAACCATGAAGCCCAAACTATTTTATTCCGAACAGTTGTTGGTGTCATCAGGCCCCGCCTATATTTTCAATCTGCACCAATCAAAATCGACAGTTAGTGTTGCGCACATGTCAATATTTCTATTGATTACCCAGAATTCTCGGTCACAACATCAACACAAACAACGACGAAGTCGATTCTTAGTTTATCATGGATAACCTTCGAGAACATGTCATGGTTAATCATTTTGTTTCAGCAACTGGTTGCAATTCAGAACAAGCAAAACAATGTCTAGCAGCTTCAAATTGGCAGTTTCAGGTAAATAAATCGAAAACTATCCTTTGTTAACATGGCGCATGTGTTTACATTTAGAAACCGGTGTGTTTATATTTGATTTGATGAATGGAAAGTTGAAAAATATATGACAAAAGACTAAAATTTCTTTTTCAGACTGCTCTAAGTTTATTTTTCCAAGAATCATCAATACCAACATGCAGAACGTGCAATGGAAATCACACGCAAAACGCAAATTATCCAGTAAGTATCACGCCACCATGTTGATGACATCACAAAATGTTTACAAAAAACAAACAATTATTCTTTATTAAAGTTAACTAATGTGGGTATCTTTAAGTTGATTAGTTTCAATTAAGGATTGCTTGATTGATTATCATTAATGGGAGTTACACGTCCTGTCCTGATTGGCAAAACTCGTCGATTTGTTATTGATTTTGCGACCTAGGTCATGCATTTATTTAGTGATGACCTAGTTTCCAGATAAAGAAGGGCAGACAGGAAAAGAATATTCTGAAATACCAACACGACCAATCTACTTTTCTTTTGATTCTACTATGAATTCAACCAACTATCATTATTCCAAGGAAAAGCTAAAGTTTTTTTTTAGATTTCACAGAAATTGTAAACAAATATTATGTAACAACAATCCCCTTTAGGTCAATCAGTCACTCCCATGTATATTGTTTATTCATGAGGAAATACACTAAAACATCTTTCCAATTCCTTTACAATCTTGGTGACTATTTGGTGTTCTTTGTTCATCAAAATAAAGTTTTTGAAATGACATGAATATTATCATTATACAAAATTTTTGTGTTCTAACTTCTAAGTATACATGTACATGTACAACAGGTACAAAAAAAAATAACACCAAATGTACATATATATACATGTTCTTGTATTTTTTATATAGGAATAATTAGTATTTTAATTCAAAAGGGTGGTGGTGAGTTCCACCTAATTAGCAAAAAATAAATGGAGAGGGTTGTTATCAGATCTGCATGAAATTAATAATTTTAAGATAGGGTTTGCAACCCCTTTGAACACTATCCTTCTGGATCCCCCAGGCCACTTTTTATTATTACATGTTAGTGAAAGTAAAAGGTATGACTTAATCTGAGATGTTTGCTTGGTTTGAAATTTTGAATTTTATTGAACAACTCTCAGAATTGGAGTTGTGTGCCTGAGGGGTAGCAAAATATTTAGAAATTTTCCATAACACATAAGATACCAAATATTTTTTTTGTTTACATGTAATTCCTAAATTTTATTTTAAAAAAATATCACCAGTTACAATACATATTTAGCACAAAGATAATCAGTCATCACCTTTAAGCATTGATAATCCAATTTTTTAAAATTTTTTTTTATTTTACATGTTTTATGTATTTTACAGTACTTAATGGTAATTGTTTTTTGTGGGCGCTGTGATTGGCAAATAAACAATTTGTTGTTGCTGTCATTGTTATCTGTCAAAACAATGAATATACCATCCATATTTTTGTTAAAATAAATTTATCTCATAAAAGTTTTTAAAATACTATTTAATATAAACATTTTAAATGGTTAAATATGGTTTTGATTATGGTTTGAAAATGTAAGGAAAAATACTGTATGTGTGATTTTACTTTAATTTGTGAATGGACTTCACAATTAACTGCATTAATTTATACATGTAAATTAATATAATCCCTGTAAATGTTTTCTTATGGTTTGTACTTTTGGTAATTATTTTTGGCCGGATTTCACTGGTAATAAAATGGTGAATTCTGGGTGGCAGGCGGGGAGAAGCTTTTATAACAGTTCCTCAGCAACTTCTTATCACAACCACTTGATATTTTGTATACACCATAAGGATGGGGTCCCATAATGTGGAATTTAATTTTAGGTCTATCTCTCACATATTTACTGTTAGCCATTTTTGACTTTGACAGATTTTTGAAATTACATGTATTAGCGGTTGTATGGACAGTAGGTAGTAAGTTATCGACATAAGGAATATCTTACAAAGCGTGAAGGATAGCCAATGACTGCTGACCTCTTTACTTTTCTTTCTTTTATCATTAGACTGAGTTTATAGATGTCTCTAAAAGAAAAATTACATGAATAAAAAAATTAAAGTACAAACATGGGTGTTGAATAAAGTACAGTTAGTATGAACATAGCACATGTACATGGCTTATTTGTTTAACAGGTGTAGACATGTTTTCTATTTACTTCCTTAATTTTACAAGCACATGCAATGTACACAGAAATAGATTTTGTTTCACCTAGGTACAGGTTCACAACCTATTGTGTTCTAGGGATTTATAACACGAGACTGCAGACTTTACAACCTTTGGTGTACATTAAATTAAGTAGAAAAATCATTAGACCTTGAGTATTTAAACGTCTAGGAAACATTTTTTCTTGAAAGTCCCAACTATTTTTATATTTGGTACACCTACAATAATGTAAATCCAATAACTTATTTTACAATTTATTTAAATTATTTTCTACCGTAATCCTAAAAAATTGTTCTCCTTTCGTTGTTGTCATTGATCAAGGAAAACTATTTGTATAATATTTACAAATTGAGAAAGGTTTAAATATAGATGACATGTTTGGCTGTGAGCCACACTGGAGATTTATCAATACTTGAAGGATGTTTATTGCTAACTTGAACTGTTATTGTAACAGCCAATCTGTGCCCAGGTGATTCATATTTTATATTTACATGTTTTGGTGTATTGATCATTTCAAATCATTAAGAAAGTGTAATCGGTACTTGTTAACCTATTAACCTGGGCAGATAAAGTGGGCTCTTCATGGAGGATGGATCCAAAGGCTGATTTGTTTAAAAGGGGGGTGTAATTGTCAAAAATGTTTTTTAAAAGATTGCCTTGAAGAATTAGAGAAGTTTGGCAAACCACCTTAAGGCTCAAATCAGTTTAAGGGGCATAAGCTTATCTGTAGATACATGTAGGTATTACTCTATTTTATTGACCCGGTTGGCATGGGTCAATTATTTCGGGCTTCTTCGTTTAAATCTTAACTGAAAGATAGAGAAAATTAAGCTCCACCCAACCTTGGGTATAAAATAGAGTAATAGCTCCTCAAGAGCTATGTTTTCGTAGCTAGCATAAGCCCTACTTCTCTCATCTTAATCCACCACTACTGTCTTTAACATTGTCAAAAGCTTAAAAAGCGTGTTCGAAAGATACAAGATATTTTTCCTTCAAAATGCAAAACTGTACCATACCTGTGACTGTCAATACTGAAATACATATATATTTACATGAAAGTAGTAATTTATTAAAAGGGGGAAGGGTTCAATTTCAAATTGTTGAAACTGTGAAAGACTGCACGAAAACATTATTGCTACATGATCAGGCCAGGGTGGGGAGAGGGGGGGGGGGTGATACTGAATCTGCTACTGCCTTGGGGCCCCTGTTTCATGTCTTTGGTTATAGTCAAGGTACCCCCATTTAACAAAATGGCTTAGCCAATTATATTTGAATATACTTTAAAAATACTTATGAAGATTTTTTTTTTATCTCCAACTTTCTGAATTATGATACATAATATCTTACATGTCTTACAAGTACAGACATGTTGATTACTATGTAAATTAAGTTATTGCATATCTGGAAGAAATGTAAATACAATCTATTTTGGCACATCAGTGCATCTAAATAGTCCATGCATTAACCCCATTCTAATCAATCCAAAACTGTCCTAATTTCAGGACAGATTGAACTATATTCATTATTTACATGACAGTAACATATGGCAAAACTTGATTTTAAAATTCAGTCTACCTTCAGCTTTCTAGGTCACCAAGTTACAACTTTGGTGTAAACAAAATTTAAAGGTGAACGACCTAAATACAAATTAATATCAGAAAACAAGGAATTTTATCTGTAAGAAGAAAACATCAAAACATGTTTATTTTATCCTATTAAAAAGATATTGGCAACTATTTATTCATAAGGCTAGATGCAGGGGCCTTTGTCCAACTACTTTTGCTTAGATATGGCTCTTATCCTACATGAACATGTAGGTATATACATGTACAGATATAACAGTTTCCTAAGATCAGTAGTTTATAATTGGCCCATCCTCCCCTTAAAGATAAAAATAATTGAATCACCCCTTATGTTCTAATTTCTGCTAGGTCATTTATATGTATATCAAAAATAAACTATATTTGATTGTGTTTCTTCTTCTTCTTCCGGGTAAGGAACCGAATTCAGTTTTGAATGTAGGAGGTTCCGCGAAAACTATCGCAATGTCGGACAACACAGAAAGTTTTCTCTGGCTATTTACAGGATAAAACGTTCTCTATATATTACAATTAAAACTATGTACAGGGTGTAATTGTCTAAATGTTTACAGAGCATGCCTTAAGGGCAGCTCTGAATCCATCAACTGTGTCAGCGGATGTTGCTGAATTTGGCAGTTGGTTCCATTCTCTAATGGTCCTTGGGAAGAATGATTGTCCGAAGGCGTCTGTTGTGGCCCTTTCTTGGTAGAAGCGGTTTTTACCTCTGGTCCTGCTATCGTTTGGCGTCAGATATTGGTGCCTATCTATGTCTATTAGATCATGTTGGATTTTGAACAGCATACATAGCCTATTTTGTTTCCTGCGGTCTTCCAGGCTTTCCCATTTTAAAGATGATACCATTTTTGTTACACAGCCAGGTGTGCGGTCTGTGTAGTTGTTATTAACAAATCTTGCTGCTCTTTTCTGTACTTGTTCGATTGATTTTATTTTAGCCTGTTTCGTGGGGTCCCATACTGTACAAGCATACTCAAGCGAAGGTCTTACTATTGTTGAATATGCTGCTGCTTTAACCGGTTTAGTGCAGTCTTTAAGGTTACGTCGTATGAAGCCTAGTGTTTTGTTTCCTTTTCCCACTATATTGTCGATGTGTCTGTCCCAAGTTAAATTATTGCTGATGGTAACTCCTAGGTATTTACTTGCTTCAACCGTGTCCAGTGTGTGTCCGTGTAATTTGTAATTCGTTGGTATTACAGGACGATTCTTGGGATGTATTCTAATTACAATGCATTTTTTTGCATTGAAGCTCATTTGCCATTTATCTTCCCAGTCCTCTAATGATGTGAGATCTTTCTGTAGTAGGTCACTATCTGCTTGGTTACTGATAGTTCTGTAAAGAAGGCTGTCGTCTGCAAAAAGTTTGGTCTCTGATGATGTTGTTGTTTCTGGCATGTCATTTATGTAGGCCAGGAACAGTAGGGGTCCAAGGACTGTTCCTTGAGGAACACCAGAGAGTACTGGTACTTGTTCAGACGCTGCTCCTTCCAGAATAACGCTTTGCATTCTGTTTTGTAGAAAAGATTTTATCCACCTGTTTGCTTTAGGATTTACTCCGTAGTACTCAAGTTTGTGTAGTAGGCGATGGTGTGGCACTTTATCAAACGCTTTAGCGAAATCTAGTAGGATGATATCTACCTGGCTGTTACTTTTTAATTTTGATGCAATATCATGGATGGTGATGATTAGTTGGGATTCGCAAGATCGTCGTTTGCGGAATCCATGCTGTGCAGTTGTAAGAATTTTGTGTCTGTCGAAATGGTCCATTATGCTGCTGTGTATAATGTGTTCCAAGACTTTGCATGTAATGGAGGTAAGTGATACAGGTCTGTAGTTTGATGCTAAATGTCTTTCATCCTTTTTGAAAAGTGGGACTACATTTGCATCTTTCCAATCTTGAGGGACTTCTCCAGTGTTAAGGGATGCTTGGTACAGTTCTGTAAGAATAGGAGAAAGTTGGTCTGCTGCTGTCTTTAGTATAAAGGATGGTATAGCATCTGGTCCAGTTGCCTTATGTGGTTTCAGGTTCTTCAATAATTTGTGGACTCCTTTTACGTTGATTTGTATGTCATCCATGGTGGTATATGGACTTTTCCCTTTATTTGGGAAGTTGTTCAGGTTCTCTTTTGTAAATACTGACTGGAATTGGTCGTTGAGAATGTTAGCTTTGCTTTTGTTGTCGCTTTGAAGGAAACCCAGTTTGTTCTTTAATGGTGCTACTCCTGTCCATTCCTGTCCTTTGCTTTTGATATAGGACCAGAATTTCTTGGAGTTGTCCTTGTAGTTGGAGCTGACTTCTTCCATGTATTTCTTATTGGCTTGTCGTACTTCCCATTGTACTTCTTTTCTTAGTCTCTTGTATCTGTCTTGGTCTCTTTTCTTTTTAGTTTTCCTAGCTTTCTTGTGCGCCTTTTGTTTTCGGTTGATCTTTCGTCTTATTGCTGTGTTCATCCATGGATGTGTGTGTCTACCTTGAGTCATTTTTGTTGGTACTCGCTTCTCAATGGTTTTTTGAATTTCAGATTTGAAGCTTTGCCACATGGATTCTACAGTTCTGTTGCAGGTATTTTTAAAAGATGTCTTGAACGTTTCGAGGTCTTCCTTTATCTTATATATATCTGCCTTTTTCCACAGGTATATCTTTCTTTTAGCTGGTTTTGGTTTAAGAGGTTTACATGCTATATCAAGTAAGACGATGTCGTGGTCGCTGTTTCCTATTGATGGTAAAGGTTTACATCTTAGTTTGAATGATGGATGAGAGGTAAGTATTAAATCCAAAGTGTTTTCTTTGCGTGTTGAGAAGTCTACGATTTGTTCTAAACCGTTATCAGCTACGATGTCTAAAAATGCTTGACTGGTTTTTGTGGGGTACTGTCTATGAGTGATGGTCTGTTCTTGCCAATTTATATCTGGTAGGTTGAAGTCGCCTCCAATCAAGAAGATGTTTTTTTGATTTTTTGATCTTATAGTGCTTATTTCTTCTTTAGCGGTATTGAGGTAGGTGTCATCTGTTTTATCAGGAGGGCGATAAAATGCACCAATAAGCATTTTCTTTTTTCCTTCTAAGGCGATTGTGCCAGTTAATAGTTCTATCTCACTGCTTTTTATTATGTTCCCTAGTTGTAATGATTGTTTGGCTGCTATCAATACTCCCCCATGTGGGTCTTTTGGGCGATCCCTTCGTTCGATGTCGTATTGAAGGTAATCAGGAAATATTTCACTGGACTTAATGCTTGGATCTAGCCATGTTTCTGTGCCCAATATTATGTCAGGATCAGTTGATTCTATAATTGCCTCTAGAAGTTTACCCTTTTTTCTTAGACTCTGGAAGTTGATGTTCAGCAGTCTTAGTTGTTTCTTAGGGGTTGGTTTCGTTTTTGCCGGTTTAGGTGATGATGTCATAAATGGAATATCTGCACTGAATGATGTTGTGTTGAAAGATGGTGAGTTAATACTTGATCCTGATGTTGATGGTATGTCTGAATCTGATATACTGTCTAGTAATAACGGATTAGTAGATATATTCATGGAGGTATTTTTGCTGTCTTCTCCACTTGGTATAAAATATACTTTTGTCGAAGAGTTATTGGGTTTTGAGCATGATGGACATGTCCATGTGTCTTCGCTCTTGCCTAAATTGCTGAATTCTGTTGTAGACATTCCTATGCAATTTCTGTGTGTCCATTTGTCACAGTCGTCACAGGCTATTGATTCTAATTTGCATGCTTTTTGGCAGATTGTGCATGGGAATCTTGGTCGTCTAGGGCCTGGGTTTGTTTCTAAGCCACTAAGTAAGAGTAGCAAGAGTCTTTGTGAACTCCTATCTCTTGTGATTGAGTGTTCTGGCTGTGTTAATTGAATGCGTTTTTTGACATTCCTTATCCAAAAGTAAGTTTGTGTTGTTGCTGTAATTGGGTTACTAAGGCATTCTGTTAAGTATATGTTCACTCCTTCTATGGCGTCATGTGAGTAAATTGAGTCCTGGTGGGAATGTTGGTATTTATGGCTAGGATTTACTTTTATGTGATGTACCATGAAAGCCTGTCTGGTCCAGATGGTAAGTGTAAGTATAAAGATAGCATAGTAGAACATTTTGTTGTTATGAGGTTTTATACTATTGGTACTTACTGGGTGGAGGATTCTCCAGACTGAGTCTTCGTATTCCAAACCAATCAGCTGTTATCCGCTTCTGGAAGAGAAAGTATATGTTTGGGCGTTGTTATTTGGTAGTGATTCAATGCGAAAGGTAAGTAGTAAAACCTGATAAGATAAACTCACCTAGAATTTTACTACTTGTCTCGAATGTTCACTGGCAACTCTGTTCTCCAAGGCGGATTTAAGCGTCGATTTTAGAATAGGGTGTTCAGTTCGTCTTGTTCCACTCTGAGTTGTAGTAATTCAGATTTCTGATCAATGTTGAAACATTCAATGTATGTGTCTAGTAGAATGGATTTGGTGGTGGCTAGACTGAGAAGGCGTCCTGGATGTATACCGTCTTTGTTGTTTATTGCAAGATTTACCGATTTGCGTGTTTGTCCTTTCCTTCTCTTTCGTCCTCTAAAGAAGAACTTGCTGACTTTGACTGATGTTTTGTTGAGTTTACTGTTGAGTTGGTAGATTTTGTGGTTCAATTCCTGTATTTGCTTGGTAACTAAGAAGTCTTCAACTTTGTACCTCTCTGGATTTTTGTGGCCTTTGTACTTGTTCCAGTTGGTTATGGAGAGTAATGGGCAGTCGATGAATTTAATTTCAGCGTTTTGGTACTTGTTTACAATATTAATTGCTCTATTGTATTGTTCTTCTATGGTTTGAATTGACTTTTTGTTGTGAGATTTGAGCTTTATAAATCTCCCTTCTTTTTAGCTCACCTTGCCGAAGGCAATGTGAGCTTTTGCAATCACTTGGCGTCCGTCGTCCGTCGTCCGTCGTCCAACTTTTCAAAAATCTTCTTCTCTGAAACCGCTTGGCCAAATGTAATGACACTTGGTAGGGTTGTTCTGTAGTATGTCTTCTACAAAACTATCGTTCGAAATTTTGATTCGACAAAAAACATGGCCGCCGTGGCTAAAAATAGAACATAGGGGAAAATTGCAGTTTTTTGCAAATTACTCAAAAACCGTAACAGATATCAAAATTCTAGCATAGGGTAAAAGTGATCAGCACCTCAAGATCTACCTGCCCAGAAATTTTCAAGAAGATCCAACAACCCATGTAGGAGTTATTGCCCTTTTTCTGGATTTTTTTCAAAAAAATTACTTGTTAAGCCCTATATCTTGAAAACTATACAAGATATTTCAAAAATTTAAATTGCATATGACTAAGCACATCAAGATCTACAAAAGTCATAACAGAGTCAAAGTTGTAGGATCGTTCCTTTAGGAGTTATACCCCTTGGATTGTAAAAATTGACCATTTTCACAGTTTTTTGTTCAACTTTTCAAAAATCTTCTTCTCTGAAACTGCTGAGTCAAATGAAATGAAACTTGGTAGGGTTGTTCAGTAGTATGTGGTCTACAAAATTATCGTTCGAAATTTCAATTCGACAAAAAACATGGCTGCCATGGCTAAAAATAGAACATAAGGGTAAGTTGCAGTTTTTTGCAAATTACTCAAAAATGGTAACAGATATTAAAATTCTATTTGGATAATAATGATCAGCTCATAAAGATCTACCTGCCCTGAAGTTTTGAAGAAGATCTTACAATGGTTGTAGGAGTTATTGCCCTTTTTCTTGTTTTTTTTTTTCAAATTTTGCTCTTTTAAGACTTATATCTTGAAAACAATACAAGATATTAGAAAAATTTAAATTGTATATGGTTAAGCACATAAAGATCTAAAAATTATGTAATGGGGGGTCAAAGTTGTAAGACCTTTCTTGATAGGAGTTGTTTCCCTTAGAACATTAAAATTGATAATTCCACAGAGTAGCAGTCCTTTGTTAAAATATCCAGCATATAAGTATCATCGAATACAAGGTGAGCGATTCAGGCTCCTGGGAGCCTCTAGTTTGGTAAGGTCGCATGTACCGGACCAGAGGTAAATTATGACGTGTTGATGTCTTTTGATGGCTTTTTCAATTCTGCTTTTGATAAGATCTACGAGTACTTCGGTTGTGGCCCCTGGTAGGCACCACGATTCAAGTGGGAATTCCTTATCTTTGCAGGCGTTTCTTAGTGTGAAGCCTTTACTATCAGAAACTAGGATAGGGGTTTTGTATTGGAACCCTTCTGGATATTGAGGCTGTTTTTCGATGTATTTTTCGAGTTTTCTACTCATGAGTTCACTCTATCTTTGTTGTTTACATTGGAGATTTTACCGGAAGTTGGGTTGTCACAATTCCCGCCGGTTGTCAAAATTATGAAATCTCAATTGGATGATTTTTATCTGGAAATTAGCTTTATATGTGTGTGTTGTTGTATTTTACACCCTGTATATATATAGATATGTTTTAGAATGGCCGTAAATGATGAATTTCTAGTAATTTTCAGGAGCCGTCAGAAGACCAGCTGTGTTGTCCGAGCATGCGCCAATGTTGTTTAATTTACTATTAAAGCCAATGTTGTTTACTACATGTATCTACATGTAGAATGTATTATGAAAATGTGCATGCATACTTTATTTTACGTTTCTACTTTCAGGTCTGTGCCCCTGCTAATACTCCTGCCACGCCTCCCAATTTTCCAGATGCACTACTAGCGCTATCTAAATTATCAACAAATTCTTCACAGTACGCCACATCGCCGAAACAGGTTGCCAATTCACCCAAAGGATTTGAAATGGAGGTCCAACCCTAAAGATAAGGTTGAAGGACTATTAGACTTCAGTATCCATGGAAACATGAAATAATTGAATGTCGAGTGTTTTTTCTCTCCATGGGGGATTACCATCATTTTACAGTAATGGATACTCAGATGTTTCATTCTCTAGGATTTGTCCTTAACCTTGTTTTTATGTTGTTCATATAAGTGCTTTATTGTATAGATTTTTGGGTGTTCAAGGCCAAGCATGGAAATGACAATGATCTCTAATAATGACTGTTCAATTCAGGCCAGAAGATGCTTGTAGAATTTTTTTTTTATTTTAATATTTTTGTTTGTTAAAATCTACTTGTCTTTCTAGAATGCTTTTGTTTATTTTTATTACTAGGTTAGGATAATAAGGCACATATAATTGTAATAATTGTTTTCAAGCGATCAAAGATCAAGAAGCAAACAATGGCTGCTATTTTTTAAGCTCATTTTTTCCATTTTTTTTCGTAATCATGGTAACAATTTTTACAGTAATGGACAAGTTTTTCAAATCTCAGTGTGGCATTTCACATCAATATTTCATAGATTTCATTTTCAACATACTGCCACACTCGACTACAATACTAATTTCATTGTGTTTTAAGAATGATCCAACTTGTACAAAATTGTAGTTAAAATATTATTTGTTGTTTTGTAAAATATTTTGTGTTAATATTTGATATTGTCTCCCCTTACATTTTGTAATGTAATTTTCCTAAATGTAGCATTATTTTTTTTCATCTCCCCTTTCCATCAATATTTTTACACATTTTGCGTACTTCAATGACATTTTGTATATATGTACTTTGTTTTTTTGTACAGTTATAGTATTGTAATTATAGTTGTGAGAGATTTCTATCTTGCAGCTCTCAAGTTCCAGGTACAATTATAAATTGTTGAAATAAAGTTAACTCAGGAACTTGATAACAAAACATTGACTTATGTTTATTTATTAAAGCCCTATATATAAAAGTTTCATTTTGTAAGTACATGTACCAAAGTGATTGTCAAGCTACAATATACAGGAGTATTTTTAGCTCACCTGGACCGAAGGTCCATGTGAGCTATTGCCATCACTTGGCGTCCGTCGTCGTCCGTCGTCCGTCGTCCGTCGTCAGTCGTCCGTCGTCCGTCGTCGTTAACATTTTTCAAACGTTAACTCCTCTAACACCAATGGCTTTTAAATTTGGCACAGTTGTTTATTAGCATAGGTAGTATAAAACTAGCGTGGGGATTTTTGATTCGTTGAAAAACATGGCCGCCATGGCTAAAAATAGAACATAGGGGTAAATTGCAGTTTTTTGCAAATAACTCGAAAACGGTTACAGATATCAAAATTCTGGCATAGGGTAAAAGTAATCAGCACCTCAAGATCTACCTACCCTGAAATTTTCAAGAAGATCCAACAACCGATGTAGGAGTTATTGCCCTTTTTCTGGATTTTTCAAAATTTTGCACTTATTTAGCCCTATATCTTGAAAACTATACAAGATATTTTAAAAATTCAAATTGCATATGATTAAGCACATCAAGATCTACATTTCATGTAGTTAGGTCAAAGCTGTAGAACCATTTCTTTTAGGAGTTATGGCCCTTAAAGCGTCAATATTTACCATTGTTCATTACTTTTCCCCTGAATTTCAAAGATTAACTTGTCTGACACCATACATCCAACTTCAACCAAACTTGGCACAGTTGTTTAATAGCATTAATGCTACAATTCTATCGTTCGGATTTTTGATTCGTTAAAAAATATGGCCTCCATGGCTTAAAATAGAACATAGGGGTCAAATTACAGTTTTTTGCAAATAACTCAAAAACGGTAACAGATATCAATATTCTGATGGGAGACAAAAGTGATTAGCATCTCAAGATCTACCTGCTCTGAAATTTTCAAGAAGATCCAACAAACGACATAGGAGTTATTGCCCTTTTTTTGGATTTTTAATTTTTTTTTCACTTATTTAGCCCTATATCTTGAAAACTTTACAAGATATTTCAAAAATTCAAATTGCTTATGATTAAGCATATCAAGATCTACAATTCATGTAATTAGGTCAAAGCTGTAGAACCATTTCTTTTAGGAGTTATGGCCCTTAAAGCGTCAATATTTACCATTGTTCATTACTTTTCCCCTGACTTGTCTGAAACGATAAGACCAACTGCATCTTAACATGGCACACTGTTTGATAGCTTATATGCTACAACTCTATCGTTCAGATTTTTGATTCGTAATAAAAACATGGCCACCATGGCTAAAAATAGAAAATAGGGGCAAATTTCATTTTTTTGCTAATAACTCAAAACTGGTTTCAGATATCAAAATTGTGCAAGAATCAAAAGTGATCAACATATTAAGATCTACCTGTCCTGAAATTTCGGAAAAGATCTGACTGCTGATGTGGGAGTTATTGTTCTTTTTCCTAATTTTTGCCAAATTTGCACTTATTAAGCTCAATATCTTTAAAACCCAATATCAAGATATTTCATAAATTTAAATCGCATATTGTTAAGCACAATAATACCTACAAATATATGTATCTGCGTAGTTCAGGTGAGCGATTCAGGCTCTTGGGAGCCTCTTGTTTTAATTCCCTTCTGAAATGGATGTGTCGTTGAGTAGCAACAATCCAGGGACCCTCTTTTGTCAGTCAGTAAACTTCCATGAATGATTACAATATTTCTGGGTCTATTGTTGCTGTAGAAGGTCAATGTAGATTATAAAGATGTGCTGGAAATGTGTATTATGTATGTGATGAGGTTTGTCAGTTACCTGCCCAAGGTCGGTGGTTTCCTGAGAATTTTTATTTGAGAGAAACACAAAACCAGAAGAATTAAAGACCGCAATGGTCCTGACTTGGTACAGGCACTTCCAAAGAAGTGGTGGGTTAAACCAGGTTTTATGGCGCCAAACCTCCCTCTTCCATTGCGATCTTAGGATCCGGTAATGACCATAGAACACAACATAGTTGTGAGACACAATAGGGATATTGAGGTGATCATCTCAGTACAGCAGACCAGTCAAACACTAATTAAAACAATTAACTATCATATCTTTTAACTCAATTTTGAACTTTTCGACTAGTGGCTGATAACGAAGAAAGATTTTTTTTAGTGATCGTATGAGACGTATTTTCTTATAGCCCTGCTTCAAAAGTCGGTCACGAAGAAACCGGTGTCTGATCAAAAAATCTGTGAAATGTGTGCAAGCTCTGGCATATCGAATAAGTTGAGAAATATAAACACCGTATGCAGGAGAAGTAGGTATATTGCTCTGTAGATTAGGAAAATTAATAATTTGAAAATTAAAATCGTCTCGTTTATCGTAAATTTTTGTACTGAGATGACCACATGGGTCAAATTCGAGGTGCAAATCCAAGAAAGACGTGAAGCAATTAGATTCGGTGGTCTCTTTAATCTCCAATTCCGGAGGATATATTGAAGGAATCCAACTACCAAATGAAGTGTTATTGACAGAAAGGACATCATCAATATATCTGAATGTAAGATTAAATGACCTTGCCTCTTTCATCTTCTTGTTCTTTACGAGTACCTGAAGAAATTCAGTCTCGTAA
Organism: Arcuatula senhousia; assembly: GCA_963971305.1. Taxonomy (NCBI): domain Eukaryota; kingdom Metazoa; phylum Mollusca; class Bivalvia; order Mytilida; family Mytilidae; genus Arcuatula; species Arcuatula senhousia. The sequence continues at coordinate 44,014,596 of OZ020307.1, read as the reverse complement.
GAGTATAAAAACAAATCGGCGAGGAGAGGAGCACAGTTTGTGCCCATTGGAATGCCGATTTGTTGTTGAAAAATCTCTCCTCCGAAGGTGACAAATATGTTGTCAATGAGGAAATCAAGCATACTGCAAACTTGTTCCAGTGTGTAACAAATTTTATCTTTGAAAGATGTTTTGGAAAAGAATGTAGAATTATAACCCAAAACAACAAAATTCCTTGAGTTTGAAAAGGCTTTTTCGAGAAGTTTTTTCAGGCGACCTATGTCTAGGGTAGGCAGAACCTTAGGGTTTAGACAATTCTGAAATTTGAACGGATAATTTTTAGCTTTTGACGTTCTGGGCTAAACTGAAGGTTCCAAGGAGACTGAATCACTCGACGAATTTCTAAAGCTTCTTACATTATATGGTTTGAAGCATGAATTTAATAGTGAAGGGACATGCATGACACAAATCACATTTTAAATATTGAAGTAACCAAAGCAAAGGAACCGTGTTTTTATTGCTGTTCTTCATTCTAAAGTCCTTGGGAGGTCTTCAAGTGCACTTTACTTCAAGTTGAGGACGACACCTAGCACCAGCGTTCACAATTGCGAGATAATCAACAATTTACATACAAATCTGGCAAAAAATCTAACAAAAACTATCATACGTTGCCCGACAATCACGTAAATTGGGTCTATTCAATATATATGACACTGACTGGAAATGAAAAATGTAGACAACACATTAAAGAAAAGCTTAAGTTGTTACTACAAACAAGAAAACGGACACGGCCTACCAATTTACTTGTTAGATGACTTGGGGAAGAAAATAGGTATGATGGTGACAAATTAAATTGGTATAAACTGCTATTTTCAATATGACACTTGTTGTTTCACATCCTCGGAAACCCAGGGCTTCTTTTCTCGCTACCCCTGGGACACGACGCACATAATACTTCGTTTTCGATAGTTTTGTATCGAGCTTTCCGATTGGTCGCTTTAGATTTATCTAATGCGATTTAAACATGATTCTATATACAAATAATATTAAGTTCAAGATCAGATCCTGAACTCAAAACGAAGAATTTCATACCAAATGTCCCAGGGGTGATGAATGAGTAAGCGAGAGAAGAAGCCCTGGGTTTCCGAGGATGGTTGTTTCAGAACAGATGTTTTTTTTAAATAAATTTTGTTAAAACTTGATTTAACTTGCTTAGAGATATTTTTGTAGAATTTCACAAGTTTCACAGTTTTGAAACGCTATTTCTTTACCTTTATTAAGCTGAGATGATTAAACTAAGTTTTAATTTTCCCAATATTAAGGTGCTGCCGCAATAACTTCAAAAATGGTCAATTTTGACGATAATGGGGCAATGATTCTCCAAGGGAGTCGTGTTACAACAGTTGTGTAGAGCTCTTTATGTTTATTTTTCAAGAAGGTTGCATATTTTCTCTATCCTTTTTGCGATAAATGCCAAAAGATTGGTACATTTTTGTCTCGCCTGCGACGGATAGTCGCTGAAGGCGAGATATAGGTATTACTTTCCGGTGGCGGCTTTTTTTGTAAGACTAATGTGGACAATGAATTGCTGTAAAAGTATAATACCTAGGCATCTGATATTTGGTATCCAACTGTCAGCTGTGTGACCCTGACCCCATTTTCACGCTCCAGTGACTCTGAAAACTTGGGCCTTTTTTCAGACCGTAAACTTTTTTGTAAGACTTTTGTGGACGATGAATAATAAGGCATCTAATATTAGGTAAACAGATAGTACAGGTTATGCTCTACACAACTGTCACCATGTCGTGTGACCCTGACCCCATTTTCATGCTCCATTGACTCTGTGAACTTAGGTCTTTTTTCAGGCTGTATTTTTTTTTGTAAGACTTTTGTGGACGATGAATTGCTGGAAAAGTATAATAGCCAGACATCTGATGTTGGGTATACAGACACTTTAAGTGTTTATATCAAGAAATGAAAGCTTAGGTAGTTGATTTTAGTGATGGTGCCGGCAGGCGAGACATACTTTTAGTGGACACACTTGTTTACCGACGACAATCGAAAGGACTTTTAACAAAGCTGATACATACAATAAACAAAAGTTTTTATGTAATCCTGTCAGTGGTTTTACATGAGCTGAAAATTAAGCCAAGCTAAATGTTTCTCTAGAAAGGTAAGAAAGGCCAATTTTGTCGATTGAGGTGAAAACTATAAAGGGCCAGTGTACAACTTTGACTGAATCTAGGCTAACATTAAGATGCTGATAAAATCAGAATTTGACAAGTAAAAAAAAGTGTAATTTGTACTCATTGGAATTGTCTAATTTAAGAACGATAAAACTTATCTTTAATATTGAGTATATGTACATGTATGTATTACTATACGTAAGTGGATAAATAATCAAAAGTAGTTATGATTGATACATTTCATTTAACGTGGAATCATCAGATCCTTTCAAAATTTATTTCCTTGACTGTATGAATAAAGAGGAAACCAATGAAGGCCAACGAGTCTAATGATTCCTTTAAGTTAGGATTTACTACTACTTAAAACTAACTCTGAATCATCGATGCCCGATCGAGTGATCTTCTTAGATTTGGTCTCTTCATGCCATTGTGCTTAATTTGTAAAACTATCGGTGGAACAACAAATATTATACTAAATTCAACCTTCAAACTGAAAGTATATTTATAATGTTTTTAAGTACAATTTTAAAGTATGTTATATATTTACAAACAAACCAGTCAAGTATATCCAATATGTTTTGACAACGGCATAGATGCCCTATTTAAAAACTACAAAAATACCAATATTTACGTCTGTGTTGACGAGGAGAAAACATCATCAATATAGGTTAACCACGCGAGATATGATTTTAAAAAAAGATAAAACAAGCCAAATAGTAAATTCCACAAATCACATTTTTTTTTAAATTGTCGTTTTACTCGCAGATTCTGTAGCTAAATAAATGATTCTGTTCAAAATTCAAATATAAAACAAAAGAATAGTATCAAAAGGAGCTGTCTCGTGGGGCCTTAACTTGTAATTTTGCTGGGACTTGTATTTCTACAGTTCAGTTTAAGTACTAGTATGTTAAATATATTTACATACAAACTGTTCAAGTATATCCGAAATGTTTTGACGACAGATATAATTCGATTTTTAACTGAATTGGCAAGTAGTCATTGATTCATCCTACAACTTTTAACCTAGTTTCTCAATGTGTTCCTAAAAGTCGGTCAATTCATATTTTAAGACTTTTTAGAAGAACATTCAGTATTCGGAGTCGTTTCATAAGTTTGTGGCTCTGAGAACTGCACAAAGTAACACGAATACAACTGAAACATGTCATTTTTAACAAAATTCTTCCACCAAAGATAAATTTAAATGGACGTGATACATATATACAAATATACTTCAAGAATGAATCTTGTAAGCCAGACTGACGCAAGGATTACCTGAATCAAGAAACCTTTGAAGAGCCCAAAGAGCTGTTAAAAGTTCACACAAGTTTTGAACCGTATTCCCAGGCTGTGCTAATTGTTGTTAAAGATAAGAACAAACAAGAGGCTCCCAGGAGCCTGAATCGCTCAACTGACTTCAATGCCCTTTTGACATTGAAGAGGGCTATAGCTTTGATAAGGTTTGATCTGACAACATCGATTAACTTAATGCATTAAAGTGTAGAATTCAATTAGTTTAACATTTTAGCAATCAAGGGCTTTTTATTTTTTCATTATTTAGACATTTAAGGGACCATAACTTGTATAAAGGGTCAATAAAAAAAACTCCCATCATATTGAATTTTTGTAGGGCTAAACTAACTATGTTTTTCTAGCTTTCACAATTAACAATACAATGGGGAAAGGTTGTGAAAATGGACAATTTTGACACTCTTGCGTAAATAATATCTAAAGGGAATAACTCCTAAAAGTAAGGGTCCTACATAGAGAAACATTCTACATAATCACACGTGTTGCCGGCAGCTATACCTTAAAAATATAAGGGACCGGTCAATATTTATAAGGGAGTTGGGACTGATGCATTTAAAATTTCAAAATCGAAAAAAGTTTATGTCCTACACATGAAAAAAGCAACAACAAAAAATGTCCTATATATGTTGTAATGAAAAAAGGTAATGTCCTATCAATTTTTAAACTTATTTCTATATACTCCTAATACAAATAAACTTTGTTGGATAGAATTGGACAGAATTATTTTTGACTATATTTTGCTATAACAAAGTGAAAATAATTATCTAAATTTTGCACCTCCAAAATTTTATGAAATATTCTATTCGCTAGTTACTTTTGCTTTTTGGTAAACACTAACATGATTTTTTTTCGCCAAAAAAAGTTGCTGTCCTATCAGCGATGACAGAAAAAAAAGTTTTGGCCCTATCAAGATATGTGTCCTACTTCAATTTGCACCGGTCCTATCACTCCAAGCTAAAAAAAAAGCATAAAATTTTAAATCCAATCATCAAGTGGGATAGCATCACACAGGCATGTAATGTTCACCCGCATTGTGTTTGGTATTTTCAGTCCTTGCGTAAATAATATATAATAATATAGGAGGATGATAAAATGAACATGAAATGATTATGAGAAATATTGGGGCTGCGTATTAAACAAAAGAATAGAGCATTTTGGGGACCTCTGGAAATGCGTCGAGGTGGGCAGGGGGCTGAAATTTTATTCTTTATGGTGCACTTTTTCGTGGTCCACAAAGGATTCGTTTATACGTGTACGAAGCGTGGCACCCTCCAAACACGTTGATTCATCTACTGGTTTCTAATTGGGCTGAGTTTTGTTGTTTATTTATCTCCTTACACTATAGACTTGCTTCAAGTCACTCTTTTTTATTGTATACAGATTGTTCTAGTTAATCCAAAATGACCCTTTTGATTTACCATGTTTACTAGTGTACATATATAGTAACTGGTCTCCCAAAAAATCTGACAATGATGTTCCATACCAAAAAAGGATTGATGGGATTTATTCTGGGATCCCCCTTTTTTTTTTCGTTGCTACTCTTTTGTTCGTTAACCAAATGCTGTGAAATTTTATCCATTCCAGAATAATTTGGATTGATTGTGGGGCTTCCCCCTTTATTCGTTTAGAAAAAAAAAGAAAAAAAGGGCTCTAAAAGGGACAAAAAAATATATTTGTTCCCACAATAACTTTAGTTCTGTTTGGCCAATTGCTTTGAAATTTGACAATGATATGCCTTACCATTAAACCATATAAAGTCCACCATGGGCTGCATGTGTCCAGAGCAACTAACTATCCATATTTGGCCTCAAATGTACAGGGTTCGACATGTTGCGGTCGTATCATGCTGCGCTTCAATTTTTATTATTATTCTGAAAGAATGATCGATGTTATTTCTTCGTGTAGACAAAAAAAAATATGAAAAGTCATGATTCTGGTCAAGTTCGACATGATCTGTATTTTTCTATATGTTTAGCATTTTCAATCTTTTGGTAGAGCGCCTCCGATTAATATAATTATGAATAGACGAAATGGACATCAGGTGTAGCCAAATTTATTGCCTGGAACTTTGCTGTTATTTCTATTGCTCAAATAAATAAATAGATAAATATGATTAACAAGAATTGAAAATATTCCAAATAAACAGTGGTATCAGTAGTTAAAAAGTTTGCAATATTGTTAGGTATACAGTATAAACATTAATTGTCATAGTCATTATAGTAAACGATTGGTTAAAAGGGTTAAGTTTGTAAACCTTATGACAATACATCGAAGAGCATGTCTTTTGAATATGTTCAACATTATCAGACATAATTCTATTTCGCACTTTCATAGGAAAAGGTCTCACATGTCCAGATCTGGAGCTTTTTCCAGATGACATCTAAATCGCGGTCATTGTTAGACCAACTTATAAATGAAACGTACCGCCACAAAAAGGAAAGTTCTACTGGTAGATCAGAAATATCGACGTCTTTAGCAATAACTATGATATTTTCTATGTTTCTCATCAACTTTTCGTATTTTACTTGTTCTACTTCAAACAAACGCTCACATTCTGCACTGAAGGTTTTACCAATAACGAACAAGGCGTGCCTACTCATTTCTATGTTTGATGCCTCATCATCGAACATGGAACCACCAGCAAGAGTGTCTCTATCCCGCAAACATAACTTTAAACCCCAAGTGTTCTCTAGTTTTGGTATCAATGTATCTTTGATCCAGCCGATCGATTGGGAATCGTACGAAACATACACATCATAAAGGAATCTTTTCTGATATTTTCTTTGCAGGAGGAATTTAAACTTCTTATAGAAGTAAAGCGTGACATTCCATCTTCGACTATACAGACAAAATGATAGACAAACAATTACGATACTTGAAAGTGAGGCTATGGATGTGGCAAGCCAAAAATTTGAGTAGCAGGTCTTAAATAATTTATTCATTTCGTCATATGCTATAGCCGTGTCGATAAGTGTACCATCTTGTAAAGTACAAAGATATGCTTCTTTGTCTAACTTTACTTTTGTGTTTCTCAGCCACTCGATGAAATCAAGGTTAGAACAATCACATTTAAAGGCATTGTCATCAAGATGTAAGGTAAACTCATTTTTCTTATCCAACCATGACCTAAAATTCTCCTCTAACGTTGTTAATCTGTTGTGTCTAAAGTCTAATTCTTGTAGATGCTCCAAAGATTGAATCTCTTCGGGCATATATTGGAATGAGTTGTCAGAAAAATCTAACTTCTTTAACTGGTTAATTTGTGCAAAAATATGCTTGTCCCACTGAAATAGAAAGTTATGCGAGACATCTAATATTTCTAGAGTTTTCAATTTATTAATAGCTGTTAATAATTTGGTCCTGAACTTTAAATTCCCCGTTTTAAGTGAATAGATCAGACCGCTAAGATCACTATTCCTCCAAACAAGCTTAGACAAGGAGTAATTAGTAACTCCTCGCTCAACTGAAAGGAAAGTTTTATAGGGGGTACCATTTATCACTATTGTTTCAATTTTCATCTTACCACTTGGATCCGGAAGCACGTAGAACATATTCACATTTGAAAACGAAGCATCGATGTATTTTAAGCTACTCCCATTTCGAAAATACAAAACTTTAGGGTAATCATAAGTTATGACGCTATTTGCAAGGAGAGTTTCTAACGAGTTGGGCATTTCAATGAACGTTGAATCGTGAAACTGCGGGGAAAAGACTATTTTCCCATGATCAATGTTTTGATCGGGATTTCGATTGACTAACTGAAAACTTATTCCCTCGATACCCTGGTCATTTTGATCGGTCCTTTTAGAATCGGTGCCAATATATTTACGTTTATGAAATTTAGATTCATATTTATGAGACTTCGTCGACCAGAATGAATCAAAATGTTTACTATGACCCTCAATATAATCAGGGTAATAACGACCGAGCAGAAATGACACATCCAACATCTTCAGGTTTATACACTTTTTTAAAAACTCTTTAACTTCAGACAAAATTGTTCCATATTCAATAAAAAATCTGTTTTCTCTAAAAGTGAGATTTTTAAGGCATTCGGGATGATGCATTTTAAACAAAGAATTTGGTTGAATTTCAGCAATTCCATTGTCTCCTACGTTCAAAGTTTCTACGCACATTGTTTGCAGGTGTCGCGTCATTTCCGGTGTAATCGTTAGGGTATACGGATATCTTTTACCATTGAAATAAGGACAATTTAATCCATAAAAATCCAAAGTCTTGAAATTCTTATTTCTGAAAGGATTTATAATCATCAAGGCTTGAATAAGATGAAGACACGATCCAGAAAGATCCAGACTTTCAAGATTGGGAAAGGGTAACAATGCCCCCATATCAACTTCTACAAAATGTGTGCGGCAATTTGTAATTGACAGCGACAAAATCGATTGAGGAAAATTTAAAAAGGTTTCATTTCCCAAACTTCCTATAAAGCAGTTTTCAAATTTAAGAGCTTCAAGCTTGCTTAGGTTTCTGAAACCCTCATCAAATACAGGCTTAAAGTCTAAATCTAATCCAAGGAAGGAAAGACTAGGAAGAACCGCAAATGCTTTGTCTGGATAGTGTCGAATGCTTCCTGATTCATATTTCAAGTTACGTGTTAAATCAAGATGTGTAAGAATTTCCAACCCTTCAAATAGAAAATCACTATAGTTTGACAAATTCATGTCATTTCCAGAAAGATTTATCGCTGTAAGATTTCCAAGGGTTCTGAAAGTTCCATCTTCAATTCCACCTATTTGATTATTTTGTAAAAATAAACTTTGAAGTTCTCTGTAATTTTGCAAGTCAGTCTTAAACACTTCTTTTATTTTGTTGTTGCTGAGATCCAATACAGTCATGTCGCTTGGAAGATTAGCTGGAATGGCTGTAAGTCCACGATTGCTCAAATTAACGACAACTGCATTGGAATCTGAATGCAACGTTATTACCCACACAGAAACAAGCATCAAAAACATTGTGTAAATATTCAAATATTCTCAACTTTGTTCCACTTTATACATTGACTTTTTATAAGGTTTAAAATGGGTAAAACCTTATAAAAAATAAGAAAAAATAACAATACTTCCTGCTGTAATTAATATCACGACATTCCGCGATTACCATAGCTTCATTATTAATTGTTATATTCATTTTATTATGATATAATCGAGGTCTAAATCAACAACAAAAAAAGGCCAATGACAAAAAAAAATGCCGGGATTTTGTTAAACATGAAGCTAATGAGCAACTGACCTAATATCATAACCTATAAATTCCTGATGCTACCTATCCCAATTTTCGCGAGCCGCTGGAGTTTAGAATATTAGGGCGGAAAAACAAATATAAAATATATGATAAGGTCAATAAAATTTTCTTGCTGATTATGTTACAAGCCAGACCAGGAAATTATTACTTCTTATCCGATACAAATGTATTTATACACGTGTAAAAGTATATGTTGATTGACTAATCATCTAAGAATAGCTATAAACAGCATCAATTATGGGATAACAGTGCTGTTTTAGTAAAAATATATTATAAGGAATCTAATTTTCAAATTCAAGATATATGAAAAGGGTGGGATTTCAACATCTCAGCGGCACTTCCCTATCCATAAAGTATATAGAAGTGCGCCCCCAGTAACTTTCATTTAAAATGGCTTTTAAGGATGCTCGCTGGTCTTGTTTTGCGGATGTCTGTCGTTTTTCGGAATCCTCTGGTTTTTACAATCAAATATGGTTAAAATTTTTGCCCATGAACCCCTATTTTCTTTTAATCAACATGTTTATTATGCCATAAAGAAGTTTTAAACAAAGTTTTATCAAATACTATTTATTCTGACCGTCATGGAATTAAACAGTTAAATAATGCTAATGATAAACATGTGAAAAAGACAGAAAAATATATTTTCCCGCTAAAACTTTAACGTCATTTTTGTTTTCCTGAATTCTATATACCTTCACCATTGACTTTTTATTTAATGCATAAAAATTGAAACCTATTTATTTTCAATAATTGTAGCAGACATCCTTAGATTTAGATATAAAAATACAAGTTCTAAACTACGAAGTGTGAAAAATTCGGTCAAATGCTGTGAATGCATATTTAAAGAAGTAACCTCTCATTAGCAGCCATTTCTAGCTCCAAAACAAAAATTATGAAAAATCCAAAAAAGCAAAATCCTGCAATCGACACCGAGAATAGGGATCGATCGATAATGTACAGTAGTGGGAAAAACATCTAGTGCTTCGAACAATAATAAATTGCCTTTGAAATTAATAGACAACTGGAAAATTTCAATTAAATTCTTTTTTAGTATATGTACAGTACAGCAAAACTGCATAGAGAATTTTAAAATAAGGCATAGCAGTCGCTTTATATAAACAGGGAATTCTTTTTACTATTTTTTATCTTTTCACGATATTTTTCTTTTCGTGAATCCCAAAAAATCGCGTATTCTGCTAATAGAAAATGTGTCAGTGTTACCAGGTCTGTCTATATCAATGTCGAACTATACTTTGTAAAATTATGAAGACTTTTTTTCAAAAAGTTCAATCTGTCCTGTTGCATGCTGAACCTTAAAAAACAGTTATTGCAAAATGTCCACAAACCATGCAAACTTCTTTAAGCGACTTTGATTCTAAAGAGCCTAACGCCTATAAATTATTTCTAAAAAAGATATTTTCAATCCATAGAATTAAATATTGTAATAATATCAATATTGATTGTCCAGTATTAAGGTCCCTTTATACGGTCAAGATGTTATAACAGGGTCATTTAAACCTATCCAGGTCTGACAGCATAATCAGACATGGACGAGAATATGGGGACATATGTTCTGAAAACGTGTTTTAAAACAGATTATATTTTGATATGTGAGAGAAATATAGTTTAGCTTGCATAAGATTTGTGAACTTTTCCTCTTTTGCAGGTTGATTTCGTGGAAGGGACGGATCATTGAACTCGCAAGGGGGGGGCTTGTTATTTTTTCCAAAAAAAAAAATTAAAAATAAAATGATTTTTGATGAATAAAATATATTTTGGCAGCACAGGCTTCGAAAAAAATATTCTGAAGAAGGATTTTGCCATATAAAATAATACACTAATAATAAATAAAAAATTCTGGCCAAAACAAAAAACCAAGCCCCCTTCAAGTTAAATACCTGTCCCTAAATTTGGGAAGACTAAAAAACTTGTCAGAAATCGGGATCGAGGAATATAGAGCTAGTCAGTCCCTTTAACTCAGAGTAATGACATTTTTATTAGCTAACCAAGTAACAATTACCTGAATCTTTGAATCCAGCGTTTTGGTACAAATATTGATAACTTGATACTTACTTTAAAACGTTAATAACACTATTTAAAAATGACGATCACAAAGCTTTTGTTGGTACTTTTGATGTCCTTTGTTCCTCGTTTTAGAAAGGGTCTTTCTTTGACTATTTCAATACTAGATTTGAATTGTATGCATTTTTAATTGACCTTGGGCGCCTACCAACCCCGCCTGGCTGATTTTCATTGTGGTCTTTCTAATCATGGTTCAATTCCGGAGAGGGAGCTTGAGAAGCGGCTACCACATCCAAGGAAGGCAGCAGGCGCGCAAATTACCCGCTCCTGGCACGGGGAGTGATGAAGAAAAAAAAAAAAAACAATACGAGACTCTTTCGAGACACCGTAATTGGAATGAGCATAATTTAAATCCTTTGACGAGGATCTATTGGAGGGCAAGTCTGGTGCCAGCAGCCGCGGTAATTCCAGCTCCAATAGCGTATATCAAAGTTGTTGCAGTTAAAAAGATCCTTGTGTATGTGGGTTGTGTCGCGTACACTTATTTAACATCTTTTTATTTTCTTTTGTTGTACATGTATGTGGTCGGTGGTGTTATTCTTTCAAGCCTGAATATGTTTAAAAGTCTCCACGGATCAAGGTTGTGAGATTGCCAGGAACTTTTCTTTAAAGGCTGTACCATTTGGCATTTTTTTGTGGCCACGACATCCGACACAACCTTGACCCATGAAGACTTTTATAGAGCTTTGGTTCTTTTTGCACAGTTTTGGTAGATGACAAGCGACTATAGATGAATTATACAGTATCTTTGCATTATATAACGTAACCATCTGCCCACCACGCAATCTTCAAAACAATTTAAAGTAACAGCACTCATTATGTCGTTAGGTAGGATTGACTATACGCTTGTTTCGGAGATGTCTAATATATCGACAGGATTCTTTACCAACTTTTCTGTCAACTCGAATACGGGAAGAGAAACATATTATGACAAGACTTTTTCTTTTAAAAAAATCTTTTAATGCCATCAAAAAGGTAATCAATTATTAACTGGAATTCTTATCCTGCATTTCATTAAGTATAGAACCAGGGTTTTGTGCACATAATTTTTTTTAGTAAAGAACTTATCTTTTCAAGAAAACAATTTCAAATCTACATACGTTTTAAAGCAAACGGTCAATAATTCTCAAAAGGTCTGTAGTGAATTCAGAATTTGATCCATTCCGAAGAATATGACTAATTTTATCCCCATATCATGGAGACGTGGTGGATCGTATTTATGTAGTACTTTGAGTGTTTCCTGAAATACGGATTTTGTAAAGAAGACAAAAATGCAAAGAGATGGCAGATCGCAGATCGCATTGTTTGCCCCTTTTGGACCCCTTATTTCTAAATTAAATGGGGGTGAACCCTTAAAATCGATCCCATATGTGGTTTAATGGTAAGGCATATTATTGTCAAATTTCATAGCAATTGGTCAACCAGAAGCATTTAGAAAACCGGAACAATAAGGAACATCATTGTCAAATTTCATAGTAATAACTAAGTTATTGTGGAAATTGTGGAAACACTAAAAAGTTAGCAGACAACGACAACGATGGCGACAACGACGACAGTGTCATACCATAATACGTCCGTTTTTTGCGATCGTATGAAAAGTGGCCTAAAATTTTAGCCATCGCTTGATTTTAAGTAGATTTTGATTATTTTTCTTTCTTTAATTAATTAAAAAAAAAGTTGCCACACGCTAAGTGAAAATCCTCTTCCCATTAAAATTGACGATTCTGGAAAAAAAATTTAAAGGTTAATAACTCCCACCAAAATCTGAGGATCATTATTTCCTGGTAATATGCACAACTACATATGTTGTCATACAGACCAAGTTTCAAGGAAAGCTGTTCAATAGTTTCAGAGGAGTTGCGCGGACAAGATGCCGTATGAGAATTTAATCCAAATTTCTAAGTTCACAGGGCCATAACTCCCAGCAAAATTTTAGGATCACAATTTCCTGGCAATATGCATAAAAACATACGGTGTCCTTCCTACATACCAAGTTTCAAGGAAATCTGTTCAATAGTTTCAGAGGAGTTGCGCTGACAAGATGCCAAATGAGGATTTTCAGTAAATTTCAAAGTTCACATGGCTACAACTCCCCACCAAAACTTGAGGATCAAAATTTACTGGTAAGATACACTAATACATATGGTGTCCTTCCTACATACCAAGTTTCAAGGAAATCTGTTCAATAGTTTCAGAGGAGTTGCGCTGACAAGATGCCAAATGAGGATTTTCATCAAATTTCTAAGTTCACAAGGCCATATCTCCCAGCAAAATTTGAGGATCAAAATTTCCTGGCGAGATGCACAATAATATATGGTGTCCTTCCTACATACCAAGTTTTTATAAAATCTGTTCAATAGTTTCAGAGGAGTTACGCTGACAATATGCCAAATGAGGTTTTTTAGCAAATTTCTAAGTTCACAGGGCCATACATAGCTCCCACCAAAATTTGAGGATCACAATTTCCTGGGAAGATGCACTTATACACATAGTGTCCTTCCTACATACCAAGTTTCAAGGAAATCTGTTCAATAGTTTCAGAGGAGTTGCACTTACAAGATGCCAAACGAGGATTTGCAGCAAATTTCTAGGTTCAAAGGGCCACAACTCCCCACCAAAAATTGAAGATAAAAATTTCCTGGTAAGATGCACCAATACATATGGTGTCCTTCCTACATACCAAGTTTCAAGGAAATCTGTTCAGTAGTTTCAGAGGAGTTGGTGCTGATAAGATGCCGTATGAGGATTTTAATCCAATTTCTAAATTCACAGGGCCACAACTCCCCACCAAAAATTGAGGATCAAAATTTCCTGGTAAGATGTACAATAACATATAGTGTCCTTCCTACATACCAAGTTTCGAGGAGTTGGTGCTGACAAGATGCCAAATGAGGATTTTAATCCAATTTCTAAATTCACAGGGCCACAACTCCCCACCAAAAATTGAGGATCAAAATTTCCTGGTAAGATGTACAATAACATATGGTGTCCTTCCTATATACCAAGTTTTTAGAAATCTGTTCAATAGTTTCAGAGGAGTTGCACTTACAAGATGCCAAATGAGGATTTATAGCAAATTTCTAAGTTCACAGGGCCATAACTCCCACAAAAATTTGAGCATCAAAATTTCCTGGTAATATGCACCACTACATATGGTGTCCTTATATACAAAGTTTCGTTGAATATGGTTCAGTAGTTTCAGAGGAGTTGTGCTGACAAGATGTGAATGAAGACTTTCAGCAAATTTCCAGGTTGACAGGGTCATACATAACTCCCATGCACCAAAATTTGAGGATCACAATTTCCTAAAAGATGCACTAATACATATAGGGTCCTTCCTACATACCAAGTTTCAAGGAAATCTGTTCAATAGTTTCAGAGGAGTTGCGCTGACAAGATGCCAAATGAGGATTTTCATCAAATTTCTAAGTTCACAAGGCCATATCTCCCAGCAAAATTTGAGGATCAAAATTTCCTGGCGAGATGCACAATAATATATGGTGTCCTTCCTACATACCAAGTTTTTATAAAATCTGTTCAATAGTTTCAGAGGAGTTACGCTGACAATATGCCAAATGAGGTTTTTTAGCAAATTTCTAAGTTCACAGGGCCATACATAGCTCCCACCAAAATTTGAGGATCACAATTTCCTGGGAAGATGCACTTATACACATAGTGTCCTTCCTACATACCAAGTTTCAAGGAAATCTGTTCAATAGTTTCAGAGGAGTTGCACTTACAAGATGCCAAACGAGGATTTGCAGCAAATTTCTAGGTTCAAAGGGCCACAACTCCCCACCAAAAATTGAAGATAAAAATTTCCTGGTAAGATGCACCAATACATATGGTGTCCTTCCTACATACCAAGTTTCAAGGAAATCTGTTCAGTAGTTTCAGAGGAGTTGGTGCTGATAAGATGCCGTATGAGGATTTTAATCCAATTTCTAAATTCACAGGGCCACAACTCCCCACCAAAAATTGAGGATCAAAATTTCCTGGTAAGATGTACAATAACATATGGTGTCCTTCCTACATACCAAGTTTTTAGAAATCTGTTCAATAGTTTCAGAGGAGTTGCACTTACAAGATGCCAAATGAGGATTTATAGCAAATTTCTAAGTTCACAGGGCCACAACTCCCACAAAAATTTGAGCATCAAAATTTCCTGGTAATATGCACCACTACATATGGTGTCCTTATATACAAAGTTTCGTTGAATATGGTTCAGTAGTTTCAGAGGAGTTGTGCTGACAAGATGTGAATGAAGACTTTCAGCAAATTTCCAGGTTGACAGGGTCATACATAACTCCCACCAAAATTTGAGGATCACAATTTCCTAAAAGATGCACTAATACATATAGGGTCCTTCCTACATACCAAGTTTCAAGGAAATCTGTTCAATATTTTCAGAGGAGTTGGTGCTGACAAGATGCTGAATGATGATTTTAATCCAATTTCTAAATTCATAGGGCCACAAGTCCCACCAAAATTTCCTGGTAAGATGCACAAAAACATATGGTGTCCTTCCTACATACCAAGTTTCAAGGAAATCTGTTCAATATTTTCAGACGGGTTGGGCTGACAAGATGCCAAATGAGGATTTTTAGCAAAGTTCTAAGTTCAAAGGGCCATAACTCCTACAAAAATTTGAGCATCAAAATTTCCTGGTAAGATGCACCACTTCATATGGTGTCCTTCTTATATACCAAGTTTTGTTGAATTTGGTTCAGTAGTTCAAAGGAGTTGCGCTGACAAGATGACAAATGAGGATTTTTGCAAATTTCCTAGTTCAAAGGGCCATAACTCCCACCAAAATTTGAGGATAAAAATTTCCTGGTTAGATGCACAAAAACATATGGTGTCCTTCCTACATACCAAGTTTCAAGGAAATCTGTTCAGTAGTTTCAGAGGAGTTGGTGCTGATAAGATGCCGTATGAGGATTTTAATCCAATTTCTAAATTCACAGGGCCACAACTCCCCACCAAAAATTGAGGATCAAAATTTCCTGGTAAGATGTACAATAACATATGGTGTCCTTCCTACATACCAAGTTTTTAGAAATCTGTTCAATAGTTTCAGAGGAGTTGCACTTACAAGATGCCAAATGAGGATTTATAGCAAATTTCTAAGTTCACAGGGCCATAACTCCCACAAAAATTTGAGCATCAAAATTTCCTGGTAATATGCACCACTACATATGGTGTCCTTATATACAAAGTTTCGTTGAATATGGTTCAGTAGTTTCAGAGGAGTTGTGCTGACAAGATGTGAATGAAGACTTTCAGCAAATTTCCAGGTTGACAGGGTCATACATAACTCCCACCAAAATTTGAGGATCACAATTTCCTGGTAAGATGCACTAATACATATAGTGTCCTTCCTACATACCAAGTTTCGAGGAGTTGGTGCTGACAAGATGCTGAATGATGATTTTAATCCAATTTCTAAATTCACAGGGCCACAACTCCCACCAAAATTTCCTGGTAAGATGCACAAAAACATATGGTGTCCCTCCTACATACCAAGTTTCAAGGAAATCTGTTCAATAGTTTCAGACAGGTTGGGCTGATAAGATGCCAAATGAGGATTTTTAGCAAAGTTCTAAGTTCAAAGGGCCACAACTCCCCACCAAAAATTGAAGATAAAAATTTCCTGGTAAGATGCACCAATACATATGGTGTCCTTCCTACATACCAAGTTTCAAGGAAATCTGTTCAGTAGTTTCAGAGGAGTTGGTGCTGATAAGATGCCGTATGAGGATTTTAATCCAATTTCTAAATTCACAGGGCCACAACTCCCCACCAAAAATTGAGGATCAAAATTTCCTGGTAAGATGTACAATAACATATGGTGTCCTTCCTACATACCAAGTTTTTAGAAATCTGTTCAATAGTTTCAGAGGAGTTGCACTTACAAGATGCCAAATGAGGATTTATAGCAAATTTCTAAGTTCACAGGGCCATAACTCCCACAAAAATTTGAGCATCAAAATTTCCTGGTAATATGCACCACTACATATGGTGTCCTTATATACAAAGTTTCGTTGAATATGGTTCAGTAGTTTCAGAGGAGTTGTGCTGACAAGATGTGAATGAAGACTTTCAGCAAATTTCCAGGTTGACAGGGTCATACATAACTCCCACCAAAATTTGAGGATCACAATTTCCTGGTAAGATGCACTAATACATATAGTGTCCTTCCTACATACCAAGTTTCGAGGAGTTGGTGCTGACAAGATGCTGAATGATGATTTTAATCCAATTTCTAAATTCACAGGGCCACAACTCCCACCAAAATTTCCTGGTAAGATGCACAAAAACATATGGTGTCCCTCCTACATACCAAGTTTCAAGGAAATCTGTTCAATATTTTCAGACAGGTTGGGCTGATAAGATGCCAAATGAGGATTTTTAGCAAAGTTCTAAGTTCAAAGGGCCATAACTCCTACAAAAATTTGAGCATCAAAATTTCCTGGTAAGATACACCACTTCATATGGTGTCCTTCTTATATACCAAGTTTTGTTGAATTTGGTTCAGTAGTTCAGAGGAGTTGCACTGACAAGATGACAAATGAGGATTTTTGCAAATTTCCTAGTTCAAAGGGCCATATCAAACAAATATTTGAGGATCACAATTTCCTGGTAATATGCACAACTACATATGGTGTCCTTCCTACATACCAAGTTTTGTTGAATTTGGTTCTGTAGTTTCAGAGGACTTGCACTGACCAGGTGACAATGAGGATTTTCAGCCAATTTCTAAATTAAAAGGGCCACAACTCCCACAAAAATTTGAGGATCAAAATTTCCTGGTAATATGCACAACTTTATAGGGTGTTCTTCCTATATTCCAAGTTGCACTGACAAACTTTGTGACGGACAGGACAAAAACAATATGTCTCCCCACATAAGTGGAGAAAACATAATAAAAATTTTGCACATTAGCACCCTATTTTTGCCAAAAATGTTCCATGAAGTAGGAAATAATTATGAGTGGTCTTAGCAAATATTATTTGTCCATTTTTCTAATGCAGTATGAATGAGATTGAGTGTACTGTATATTTTAATTGTGTGCCACTTTTTGAGGTGACTGAAGTGAAGAAAGCCCTAAGAAAAGCAGAGGCAGGTTCAACCTTTCCTATAAAATTCTCAGAACAAGAATATGTCCAAAAGACATACTGCCCAAACACATAGGGTGGAGGCATGGACCTGAACACCTATATATATGCCTCCTTCTTTTGCAGATTGGACATAAAAAAGAAATTTATAGAACTTAGAAGCAATCAATTCAAAGAAGGCATGAATGACTATAAATATGCAAGAGGAGCAAAGACAGATTGAAACAGATTTGAGTTTTTTCTTATTTATTTCAAGTCCTTGACAGCCAAACCTACAAAAAAAAATAACATTTTATTAATGAACACATTTCTAACAATAAATACACGCCAATCACCCTTAACACAATAAATCAATAAGTATGATATAGATATTTCATATAAAATATCAAAACAATGCCAATTAACGTTGCGAATTGTTTTTAATTTATTTTAATGTAATTGATCTTTGTGTACTTTATCTGTGAATGAGCAAAAATATTCAAGTTTTTTTACAAGTCATGATAAACACCTGAATGATAACTTTGCCTTTCATTTAGCTTTTAAAATGTTTCCATAAATTCTACTTATTTCATGTGTAACAAGCCTCCTGATGGTCTTATTACAACCAGTAAAACCTGGGTATAAGATTCTCAAGGTTACACTGACCTGGAGGAAGTGATTGCCTGAGTTTCTCTGCCTTTTCTCTGTCTTGGATTACCAATGTATACAAATAACGACTGCATCGGACTTTGAATTTGACATTTTCCTTGTTCTTCTTGATTTTTACAGCTGAAAAGATAAATTAAATTTTAAACAGTCAATGATTTTCATAAAGACAAATAGCAAGTTAAGGGGATATTATTGGGCTTCAACAAATAATATTAAGATCGTAGATATCCAGCCGTCCAAAGTAGTTCCATGAATCTTATTTACACCCTGCTACATATTCTATCAATACAAATGTAATATGATGATGAAATTTCCCGAAGCTGTTTATCAAGTAGCGTTGTTCTGTTGTTATTCAACTTTCCTTTCTGAATTCTGAACAGGCATCAGTAAGTTAATAAGCTTGGTATATTCAATGTGCCTAAAACACTCCCATAAGAGGTGTCAAAAGCTTCAGTCATCATTTGCTCTGTTCATTCTTTATGAGAAAACACAATAAATATCCTGTAAACAAGTTATTTTTTTAATCCTGAATTATTTTGAAACTTGGAAAATAAGTTAAAATTTATGAAATAGACTGACCCCTACAAAGGGGGTGTAGCCATGAGGGCATGGCTAATGGTTTAGTATTTTGACATGTGACCTTTACTAACCCTCTTATCCATGCCGGCATGACTAACACCCTTAGTACAGGTTATTCAGCTCACAAGTAATTTTCCAAACTGATTCAAATAATAATAGTTTGTTTGTATCAAATGATATTTATAATATTTTGTGGTGGGGGTAAATCTTAGGCATTGGTAGCCAATCAAATTGTGTGTCGAAACTGTTTATCATCCATGCCCAGCCATCACAATCTGATAGGAATATGCTTCTTCAAGATTCATTTCAAAACCTTTTGAAATTATTGAGACCATCCCTTGTATGTATTTGTTTTTCAGATTTAAAAGTTTTTGATGTAGTACAGGCATCAGTAAGTTAATAAGCTTGGTATATTCAATGTATCTAAAACACTCGCATAAGAGGTGTCAAAAGCTTCAGTCATCATTTGCTCTGTACCTAGCTATTTTTCTTATCTTAAAGAACCATGATTTCAGAAGCACATGGTGACAGTCTATAGTTTTTTGGTATGTGCAAATATATAGAGCCAGGATAAGCATCATTTACAAAATTCTAAGCTATTCCAAAAATAAAATAGAGTGATAATCCGGACTTGAATAAAATTTTCTGCAATCTAAAATTGGTACTAAATAACTACATGTCACAATTCAACTCTGTAATTCTTTATAGTTTTGACTTTTCAACAAGAAAATATTGACACTATTTGGGAAGACAAAGTGATAACTATTGAGAATCCACATATTGTTAGAAATTAAAGTAAAACTTCAGGATTTCCAAACATTTTTTAAAGATATGAGGAAGCTGTATATAAATGTCTTTCAAGACCCGAGTCTAAAATCAGGTCAATGAGATGATGAGACATACATCTGAGTTATTAATTACACAGCATAAAGAATTGCCAGGCTCTTTAGAAATGAGGACACAACTTCAGTCAAAGAAATTAGGAAGTGGAGTCCGGTGGACCCAACGCATATTTTCATCAAATTTGCTAATTTTCTCCTATATGTTTGATATAAATTCATGCAAAATTTAACTGGACCAAACCAATTTTAACTGGATATTTCCAGAAGGTCCAGCCTAATTTGAAGACTGCAACTTGAGACAACAAGGGGTTGCATTGAGTTTCCACCAGTCAGAAAACAGGAAATCTATCCAGACTGACCTGGAATCATTATACTCTAACTATGCATCAGAGTTGAAATCAATCCCTTCAGTAGAAGCCAAGAAATCTGTTACAAAAATTTTTAACAGACCTACAGGTTGATTGCAATATAGCCCCCCTCTCATACAAATGGGGGAATTAAACAGCAAAGCAGAACATTGTAAAGGTGAGAGGAGCAGAGGTACCAATTGGGTATCCGAATGTCAAAAGTCCTGAAGGGCAGAGACAAAACCAGTAAACACCAACAAGAACGAGACAAAAACAGACATGTAAAACATGGAAACACAAAATAACTGAATATCAATCAACAACACGAACTCTAGTCGAAACAAGAGACAACTCAGGTGCTCCCGAAGAATAAGCTGTTCCTGCTTGCTATAGCACACTTGTCGCGTTGCCATAGACCATTCCGTGTGTAAAATCTGGTCAAGGAAGACAAAACGGAACCCTATGACAAACCAACATCTGCACTCATCTGAGAGATCGAAATCCCATATTTGTCTATAAGTGCATGATGTCTTCTGTAAAATTTCCGTGAGAATTCGGTATAAAGGACAGGAATGTTGAACAGTTATATAATGTACAGGCATCAGTAAACTTAAAAGCTATTTATATTCATTGTGTTCAACACTCGCATAAGAGGTGTCAAAAGCTTAGTCATCACTTGTCTGTACATTTTATGGACAGTCATGGTCTTAGTCTTAGTTACTGAGGGTTACAGATGGCAAGATCTTGTTAGAATTGCCTAGAACCGAACACAGTGGAGAGATGTATGTACCTCCCTGGTACACAAGGCATACAAAGTCAAAGACACAGGATTTTCCATATCAGGTCCCATTTTACCTCGAGGCTCCCATATTAGGTCGAGGAATTATACGAGACCTGATATGGAAAATCCTGTGTCATAATCTCTTTATCACATCATTATCCACATAAAACCTTAAAATGCTTTAGAGAGCCTACTCTGATCTTTTACACACTAAAAAAGAAATTATCTAAAATTAGTTTTATTTTTTGTCATAATGATTCATAATTTGAACATGCTTTTAAGTTTGTTAGAAGGGCGAGCAAATGATATCGCATGTGCACATGAGGGTTGATATGGCCCTTGATACTGCAATATCAAGCCCTCTTACATAAACACAAGGTCTTGATATTGCTGGGTCAAAATATGGTTTTGGCACTTCTGGCTGTTTCAGCCAGGCAAATTCACACACATTAATGCTTAAATCGGTGATAAAGGCGAGTTCATATTTGATAACAAGGACAGGAATGTAGAAGAGTTATATAATTCTAGGCATCAGTAAACGTAAAAGCTATTTATATTCATTGTGTTCAACACTCGCATAAGAGGTGTCAAAAGCTTAGTCATCATTTGTCTGTACATTTTAGGGACAGTCATGGTCTTAGTCTTAGGCACTGAGAGTTACAGATGGCAAGATCTTGTTAGAATGGCCCAGAAACAAACACGGTGGAGAGGTGTTGTTGCTGGCCTATGTATCTCCCTGGGGCCAAAATTAAACTAGAGGCTCCCAGGAGCCTGAATCGCTCACCTGATCTCTTACGCCAAATTTTGAATTAATTACACAACCTTTCAAGAATACAAAGTTGCAAAACAATCCTTTCAGTAGTTTCAGAGAAGATTTTTTAATCAGTTTAAATAAATAGAAAAAAAAACAGTTAAAGGGCAATAACTCTTATAAGGACCATAGCAATGGCAGCCTTGTTGGTTGGTCGACATGTATATAATTCACAAACTTGGTAGAGGACATCCTAAAGATCAAGTGTACCAAGTTTCAATGCAATCCCTTCAGTGGTTTCAGAGAAGTTAAAATCAATGGAAAAAAACAGTTAAAGGGGAATAACTCTTAAATGGCTGATCTGACAATTTTGACCCCCGAATCATTTTAGTAGATCTGAATGAGCTTAACAATTCTGGAATGCTAACTTTTCCTCTAGCTTTTACGGTTTTCAAGATATTGTCAAAAACTGCAAAAATGGTCAATTTTGACGATTAAAGGGCAATTACTCCTATAAGGAGTTGTTTCACAATTTTGATTCAATGGCGAGATTTGTACAGCTTTTGATGCTGAACAAGGAAGGTTGCTTCGGATTTTCTCAATCTCTTATACTTTTCAAGTTATAAGCCAAAAACAATGGTTTGACCCCCCTGTTCTATTTTTAGCAACGGCCGCCATGTTGGTTGGTCAATGTGTATATAATTCACAAACTTGGTAGAGGACATCCTAAAGATCAAGTATACCAAGTATCAATGCAATCCCTTCAGTGGTTTCAGAGAAGAAGATTTTTGAAAATCAGTGTAAATTAATGGAAAAAAACAGTTAAAGGGGAATAACTCTTAAACGGTTGATCTGACAATTTTGACCCTGAAATCATTTTCGTAGATCTCAATGAGCTTAACAATTCTGCAATGCTAATTTTTCCTCTAGCTCTAAAAGTTTTCAAGATATAGTCCAAAAACTGAAAAAAATGGTCAATTTTGACGATTAAAGGGCAATAACTCCTATAAGGAGTAGTTTCACAACTTCGACTCAATGGAGAGATTTGTAGAGCTTTTGATGCTGAACAAGGAAGGTTGCTTCGGATTTTCTTTATCTCTTATACTTTTCGAGTTAAGCCAAAAACAATAGTCTGACCCCCCTGTTCTATTTTTAGCAACGGCGGCCATGTTGGTTGGTCAACGTATATATAATTCACAAACTTGGTAGAGGACATCCTAAAGATCAAGTATACCAAGTTTTAATGCAATCCCTTCAGTGGTTTCTGAGAAGAAGATCTTTGAAGAAAAGTTAACGGACGGACGGACGATGGACGCTTAACGATGACAATAGCTCACATGACCCTTCGGGTCAGGTGAGCTAAAAACTGTTTGTTGGGCGTTAGCCGCCCACTTGTCTGTAAAATTAGTTTTATTTTTTGTCATTATAAATCATACTCTGAACATCCTTTTAAGTTAATGAAAAGGGCGAGTAAATGAATTTGCATGTGCACACAAGGGTTGATATGGCCCTTGATACTGCAATATAGAGCCCTCTTACATTAACACAAGGTCTTGATATTGCTGGGTCAACAAGGGGTTGCACTAAGTCGTGCTAAGCATACCCCCACTCGGCCATTCAGAAAACAGGAAGTAGATGACCGACTGGCCTGGAAAGGGGAGGCACAGTACAACTCATCATGCTAAAGCTGTATACCAAATTTGAAATCAATCCCTTCTCTAGAAGCCGAGAAATCTGTTACAAAAAATTGTCTATTTTGACCCATAAAAAGTCTAAGTCAGCTCGGAAAACAGGAAGCAGATGATGGACTGACCTGGAAAGGGGAGGCACGGTATAACTCATCATGCTGAAGCTGTGTACCAAATTTGAAACCAATCCATCCAGTAGAAGCCGAGAAATCTGTTACGAAAAATTTCACATTTGAATTTTTTTTTCTCTAATAAAGTCTAAGTCGGCTTGGAAAACAGGAAGTAGATGATGGACTGACCTGGAAAGGGGAGGCACGGTATAACTCATCATGCTGAAGCTGTGTACTAAATTTGAAACCAATCCATCCGGTAGAAGCCGAGAAATCTGTTACGAAAAATTTCACTTTTCAAATTTTTTACCCTTAAAAGTCTAAGTCGACTCGAAAAACAGGAAGTAGATGATGGACTGACCTGGAAAGGGGAGGCACAGTATAACTCATCATGCTGAAGCTGTGTACCAAATTTGAAACCAATCCATCCAGTAGAAGCCGAGAAATCTGTTACGAAAAATTTCACTTTTCAAATTTTTTACCCTTAAAAGTCTAAGTTGACTGGAAAAACAGGAAGTAGATGATGGACTGACCTGGAAAGGGGAGGCACGGTATAACTCATCATGCTGAAGCTGTGTACCAAATTTGAAACCAATCCATCCAGTAGAAGCCGAGAAATCTGTTACGAAAAATTTCACATTTGAATTTTTTTTTCTCTAATAAAGTCTAAGTCGGCTTGGAAAACAGGAAGTAGATGATGGACTGACCTGGAAAGGGGAGGCACGGTATAACTCATCATGCTGAAGCTGTGTACCAAATTTGAAACCAATCCATCTGGTAGAAGCCGAGAAATCTGTTACGAAAAATTTCACTTTTCAAATTTTTTACCCTTAAAAGTCTAAGTCGACTCGAAAAACAGGAAGTAGATGATGGACTGACCTGGAAAGGGGAGGCACAGTATAACTCATCATGCTGAAGCTGTGTACCAAATTTGAAACCAATCCATCCAGTAGAAGCCGAGAAATCTGTTACGAAAAATTTCACTTTTCAAATTTTTTACCCTTAAAAGTCTAAGTTGACTGGAAAAACAGGAAGTAGATGATGGACTGACCTGGAAAGGGGAGGCACGGTATAACTCATCATGCTGAAGCTGTGTACCAAATTTGAAACCAATCCATCCAGTAGAAGCCGAGAAATCTGTTACGAAAAATTTCACATTTGAATTTTTTTTTCTCTAATAAAGTCTAAGTCGGCTTGGAAAACAGGAAGTAGATGATGGACTGACCTGGAAAGGGGAGGCACGGTATAACTCATCATGCTGAAGCTGTGTACCAAATTTGAAACCAATCCATCCAGTAGAAGCCGAGAAATCTGTTACGAAAAATTTCACATTTGAATTTTTTTTTCTCTAATAAAGTCTAAGTCGGCTTGGAAAACAGGAAGTAGATGATGGACTGACCTGGAAAGGGGAGGCACGGTATAACTCATCATGCTGAAGCTGTGTACTAAATTTGAAACCAATCCATCCGGTAGAAGCCGAGAAATCTGTTACGAAAAATTTCACTTTTCAAATTTTTTACCCTTAAAAGTCTAAGTCGACTCGAAAAACAGGAAGTAGATGATGGACTGACCTGGAAAGGGGAGGCACAGTATAACTCATCATGCTGAAGCTGTGTACCAAATTTGAAACCAATCCATCCAGTAGAAGCCGAGAAATCTGTTACGAAAAATTTCACTTTTCAAATTTTTTACCCTTAAAAGTCTAAGTTGACTGGAAAAACAGGAAGTAGATGATGGACTGACCTGGAAAGGGGAGGCACGGTATAACTCATCATGCTGAAGCTGTGTACCAAATTTGAAACCAATCCATCCAGTAGAAGCCGAGAAATCTGTTACGAAAAATTTCACATTTGAATTTTTTTTTCCTCTAATAAAGTCTAAGTCGGCTTGGAAAACAGGAAGTAGATGATGGACTGACCTGGAAAGGGGAGGCACGGTATAACTCATCATGCTGAAGCTGTGTACCAAATTTGAAACCAATCCATCCAGTAGAAGCAGAGAAATTGAACCGGACGGACAGACGGACGGACAAGGTGATTGCAATATAGCCCCCTCTCTTACGAGTGGGGGTATAAAATATGGTTTTGGCACTTCGGGCTGTTTTATCCAGAAAAATTCACACACATAAACGCCAAATCAGTGATAAAGGAGAGTATTTGATAACAAGGACTGGAATGTAGAAGAGTTATATAATGTACAAGCATCAGTAAACTTAGAAGCTATTTATATTCATTGTGTTCAACACTCGCATAAGAGGTGTCAAAAGCTTTGGTCATCATTTGTCTGTACATTTTAGGGACAGGCAAGGTCTTAGTATTAGGCACTGAGAGTTACAGATGGCAAGATGTTGTAAGAATGACCCAGAACCAAACACAGTGGAGAGGTGTTCAGTACCTCCCTGGTACACAAGGCATAAGTCAAAGACACAGTATTTTCATACTGACAGGTCCCATATCACCACAAGACTCCCATATTAGGTGGGGTGTCAGCCAAGACTTATATGGGTAGAGGAATTATACGAGAACTGATATGGAAAATCCTGTATCACACATCATTTTCCACATAAGACCTTAAGATGCTTTAGAGAGCTCTCTAGTCTTTTACACACTTAAAAAAAAAAGATTTTTAAATGGCAATTCTTTTTTCTCTAAAATTAGTTTTATTGGTTGTCATTATAAATCATAATCTGAACATCATTTTAAGTTTGTTAAAAAGGCCAGTAAATGATATCATATCACATGTGCACACAAGGGTTGATATTGCCCTTGATACTGCCATATATTAGAACACAAGGTCTTGATATGGCTGGGTCAAAATCTAATATGGTTTGGACACTTCCGACTGTTTCATCTAGGCCAATTCACACAAATAAATGCTAAATTGGTATTTAAAGGTGAGTATTTGATAACAAGGACAAGAATGTAGAAGAGTTATATAATGTACAGGCATCAGTAAACTTAGAAGCTATTTATATTCATTGTGTTCAACACTCGCATAAGAGGTGTCAAAAGCTTTGGTCATCATTTGTCTGTACATTTTAGGGACAGGTAAGGTCTTAGTATTAGGCACTGAGAGTTACAGATGGCAAGATGTTGTAAGAATGACCCAGAACCAAACACAGTGGAGAGGTGTTCAGTACCTCCCTGGTACACAAGGCATAAGTCAAAGTCAAAGACCCAGGATTTTCCATATCTGACAGGTCCCATATCACCCCAAGACTCCCATATTAGGTGGGGCGTCAGCCAAGACTTATATGGGTAGAGGAATTATACAAGAACTGATATGGAAAATCCTGTATCACACATCATTTTCCACATAAGACCTTAAGATGCTTTAGAGAGCTCTCTAGTCTTTTACACACTTAAAAAAAAAAGATTTTTAAATGGCAATTTTTTTTCTTCTAAAATTAGTTTTATTGGTTGTCATTATAAATCATAATCTGAACATCATTTTAAGTTTGTTAAAAAGGCCAGTAAATGATATCATATCACATGTGCACACAAGGGTTGATATTGCCCTTGATACTGCCATATATTAGAACACAAGGTCTTGATATGGCTGGGTCAAAATCTAATATGGTTTGGACACTTCCGACTGTTTCATCTAGGCCAATTCACACAAATAAATGCTAAATTGGTATTTAAAGGTGAGTATTTGATAACAAGGACAAGAATGTAGAAGAGTTATATAATGTACAGGCATCAGTAAACTTAGAAGCTATTTATATTCATTGTGTTCAACACTCGCATAAGAGGTGTCAAAAGCTTTGGTCATCATTTGTCTGTACATTTTAGGGACAGGTAAGGTCTTAGTATTAGGCACTGAGAGTTACAGATGGCAAGATGTTGTAAGAATGACCCAGAACCAAACACAGTGGAGAGGTGTTCAGTACCTCCCTGGTACACAAGGCATAACTCAAAGTCAAAGACACAGTATTTTCCATATCTGACAGGTCCCATATCACCACAAGACTCCCATATTAGGTGGGGCGTCAGCCAAGACTTATATGGGTAGAGGAATTATACAAGAACTGATATGGAAAATCCTGTATCACACATCATTTTCCACATAAGACCTTAAGATGCTTTAGAGAGCTTACTCTAGTCTTTTACACACTTAAAAAAAAAGATTTTTAAATGGCAATTTTTTTTCTTCTAAAATTAGTTTTATTGGTTGTCATTATAAATCATAATCTGAACATCATTTTAAGTTTGTTAAAAAGGCCAGTAAATGATATCACATGTGCACACAAGGGTTGATATTGCCCTTGATACTGCCATATATTAGAACACAAGGTCTTGATATGGCTGGGTCAAAATTTAATATGGTTTGGGCACTTCCGGCTGTTTCATCTAGGCCAATTCACACAAATAAATGCTAAATTGGTATTTAAAGGTGAGTATTTGATAACAAGGACAAGAATGTAGACGAGTTATATAATGTACAAGCATCAGTAAACTAAGAAGCTATTTATATTCATTGTGTTCAACACTCGCATAAGAGGTGTCAAAAGCTTTAGTCATCATTTGTCTGTACATTGTAGGGACAGGCAAGGTCTTAGTCTTAGGATAGGGGAGGTAATTTGAAATAGTATATGAGTTATTTGAATAGAAAGGAGTTGATAATCAGTTTGCACCACAAGGGAGCCTTGTTTTGGGCTGACAACCTAATCCTTTTAATATAAAGATATTGAAAATTTAAAATCAGGCCAAATTTACTTCTGAGACAAGTTAGACACTTGGGAGACACAAGTGTTACCAAAAAGGGTCACTAAACACCAGCACTATAAATAATGTCTACTTAAGGTGGGACGTTACGTTAAAAACGACGTTACCGATAAAATTTACCTGTACACTGAAAAATCCGTCTGAACGTCGTGAAACGCGACGTCAATTTTAGTTAGATTCTATTGCATTTTTCACGTAAAGGCCATGTTCACGAGTCCGTACCTTAAAAACGAAGTCCGTGACATATCCTTTATTTTACATCAATGGATCGCAAATTTTCAAAGGAATACTATATTAGTTTTTGGTCAAAATTTGGATATCGTTAGTCCATTTTTTTGTATAAAAAGTAAAAATAAATGGTGTTGAAACTCTTTTTTTTCTATATGTCTTTGTTAATTTCCCGCCAAAATTGCAGTTTTCAGATGCTTATATTTTGAAAACGAAGTCCGGTACCCCCATTTTTTATTTTATATATGGATGTATATCATTAAGAACTATATGTTTGCAAATTTTCATTGAAATCTGGATATATGTCATTTGGTATCGTCCCACCTTAAAGGGGTTCTGAAGTAAATAGTGCATTTCAGTAGATTACAAAGGAAATATCTTAACATTTGTCTCAAGATATTTGTACACATTTACATGACCACGAATATCAGTCAATATCTTGGCTATCTATTCTCATTTTATTTTTTTTGTAAAACTGTCCTAATATGTGCAACCAGTCATATTTAATTAATGAAGATAGTCTTGCTAGGCAAAAAAAATATTATTACAACTTATTTAACCAGATAAGTTGCATTTAAAAAATGCATGACATGGAGATGATAAACAAATATAGTGATAAGCATCAGGGTACAAGTAAGCCATTCATATTCATTGTGTTCAACACTCGCATAAGAGGTGTCAAAAGCTTTAGTCATCATTTGCTTTGTTCACTAATAGTTTTTAACCACATACATATGATCTATAATGTACAAATGTTGTTACAGTACATAAACTTTTTTTTTGCTGGGATTATGCAATTTGTACCCATATGTACCTACATTTAGCATCTTTCCTTCTGGCTGTCAGGAGGAAATCTTTGATCTCCATAATCTGTTTAGGCTGTAATGATAATGAACAATATTTTTTAAAAGTACATGCAAATATTATATTAGCAGTTGTGGTAAACAGCGATGCCCAATTTGGTTTTTTTGGGGGAAAGGGATCACCAGATGTATTTAGCGGCATTGAAGGATTAATTTCTATTTACATGTATGACTATGGTCCAACATTCTCATCCTTTTTATTGAACCTGGTTTCTATTTGTCTGACAATTTTCCATTGTTTTTTTTTTTTTAAATGTGGTTGAAGTTGCATATAGATCATACATTAGTTTTCAATCATAAAATGCATCAGTAAACATGTAAGCTATTAATATTCATTGTGTTCAACACTCGCATAAGAGGTGTCAAAAGCTTAGTCATCATTTGCATTCTAGTATAAATTATTGCATTATTTGTTTGTACTTTGGAAGTCATGAAAAGAGAATACGAGTCGGAGATATTACCAAAAAATTTGCATTAGGTTTTCAAAAGTAGGTTAAATTAAAAATGTGTCTATGAACCAAAGGATGGCCTTCCCGTTCTTGAAATATTATTGCCCCCCTCCCCCAATATGTATTACCTGGGATATGGACCTTTACCAACAAATAATTCAAAAGTGATGATGCATAAAATATAGGTCGCAGTGACCTAATTTCTTGTGGGTGGTGCCGTGTTACCAAGAATCATCTAGTAGTAAAATACCATTGACCCCTAACATGTAGTATTCAGGAAATGGTTCTAACCAAAGTCATTCATGCGTAAAATATAGGTTACAGTGACCTGATTTTTAGTGGGTGGCGTCACCTTACCCAAGACACATCTAGCGGTGAAATATCATTGATGCCCAAAATCTAGTTTCCAAATTATAGACCTTAACCAGAGTTGGAAATAACAGCCTGCCCGCCAGCCCGAGACTGGTAACTTTTGGACAGGGTTGGCTAAAATTCATGAAAATTTGACTGTGTATATAGTACATGTAGTCAAAACAGGTAGAATTTCAATTCAGGGCTGGTTACTTTTTCAGTGAATTTCCTACCCTGCCTTAACCAAAGTCATTCATGCATAAAATATAGGTCGCAGTGTCTGTGTGACCTAATTTCTAGTTGGTGGTGTCACCTTACCCAAGACACATCTAGTGGTGAAATATCAGTGAACCCAAACATCTAGTATCCAAGTTATGGACCTTAACAAAAGTTGTTCATGATAAATATAGGTCACAGTCACCTTATTTTCTAGTGGGTGGTGTAGCCCTACCAAAGACCCATCTAGTAGTGAAATATCATTGACCCCCCAACATCTAGCATCCAAGTAATGGACCTCAACCAATGTGTAACAGACAAATGTAGATACGGACGGACAAGGGTATAACTATATGGCCAGTCCACATATATGGTCGTGCCATAAAAAACTGACAATAACTGTCCTACATATAGCTATTTGTTTTCTTTCTATCAAACATCATATTGACATAGTAAAAATTACATGAAGGTGTCAATGAATGATGTTTAAAATGACTTCCTCTTCAGTAATTATCTGGACCTACCATTTTGTCTTGATGTCTCTTCCCTTGTCACTACAATCTACAATCACAAAATTAAAGATGTTTCAAGTAACAAACTACATTACAAATATAAATATTATAGAATTTAAAAAAAAAACTGTCAAGATTCATGTTTTCCAGATGCATACATGTATCAATACAACATTGAACAATTTCTGATTTTTTAGACATGTGCAGCAAATTTTGTTGACAGTTTCAGTCTCCAATAATAATAAAAAAAGGTTTTATCCTAAAAACCTAATTAATTGAAATATTAAAGCAAAATACAAAGGCTGTCATAAAATAAGTCATATAAGGCAAGAGACGTAATTTCCTGGTTCACGCTTCAGCATACAGTAAACAAAGTGACCAACTTTTTTCTGTCAGGTTTTGGAAGATTTTCTTTATACCAATATATCAAATAAGCTGAAAAGCTGTTTTATTGTTAATGGTCTCAACATCGTCACAAATTGGTTGAATTACTAGTAGCAAACCAATGATCACAATGATTGACAAGCGCACCCAAAAGGATATTTTTTAATACTGGCCAGGGCCGGGGCAAGTGCTTATTTTGCAGACTGCCTAATCTATATCAAGCAAAGCTGTAAGAATTGACGATTTGAATTCAAAATAAAAACATGCCGACCCAAAAATAGATTATCTAGCTTTCTGGACCGAATCCGGATAAATATTCATCTCCTTTTCTATATTCTTCATGTCAATTTGTTATTATTCATGTATGTCATTGTTTTATAATGTATGTCATTGTCAATTGTTTTGTATTGTATGCCATGACTGGACTAGTCTCTAGTTGCATTAATAAACTAATATATTGCAGGTATCATCACGGAGTTAAATGCAAGGGTGTTGGAGTTTAACCATCAGCAATGTTTCCATTTTTATAAAACCAGAATCAGACCACAGACGATTCATTTGTGTACAAGTGATACTTCTCTTTGCATAATTTGCAAGACAACGATATGTCAATATTGAACTTTTAGCATTGATGGATTCTTCCTAAAAACAAACTCTTAAAATTTCAACGTCAATTTAATGTTGTATTTTATTCTTGATGCGTGTGAATCTACTTGATTGAAACAGATTTATCATAGGAAATGAAATTTTCCATGTACCCAATTTCAGACGGGAAGTAAAAAAGAAAGATCAAGGGCGGCAATCGTCTGGATTCGACCTAAAAACGGTATGTCAGTACCGAGGCAGTAATGAATGATTAAAACAGCTTACATGATTTCATAGACCTGAATATATTTGAATAAACTAGATTTCGTACAATATTAAACACTTTGAAATGTACAACTTAATACTGTAATATCTCAAAAGCCATAACAGATTTTTACATGATTCTTTTTTACAGCCATTCGGCTGAAATGTTTTGAGATTTTACATGTGTTAAAAATATTTTTATAACTTTTTGCATATTAGAGGAGTATCGAAAGAGTCCATACTACCCTAGTTTACATGAAAATACAATATCTTACAAAATTTTCTTAAAGTTTTCATTTTAAATGGTCACAAAAAAATGCATTATTCCTCAACCAAATTAAATGAAATTTTCACACAGATATTCCTTAATCTTTTCTCTGTAAAAAAATATTCTGATTAATTCCATAGAAAGGCATAAAAGGAGTTAGAAAAATACACAAACTCCCATTTATAAACCAGTGATATTTTCACACATATACAAGTTGCAAATCTACCTAATAAATTTTATCTTTAAAAAAAAAAATGAAAATAAAAGTAACAACGAGAAACTTGACGTTATATGACTAAACGAATCTTTTTTTTAAATGATAACGAAAATATATCATTTCCATTCTCGTGGAACTGATAGGGTAAAAATGTCAAAGGGAATCCGAATGGTACCTGAAAAATATGCCGTAAAAAACATAATTCATTTCATGAAAATGTAACAACACATTTGACACAGTGACATGGAAAATAAGAATAAGACAATTAAAATCTAAATATATTAATTTAAATTAATCTTCTATCATTTTTTGATACATTTTCTACATATCCCACTGGTCAAAGAGGCATGGAGGTCCAGATGTAAACTGGTCAAACCTGTTGGTCTGTACGTAGGAACACGTCTAGTCTAGTCCAGATGTGACATCATCTCTGCAAAACAAATGGGCCTGGTCAAGTTTAAACCAGTTTAAGCGAAAACTGAAATTAAAGGAACCAAGGTTTGATATTCATTCTTAAACTGATGGACAAATCTAACCTTGAAAAAAATGAACATGATGGTCATGAAATAAAAAAAATATAAATAGTAATATTTTCCTATTATGATTTTCAAACTAAAGAAGTCAAAAGTCGAAAGCGAAAGCAAAGCAAAGAAAATGTTAGGAGCTATGAAGATTTGGATGCTCCATATGGCCATTTTGAGAAATTATGTCATCTTCAATGAAGCTAGGTACTAAAATGTTGGAAAGAAGCAAAGAGGCACCAATGGGGCATTCTAATGCGAGTGTCAAAAGTCCGAAAGACTTCAGAAATAGCTTTTCCAACGTACTAGACTGGAGTAGGCTACCAAGTACAGTCGTCTTATCTGACACCATTGAGGGCTTCAAATTAAAAACAATAATGTAATGGTTCACGTCGATTTCTGATAGTGAAAGGAATATCACATCCTGAATGTTACGGTATATTTGTTTATAAAGCACACACATTTAAAAACAATTCATCGGAAACGAAAAACTTGCTTTAAAATCTTTTACGCAAAGGATATGGGTTGAATATTTTGGTTAAATCTTTGAATCTAGTCTTTTTTGTTAGAAATATTAAATTGACCAATTGTCATTTCAAGCATTATAGCGATCAAGTATGTCGGTTTTGCGTGATGATACTTCACCAAATCATTAATTGTTTGAAGTGTTGTGAAGGATGTAAAATTGATATGTTAGATTTTTTTTACATCAGTCGATGAATGCATGCATGATTCTCAGCTAGCAGTTAGTAACAGTGGGTGTTCTGTTGAAAATTCCTCTACCGTTCGTTTGTTGTCTTTTGCATAAGGTTCTCTCTTGTTGAAATATTGAACGTTTATCTAACTGATTTTAACTGTGTGTTAGTTTTTGTGCTGTGTTAGGGATTATTGATCAGGGGAAGGTTGGGTCAAAAACAAACTAGTTTAACCGGGCCCACCACTGACGGTTTATATATGTGCTTGTCCTAAGCCAATTATCTTTGACAAAGCTTTTGTTTGTACTTTGGATATTATCTGTTCCTTGTTTAGGAAGGGGGTCTTTCTAATCTTTGACTATTCAAGACTGGATTTGAATTTTATTTTGACTTTGAGCCAATTGCAAAACGGCGTGCATGCGGCGTCTTCTGGCCTCGTTGAAAGCTGCTAACTGATTATAATGGTGGTCTTTTTTAAATTGACGTTAGTTTACGCAGGTATGTTAATGTACTTTTCAGGAATTTCCGGCAGGACCACCCCCCTTTTTTCGTACATACCCTATTTTACTGGAATGGAATGTCGTATAGGATATTTTAATAAACCAACAGAAAATGGATTAGAAATGAATATCTTTGGTGAATTTTTATTCTATTTTATCATTCGTATACCGTAAAAGTTGTGGAAAAGTCTTTATTTAAGGATCGATATTAAAATAGACTAGAACAAGTTACCACACTCCGAATTTTGTCTCGAAATTTTTTTCATGGGAAGATATGATACTTATTTGTGTAAAAACTGCTGAACCCTTAAAAATAAATCATTTCTTCTATTTCTAAAAAAATAAAAATGCCAAAATTGAGCAATTTCGCACCACTTTTCTAATCTTTTCAAGCTAAATTCAAGAAATTCGTTGCGATTTGCGAGAGGGTTCAGCGATTTTATGATAGCTATTAATGTTCGAAAAGATATATTTAAAGGATAAGGGATTGTGTTAACTGTGGTAACTTGTTCTAGCTTGAAAAAGAAAGCCCGTTGTCTGGATTCCAGTATTTCTCCATTGCTGTCAAACGCCGAGTTCATCAAGATCTACGGCGTCAACAACGTGATGACGTCATTATTTATATTTCTATTTATTTTGCACAGTGCGTGTTTGCTGATAACATTATTTTGTTCGTGATTTTAGTTTCATATTATAATTAAATTGTGAAGAAATGTTTGTAGTTTTGTAGGCGAAAAGAAAGCGGCAGTCGTAGTACATGTGCGTGACACTAACGATAGTTTTTCAGCTCAGTCAAAGGGGGAGGGGCGGAGTAAACTTTATGAAGCTTTTATAAAGTACGGTAGTTTAATAATGTACCCCCGGGCCGGGGCATACATGATAGATATACAATCTGTGCACTGGGTCAGAATCATACATGTCATACTGAAGATAATGCAATAGTTTTATGCAGTGGTTTTATGTCATATAGAACCTCAACACATTTCATTCTACTTTTTTTACTGTGACTTTTTTTGTAAGTTTAAAGTTCCATTTAGTTAAATAATATATGTCTATTAAGTTACAAAGCAAAGCTCCTAATCTATGTTAAATTGAACTGAACACAACTCAGGATCATCATATTCCATATTTATCATACTATTTTTTCTTCATATCCAGAAATGAACAGTGCTTTGCCTAATTAATATTCATGTATGCAAAATGAAATATAAGTCACGTGACATTTTAAATCCCCCTCGCCTTGCATTGCATTGTATTAAAAATACGGAAAATATTTGGTTCTCATCCGTCATAGATATAAATTAGAATCTTTTATGAACTTCCTAAAGTTTCCTGGCGGTTAAAAACAAACTTATTTTAGCAAATTTGATTAAAATTCTCTGAATCTTTTGAACTCAAAGTGAGGAACAAGGCAATTTTTGTACGTCTGAGGAACCTACAGTTTTTAGATTAGGTTTGTATGCCTTACTGTGTCTTGTTTAACCTTAATTGATCTCTAGAAATCAATACTTGAATCAACACTTCCGCGTCGTAAGCGGCTGAAAATTACATGTCAAAGGTCAATGGGGAAAAAACCCGTACATCATTGAAAAAAAATATGAAGAATTTAAATAGACTGACCGATGATCTTTGTTTTTATCCTCGATTAAATGCTTAATTATCCGCATCATGTAGACGGAAACCACTTAAGGATAACTAATGTCAATTTTGACTTCATTATCACGAATTATTAACACAAAGGTTCGTCTATTGTCATGCATTTTCGAATGTTTTGTCATGTCATTGCTTTGGTTTTCTTTGACACTACCGAACTCCAAAATTAAACAGACCAAATGTGTATGAAACTCATTTGTCTGTTAAATTATTTTCATGAAATCTATACCTACATATAAATGATCACAGAATGAATCGGGAGTATCAGATAAGGCACAACATGATCCTGTATTATGGATATATCACGGGCACCTGTTTCATACCAAGAGCATACATTTGCCAATATAGCGAGTTGATCATTACTTTCATGAATGATTGGCCTATCAGTCCTGTTCATTTACTGAACAATTTTTCAGCTCCTGTGATTTTCTATTAATAACAAAAGTCTTTATTAATTTCCCAATCTCTCCAAATTGTAACTTGGCCTCATCATGTTCATCTGTTTTTTTTTTGTGTTTTTACCAACATGCACTCGGCTATATATCATTTTACAAAATATACATCTCTGGTTATTTTTCTTCTTCCTCATATATAATTACAAGTCAATCATGTCAATCTATAGTTGTGTAGGCTAGCTATTGGAAATGAAAGTTAGCACCAAATAGCACAACTGTAGGCAAAACCTAGTTTATCTTCCAAGTGATACATTGATGCATGTTAGTGTGCTTTGTTATTGATTTTCAATAGAGGGAAAGTTGGCCCCAAAAAAAATAGGTTAACCCTGCCACATTTTAAATGTGCCTGTCCCAAGCCAGGGATCTTTATCAAAGCTTATGACTGTATTTCTTCAAATACATGTTGTTGTTTTTTTTGTCAAGAAGAAGGTCTTTCATTTGCATTTTAGGATTGGACTTGAATCATATGTAGTTTATTTACAATCCAGGGCCAATTGCAAAACAGTGAGCATCTACCACTGGTCACCATGAAGGCTGTTGGCTGTTTATAATTGTGGATTTTTTTAAAGTTATTGTTTATGTTGTCAGTTGTGTCGCAAACATTTATTCCACATCTCATTATCTTCTAATTATTAAAGATGCTCACCATGCATGTCATGCTCATTAAACTAGCATTAGTATATATTATGGCTGTTCAAGATTCCGGATGAATTGACAATTTCCAAAGTCACTCAACTGTAAAATCAATGTCAGGGTCAAAATATGGAGATGTAAATGTGCTAAGCTACTACTGGGACATGTGCGTACCAAGTTTCATTAATCTTGATCATATACATGTAGTTCTGGAGAGATGGCAACTATAGAATTGTTC
The DNA here is from genome assembly GCA_963971305.1 of Arcuatula senhousia. Classification (NCBI taxonomy): domain Eukaryota; kingdom Metazoa; phylum Mollusca; class Bivalvia; order Mytilida; family Mytilidae; genus Arcuatula; species Arcuatula senhousia. The sequence goes on along the minus strand of OZ020307.1, from coordinate 43,977,156 downwards.
TCCTTGTTTCAAGTAGTTTTTGTTTTTGACCTGTTTTGATTCAAATGCAGCTGATGAGAGCTTACTCCTTGAAATATGTATACAGCATAGTCAAATTACCTGTTCAATACCCATTTTAGAATTGTTATCTTGATAGGACTGAAATAACCCCACAATTCATCTGATACTGTATATTAACACAATCATCCTCATACGTACAGAATTAATAGTGTATATTGTTTCATTTTAAAGTAGACATTTAGTTAAATGAGCTGCAGAAAGACTGACATCTGAGCCTGTATAGTATACCTTTACAGATTACAAGCCCATGGCATTTTAAGTAGAACAGCTCTAAACTCAAAGCACTCGAAGGCCATTTTAAGAAAAAACTTTACCGGCCTTGAAACATGTGAAATGTGTAAACAAAGAACTTACTGCAAGTTAATATTACGAACTTGCTTTTAAAATAAACTACACGTACTTGCACTTCTGATTATTTATTTTTTTATTGAAGGCATCAAATATACAACTTGTTCACTAGGGAATTGAATTTTAATACATGAACATATTTTCAATATAGGGAAGGTGTAATTGAACAATAACAAGATCTGTATCTCTAAAATTCTACAAGTAATTTTTCTAATGAAAAACAGTCTCTCTACAAAAGTACTTGTATCTTACACTGTCTAAAATTCTAATGTGTAGGAAGATCAATTCTCATTAATATTGAATTAATTTGAATGAATTACTACTGTTATTCACATGAAATTTAAGAAATTGGACCAAAAATAACTTCTTTCTATGACCTAATGAACACAAACTCAATAAAAAAAGGTTACAGAGTGCAGCATGATAAAAACCACAACATGTTGAACCTGGTACATCTTAGCCTCAATATGGATAGTCAATTGCTCTGGACACATGCAGTCCATGGTGGACTGAGTTTTTTTTACAAATGCAGCTTTTGGTGGACCCTCAAAATCAATTCCATCCATCCTTTTATGATAAGGAACATCATTGTCAAATTTCAAGCAATTTGATAACTAGAACTAAAGTTACACTAAACATGCTTAAGTTAACCTACAATGACGACAGCATCATACCATTAAAGGTTCACAATTTTTCATGTTTTTTTGCAATGGTTTAACAGTAACCTGAAAAATTTTCCGTCAATAGTAATACACTGAATAATCATCCCCTTTTTAACATGATCAATTAGGAAAAATTACTAAAATAAATGTCTTATTGGTGCCCAAAGGTATTTTCTACATCATTCTGCGTTACACTTTGTATTCTATACAGAATATACATGTGTCTTCTGTTTAAACTGTTTAGTAGTTTCATTACATGTGAAACAAATACAAATCAGTCTTTTACACCAAGAAATATATTAAATACTTATCATGCTTATTATCTTTCAAACTCTCAAAAATATAATAACATCATATTAACATAACTTAAGAACAAAGAAAATTTTAACAAAACAAATTACTTTATAGATGTTAAATGGTGGTGGACAAGTCCCTTTTAGGTGGCACAGATTAAAAAAAGTTCATTTTTCTTGGTAATGACCATGTAAACATTAGTTTTTTTTTTTTGTTCATTGCATGTTTTTTACATATCAGTGTTTACATGATCATTTTATAGAATAATAGGACTTATTAAAATCAAAATAAAATAACAACATTAATTATTAACAGTATCAACTTGTTCAATGAACAAAAAGCCAAACCTATCTTCTTTTGCTTTTAGTTTTGTTTTCAACACTTTCTGTGGTTTAATTGCAGATATAAGGAATATCTTTGGTATGAGAGTTTTAAATGTTTGTTTTGTTGGACTGTTTGTTTAAATTGTTGTGTTTCTATTAAACTTTCATCATGTCTCGGAAGGTTTCAAGAAGAAGCTGTGCTATTAAAACATGTACAAATAGTTGGTATACAATTGAAAAATGGATGGAACAAGATTGTGAAATTCATAATTACAAAAAAGGGACTGGTGCATGTACTTGTCCACCACCATTTACTCTTATACCGTTTCCAACTGAACGCAAAGATCCAGAGGGAAGGAAAAAATGGACAATAATTGTTAATAGAAAAAATGGCAACAGCAATTGGCAACCAAACGCGGAGTCAAGAATTTGTTCAAAACATTTTGTAGATGGAGAGCCATCATTAAATAACCCATACCCTTCTCTTGACCTTGGCTATACACCTAAGCAAATAACATCTAGGCCTCCGCCATTTCAAAGAAACTTGGTTTCACCTCCGAAAAAGGTAAAACGAAAACTAGAAACTGATACTAGTGTACTAACATGTGAACTGGATACAAGTATCGATAGTTCAGCATGTTCAGATCACATTTATGCATCAAATGCTGATAGTGATATTGCATTAAAAGAAAGAATAAAGTATTTAGAAAATCAATTGAAAACTTATAAATCTGCTTTGAGTAAAAGTATTAAAGATGCAAAAAAACCAGCAGTTCCTTCTCCAAATATGATCAGCACAGCATTGAAAAATGACAAAAAGTGCAAATTTTACACCGGAATTCCAAATGTTCAAACATTTGATAACCTATACAGCATATTAACTCCAATCATTAGAAACATGAAACATTGGAAAGGTCCCAGGAGAGTTTGCAATCCTTTGAAAAATAAAAAAATTGCAAAACAATGTAATAGAAAACTCACTTTGAAGGAAGAATTTCTTTTAACATTGATGAAATTAAGACTGGGTCTTCTTTTTGAAGACATTGCGGACCGTTTCAACATATCATCAACTCATGCCTCTAACGTTTTCACGACTTGGATAAAGCTTCTTTCAAAAACTATTGGTACACTGGTCTTTAACCCACCGAAAGAGGCAGTAAAACAGAAACTTCCCCCAACCTTTGAAAATTCAAGATATTCAAATGTTCGACACATAATCGACTGCACTGAGGTCTTTCTTGAAAAACCGAGTAATCTTGAAGTTGCTGCTAAAATATGGAGCGACTATAAACATCACCATACAGCTAAATTTCTTGTCAGCATAAATCCATCTGGATTAATAAACTTTGTGTCTGAATGTTGGGGAGGCAGATGTAGTGATAAGTACATAACTAACCATTCAGGCTTTCTCGATATAATTGAGCCATATGATACTGTCATGGCTGACCGTGGTTTCACCATTCGTGAAGACTTAGCACTTGTGAGAGCAGAATTGTTCATTCCACCTGGAAGAAGGGGAGCCACCCAAATGAGCACAGCAGAGGTGCAACAAACCAAGGACATTGCAAACAGGAGAATTTTTATAGAGCAGGCCATCAGAAGAATGAAATCTTTCAGAATATTGAAATATGAGTTGCCCCTTACACTTGCCCATCACTTAGACAATATTACAAAAACTATTGCAGGAATATGCAACATGTACCCTCCCCTCCCAAAGTACAATCAGAAATGAAGTGGTAATGAATATAATGTACGGCCACACCTAATTGATTTTTTGATTAATCAATTGATACATTTTTAGAAAAATATACATTTAATTGAAATATGTTATTGAAATTCTAAGTATAATTTATTGTTAATGAGAATAGAGTTAATTTATAAATCTAAAAAAAAAAAATACTAAATTACTTTTTAAAAAAAATTGGTGGTTCTAAACAATCACTTTCATGCACATAATCTGCATGTGAGGAAAAATATTGTCCATTAGCCCTTTAAATTTTCTTTTCACAAATGAGATGAAGAAGAAAATGAATTGGTGTGGCCTTACATTATGTCCAATGCTATCTTCTACAGGTGAACATATTGCTTTTTGGCTTTGGCATTTGATTACATAATTTGCATGATAGGCAGTGCAAGATTAATAGCAATTCCTTAATTGTAAAAGTAAATGTATGTGTACAATAATTAAAAGACTACATCTCATTTTGGTAGCATTCATTCCATCATTCTACAAAATGTATCATGTCTATTCAGAAAAAAGTCATTTTCAGGTATGGTTAATATTCACCTAAATATGGTCTGTTTTAAAGTGAAAATATTGAACAAGCCAATTGATATGAAACTATTAAAGCTACTTCCAGGGCATAAGCATACCAAGTTTCAAAAACCTAGGACTTATATTTCTTGAGATGCCAAAAAACTTTTGGAACCATGCTGACTATGTATACAAAATATCTAGGAACCAATCTATCTTGTCATAAATTTGATTCTAAATAAGTTATATAGAAATTCAGAAAGCAAACTGAAGTAAAAGGATTTGTATTTAAACAAATTTATATCTTATGATCATGGAAAAGTTAAGAAAAGATGTTACAACTTTTGCTTTAAAGCAGTGTCCCAAATCTTAATTCAATGCCGTCAGTAGAACCCAAGAAATCTGTTTCTAAATTTCGAACACACAGACTTTTTAATTCTCTAATGAGTGAGGGATTGTATCTAAGGTAAAGCCAAGATATTCCCTATACAACTTTTGTAGATGAAAACTGAAAATATTGAGAGAAAAATGTGATGGAATATAATTTAGCAGAAAATATAACACCCAAAATAATTCCATATAATACCTGAAATTGACTTTGACATAATAATTTTACATGACAATATGTAAATAAATGGTAAAATAGATTTAACACATATACATGTACTTGAACATTATATCACTGACAGTAACTTTGTACATGTACCTTTAAGTTTGTTTTTGAGTAGTCTACATTTGGATTGATAGATTTGGCAAACTTCACCATCAGAGGCTCAGAGCATGTGATGAAGTTTGGCAAGCCTAGCAGCAATCCATAATGTTAATTGTTAAAAGACATGACCATATTTTAACTGACAGGAATCTGTTTTCATTATGTTCTTTGTGTTTGAGAGTCACTTAACATTGATGAAATAAAACTGGTAACAGAACTGCTATATTAAAGCAAATTTAAGATATTTTTACACAAATATATTCTTTATGTTCAAGTTTAAGCTATCAACAAACTTATCCACTAATTTTTTACAATTAAAAAAAGATATTAGAATGAAACTTTCAGATATGGCCAAATATTTTAATTTTTTGAAAAAAAATTTGCAGACATTTAAAAAAGATTATCTTTTGAAATCAACAAATAGCAAAGTTGTTCATTTCATCAATAAAAAGAGATTCTAAATCACAAAGAATGCATGATCATGATGATAGGCAGTGCAAAATAAAAAGCCAAATAGCAATTTGTTAATTCTACAGATACATGTATATGTGTACATTAAGTAAAGACTGCATCTCATTTTTATAGCATTCATACCATTGGTCTACAAAATGTTACATTTCTATTTACAAAATAATGCCATTTTCAGGTACATGTATGAAACACCTAAAGATGGATAGTGTTATAGTTTAAAATACCTTAAAACAGCCTGATTGATATAAAACTAAGCTACTACTGAGGCATATACATACCAAGTTTTATAAACCTAGGACTTATATTTCTGGAGGTGCCGATAAAACTTTTGGACCCATGCGGGTTATGCATACCAAATATCAGAAAACTTATCTATCTGGCCATAAATTTGTTTCTGAATAAGTGATCTAAATATTGAAATTCAGAGAGCAAAGTTAAGTACAAGGGTTTGCACTTAGTTGCTAGGTTTTGTTTAGTTTACTCCAATTAATGCTCTAAAGCTGTGCAAAAAATTGAATTCATCACTTCAGTAGAAGAGTAGAAATCTATTAAAACAAATTTTTTATCTTTTGACAATTGAAAAGTCTAAAGTCAGCTTTGTAAACAACTAACTGACAGGATATTCCCTTTCAATTCTTTGTCAACTTTTGTAAATGAAAACTGGAAATACTGACATAAATGTGAGAGAATATACTTTAATTAAACTCCAAATATCACAAATGAAATAGAACACTAAAAATATTTCCATATACAATAACACCTGAAAGTGACATTTACATAATAAATTTACATAAATGGTAAAAATTAGTTTTAACACAAATTACCTGTACATTATTTTAACTCACAACATTTTGGACAAATCCATTGTTTCTTTTTTGCAGAAAGTGCTTTGGTCATATTTACACATTTAAAATGATACCACAAGTCACATAAATCACAACAGATACTCTGGTCAAGGTGATTTTTAACACCCTCTTTGTTTTTTACAACATAATTACATTTTGGACAAAAGTATGTAGTTTCTACATCCATAGGTTCAACAGTTGAAACTGTGCTAACAGTATTTTCTAAGTTATCACAACCTGACTGTATACTTCTAGAAAAAATTTCAGGAACAATTTGACTTACATAGAAAAATCTTAAACTTTCCAGAATTTCTTTAAAATACACTGAATCATACACTATTCTTTCACACAAAGAGCCATTACATGTAAAAATGTAAAAATCACAAAACTTACGACCAGTTATACCAAGTTGGCCCTGTATTTGAGCATAATACTGGTGATTTTTCTTTAAACAATATTTAAGTGTTTCTTCATTATAAAGAATATAGTTTGGCATATTACATGTGCAAAACTTTGTACACTGGCTACATTTTGGAATAAGTGGACATTTAATTTCCACACAACCTTCACCACAACAACTACATTCTACAAGTAAATCAGGACTTGCACCTAAAAAGCAAGTAGACTTATCCAAAAATATTCCACAATCTGAAGTTTTCAAGTTATTATGGAAACATTTCATATCTTTAATATACTGTGCCTTAGCTTCTGGCTCCATTTCTCTACCATGTTTTAAAGATCTTAAATTAGGATTTACAATTTTATATCCTAATATTTTAGACACAAGTGGTGAAAAATTTACATTTTCTTTCTTATGATATGACAAAACTTTGGTATGAATGCTATAAAAATTTGATGCAGTTAAACGCAAAGATCTAACTAAATGCCAATTTTTATTCTCGTATTGCCCTACAGTTGCACGCTGAACCAAACTTATATCATCATCTGTAAATCTCGTTACAGGAAGGAGGGCCAAAAACTCCTCTGGCGTCTTGCATTGTGTAACTGCTTCATCAAGGCTGTATCTTTTGATGTCTGTATCACCTATTGAATTCTCAGCTACTGGCCTGACCTCATCTGCATCATAAAATCCTAAAATAGAAGAGATGCGGAATAAGTGTGTGCTACACCGCCTTCATATATATAAACCCCAAGTTTAAAAATCTGTAATGGAAAAAACAGAAGCCTTTAATGTGTCTGACAGACCACTGAGTGGAATTTCAATGGATGAGGTACATACATGTATTGTGCCATAAAACCTGGTTTAATCTAACATTCTTTAAACATGTACAAAGTCAGGATCACTGTTATCTTCAATACCCTGTCTTTGCATTGTTTTGTCTTATTATTAATGGACATATGAGATTGATCATCCAATCAAGTTCTGTAGTTTTGTTATTATCTTTATTCCATACCAGATAAGGCCAAAAATGTATGTGTGTTTCTGGTTTCATGCCTGGAAAAAAAATAGGTCAGTATGTAGCCATTCATTTTCATTTTTTTACCTTGGTTAATAAGGAGTAGATTCAAGTTTTAACGTTGCTGAAACAAGAGATGCCAATAAAAAGGCTAGGTAGGGACGGCATAAAAAAAATTTAAAACATGTAGGGAGGTAGGGAAACCAGAAACACACATATTTTTTTTATTTGGCCTTAAGTGCCGCTATATATTTTATATGTGTTTATGTAATTAGGTTTATACTTTAAGTACAATGTATGTAACCAATAATCATGTATGGTATTTTTGTTTTTATCATGTTTATAGTGCAGGACTTTTGAACATTAAAGTCAACCATAAACTTCATATTGACATACATTGTAATTTTTTAAGTAATAAACATATAAATGTTTTATTTGAAGAGCTTGATTTATTCATTTTGATCAATTTGAATCTGACAAGCAATTTCTAAACCTCAACACTCACAAAGTAAAAAAAAAACGAGTATATTAACTTTGCATCATTTTCTATCCAGTCTGCTTCTCGACGGTTTAGTAAGAGTTTTCTGGTTTTCTTTAGACCCTTAAGTTTATTTGATTTTTATTCCAGTTGCAGTTGAAAGGGCCACCTAACTTTTACTTTGTTTAAACTTTAGACTTTTATATTTGATAATTTAAAGGAACAAGAGGCTCCCAGGAGCCTAAATCGCTCACCTGGTCTTGATGCCGACCCTATATTTTGTAGAGCTAAATGAGCTGAACATTTAAGCAAGCAACAGTTTTTTCTTTATCTACTATAGTTTTCATTCTATATGCCAAAAACACAAAAAACTGTTATTTTAGGGGCCGTAACCCCTATAAGGGGTCACCTGACAACTTCAACCCTATGGAGACTTTTGTAGAGCTTTATGCGCTGAACATTTAAGCAAGCAACAGCTTTTCTCTATCTGCTAAAGTTCTCATTCTAAAGGCCAAAAACATGAATAAGGTTATTTTAGGGGCTGTAACCCCTATTAAGGGTCATCTGACAACTTCAATCCTATTGAGACTTTTGTAGAGCTAAATGAGCTGAACATTTAAGCAAGCAACAGCTTCTCTCTATCTGCAATAGTTTTCATTTAATAGGCCAAAAACATGAAAAAAACATATTTCAGGGGCCGTAACCCCTATAAGGGGTCATCTGACAACTTCGACCCTATGGAGACTTTTGTAGAGCTAAATGAGCTGAACATTTAAGTTCTCTATCTGCAATAGTTTTCTTTCTATAGGCCAAAAACATGAAAAAACATCATTTTAGGGGCCGTAACCCCTATAAGGGGTCATCTGACAACTTCGACCCTATGGAGACTTTTGTAGAGCTAAATGAGCTGAACATTTAAGCAAGCAACAGCTTTTCTCTATCTGCAATAGTTTTCATACTATAGGGCAAAAACATGAAAAAACGCTATTTTTTACCTTTAAGGGGCTGTAACCCCTATAAGGGGTCATCTGACAACTTGGACCAAATGGAGACTTTTGTAGAGCTTTTAATGCTGAAGCAGTAGGGTGGCATCAGATTTCATCTATCTCTTATACTTTTTGATTTACAAGCCAAAAACAGTAGTCTGACCCCCCTGGTCTATTTTTAGCAACGGCGGCCATGTTTTTGGACGAATCAAAAATCCCCACATCAGTTCTGTGAAGGATACCCTAAGGTACCATCAGACCAAATTTGGTTCGAATCTGTGCAGCCGTTTCAGAGGAGAAGAAGTTTGAAGAAAAGTTAACGACGACGGAGACGACGGACGACGACGACGGACGCCAAGTGATGGCAATAGCTCACTTGGCCTTTGGCCAGGTGAGCTAAAAATGTACTAATTACCGATAATTGCAAGTACTATCTTACTCTGGAGTTCGCGTTGTTGATTGATATTCAGTGATTTTTGAGTTTTCATGTTGTCTGTTTTTGTCCCCTTCTTGCTGGTGTTTACTGGTTTTTTCTCTGCCCTTTTGCACTTTTGAAATTTTTGAAATGCGGATACCCCATTGGTACCTCTGCTTCCTACACTTTTTCCTTTACTAAATTTATCATTGAAAAGATATTTTGAATGCCCTGTTGATACCTCTTTGCTTTTCTTATAAATGTATATTTACCATAATTATATAAACATTTACCTTTGAAGATGCAAGCATTGGGAAGAGACTCCTTCAAAAGGGTGGTGAAAGATTGAAAGATGTCCTTTCTGTTTACCTCCACTGGCTGAAATTCTGTTTTTTCTTTGGAGACAAGTGGTCTACTATTCTCTGGAGACAGAAAATGTGACACATTTTATTTAAACATAACTAGAACAATAAAACTTAGTCAAATAAACATAGAACAAAAAGAACTCTACAAATAATTCCATCAAAATCTGATATTGAACTTTATATAATAAACATTTAAATAATCATGATAATTGATGAAAAAAACATGGAACATTTATGATTATGAAACAGTTTCACACTGACATTTTAAACTAGATCATGTAGATAGGCAGTCTTTCATGAGAGACATGTGTCACCTGCATTTTAAACAATGAATGCTAACATACAAATCAAAGATTTTTTGCAACTGAATTATTTACACCTTTTCTGAGCATTATCATCTACTTTTTTATGTTAAATCTCTAAGAATCAGCGTCACAGGCACTTAATCCACATTGGCACAAGTATTTATTAATTTCAAATAATTATGATCATGATGATAAAAAATTTTAGGTAACAAATCTTACCAAATAAATATCCAACACCAGTGAGTTACATGTATCTCTTGTTTCAACTTGATTTCACATCGCTGAATGTGGTTTGGTTGTTGTACATGTGTGTGTCTTTTGTTTGATGTGTGGCATTTATTTACAATTTATCGGTAATAAGTACATTTTTCCTTTGATGTGTACTGGCTGATAAAGTCTGTCTCATGAACAGGTGTGTATCGCCAAAATTATCGGGTCAGTTCGTTACGTCACAATTAATTACCGATAAAGAGAATATGTGACTTTTTTATTTTGAGATCAACTTTATCACTTGTTTTTTGGTTCACCCTTTGGGTATATTCTATATACATGTACATGTACATGTATGTATATCACTGCCAGTAACTTTGTGCATGTAAATGTACTATAAAAAGTACTCCTCTAAAAATATTGATCATTTACCTGGTTTACCATGTCTTGATTTTACAAATACCAGATCTTTGATCTTTGTTGGCTGCACCTCCTTCGTCTTTGATGTTTTTGGTATCTTCCATGAGCAAGGAAGTGATGTGCAGGATGAAATACCCATCTTGTTGGCCGATTCTACTCTAAATAGTAGACCTGCAACATGGTTACATGTGCAACCAAGTCTGCAAAGAAATACAGAAAAATAAATTAGAAAACAAAAATGTTAAAAAAGATGAAATGAACTTATAAAAAAATTAAATGCTTACACAATAAATGATGTTATTAGAAGCTTAATGTACAAAATACCTTTTAGGCATTTTTTGGACAGCACAATCATGGTAAACAGCTATTCATGGTTTTTCCTCAAGAATTAGGGTTTGGTGCACATGTCATGTAGATGTCAAAATTTTAAGTTTATCATCCAAACATGTTCTTTACAAAAAAGGCAAAAATTGTAGTACATGTACTGTACTGCATGGCCAGATTTTGTTTCTCAGTTTACCAGGCCATTGAACTGTGAGGTAATGCCGATTTCAAACATTGCAATATTAATTTTGCTTTAGATTTGACCCACACTATACATGCTATAAATTGACAGTTGACAATGTGATAATTTTATAGTACAACAAGCTGGAACTACCTAATATAAGCTTCTTGAGCACCAAATTCAATTTCAGCTGCTTAAGTCACTCATTGTGTCAAAAAATTTGAATTGTCCGATTAGTTGATTTTGTGAACAGTCAGACAACCCTAAAAAAAACTTTTGTTTAATGTTTTGTGCACAATTTAACAAATTCTCACTTTCCCAACATGTAGACTGTACATGTACATGTAGCTTCAAAAAGAATCAATGTACATGCACAATGTGAATGTATCTTACCCTGCTGTGCAAGTACAGTAAGAAGACATCACTCTTCCAGTGTCTTTGGCAACACACACCCAAACATCATGTTGGTCATCTCTAAATCTCTGGGAGGGAGTGCACTTTGCACGCAGCAAGCAAACTGGTGACTGCTTCGTTAGGGTATGAATGAAAACTTCTTGCAAAAATCCATTAAAAAAGTATTCATATGCTTTGCCAACTTTATAGTCTTGCAAGACAGACTTGACTGACGACGATGGGTTTCTTTCAGTTAAATAAACAATGATATCTGATATATAAATAGGTGGCCATAGCGCAATACCATTCTTTTCATCTAGCCAGTTATCATGAAGCTGCAGGGGGTCTGGGATGGTACAATTTTCTAAATTAAGCAGTTTTTGATAGTCAACTTGGTTTTGTCTAAGAATCTCGGAAGATGACGGAACTATTGGCATTTTCATAACATTGGCAGAATAACAAAGGGCTGCTAACTCGTTTTTATTACCATCTTTTGTTAGTCCACGTTTGGTCAAGAACTCCCGGAGAGCGTCAACTTTCCACATCAAAAATTCATCTAAAGAAATGTCCTGATGTCCAGCATCCATGGTACAAAGGTGAAATACAAACTCGATCAACGAAAATTACAAAAGTCAATGCACAAAATATAAAGAAGTATCAAAAATTATAAAAAATCGCACAGCATGAAAGCAGCTCCATTCACTTGCAGCCATCTTTGTTGGTTTGACGCAGTTTTTTTCCCCTATGACCTCTTGACCCCGAACCGCCATTACGGAAACTAACGAAGTGTTGATTGGAGTATATGCGAACCTTGTTTACATGCAAGTCAGCTTAAACTATTTCAACATAAATTTTGGACTTTCTGCAATATCAGCCATTTTTCCAAAGACTTTATACTGCTTTGTGAAGAGTGCTACGCTTCGAAATTTTAAATGAACAGGGAACCTTGGAATTTTAGCCTACATTGTTAGGAGGGGTCTCAAATTGTTGGAACTTGTGTGTTGATTGAAATTTAACATGCGAATCGTGTCTTTACCACATATTTATTGATAATTTTTGAAAATTTCATAAGTTGCTATTGTTCCTCTATAAAAAAAATTGAACCGGAACCGTTCCTGATATTAAAATATGCAAATTTTAAAAATGCCTCAAATTTCTGGATATGTATTGCTGTGTTTCTGCTTTGGCTTTGTTTTCATGAGTAAAATCTGTTTGAAAAGTGTATGCTCAAGTATTTTGTTTGAATGTAAATTTGTTTTATATACATGATTTTTTGTGTCCTTTTTGGTCTTCATGCTTTGTCTTTGTTTGTATGAAATGTACTTTTTGTCAATCAAAGCATTTACATTTTTGACTTTCTATAGTTTATATCCAAACTAAAGTTTATCTGGTCATACTGGTAGCTATTAAAACAATAAGAATATCACAACAAAACCTTTTTTATGCTATGAATGTTAACACTTAAACACATACAGCTATCCATTCCATAGAAAAACTTTAAAGGTAGGGTGGTGATCCATTCCTTCATTGAGTTTCACAGAGTGAGAATATTAACTTTCATCATACAAGTGCACACAATTATTTTATGCCTTCATTTAATGAAATAACCACTTTTATTATTCACACTTTGAAAAATCCAGCTCCTCAATTTCTTGAAATGATTATGTTAATATAAACTTATAAGGGAAGATGTTTTCCTTCATTGAATTCCATAGAATATAACATCCATCCTATAAAAGACCATTTATTTAGTCACACATTCATCATAGTTTTTCATCAAGGAAGAAAATTGCAAGCTGAAAATAATAAAACAAATATTTTAAAATGATTAAAAGACATTATATCATATGCTATATTTTATAGTTATTGTTAGTCTATCACTTTAAAGAAAATGGATTACAAAAACATATACAATTTGACATACAATTCTTTTTTGACTAAAAATGTGCTATTCTATACTTTGAAATGCAAAAATGAAAACCTTCAAAAGGAATACCTCATCATAAACTAGTTATAGCAAATGGTAGATTAATATTTAAAAAAAGATGAATGTACATATGTATAAAGCATCTTCTCATTATAAAAATACTTATCTTAGTCCCATCTTAGATACACCAAACTGTATGCTTTTTAAAGTGCTTATTATTTTTCAAATATCAAAATTTTCACATGTAAACTTTCAGAATATCATTAAATTCATGATTTTTGTGATATATCCATGTTGCCCAAGACATTCATTTTAGTAATGCATATAATGCTAAAATGTAGATCTATATAATAAATGTGAATTTAAAGTATTCAAATGAATAAATAAAAGCAAGTACCCCCCCTTTTTTGTAGAAGTAATGCCAACATGTTTTATTGTGTAATTTAAGCACATATGGCATTAGAAATAAAAGATATAACTTACTTGTTAACCTGGAAAGTATTGTTTGTCTCCATTCTCACCGAAACAAAATTTTGTTAACATTTTCTAAATAGCGCACCTGTTGAGTCGTCGCCGTCAAAACAAAAGCTTCTTCGGGATCATGAGAACCAATACTAAAAATGCTTTACTGTCTCATTGTTACAAGTATTTGCTGTGATAAATATGTTTCAAATTGACTAGATAGTTGTGTTGTTGTAACAACATATAAAGAAACGTCCTTAAATAGTGTATTATTTACATAAACGTCATAAAACTTAAGCGGAAATGACATATTCTCCTAACGTCATAAAATATACAATTCGAGTCAAAAACGGTAAAAATCGAAATTCCGGATATTGTTTCTCAAACGGCATTAACATACCTGCGTTATGTTGGCTGTGTTGGGTACAATAATACCATTAGATTATATTCAAGACCAACATGGTTGGCCTTAGAAGCTGATAGAGGAAGGGCCAATTTACATTTATCTGTAAAAAGTAGTAGTCAACTGTTTCGCTTTTTAATTCACTCTTTGAAGCACAGATCGATGTGTATGTCTGCTTGCTTTGGGCAGCAGTAACCGCATAACTATATAAACTATATATTACAATCATACAGAAAGGATTGCAATTCTTTACCCGGAAGATGAAGATGAAGAGATGCGATGTATAGCACATTCATCAACTCAGAAAATATTGATAGAAGGAAGCAAGACCCTTACTCCCAAACAGCACGAGATCGGCTATGTTAGGAAGATGAACACAGAAAGGGTACGATGATGATGGAGTAGAGGAAATTTGGACACAAGGTAAAAAAACTAGCTATATAATTTGTGTTGGGATGCCAGTACAAGAAAAAATGCCTAGACATACAGTGTATACATGTAACGGATCCCGCATCCGCCATGACAAAGCTGAAGATTGCATGGTTAAGAAGAAGAATTTTAAGAAAATGGATAAAAACAATAAGGCGCAAAAACTTTGTTTTTGGCGACTTAATGAGAGTTTTTACCTACCACTGGAAAAAGGAAGAATCGGGACATTTGGCCTTCTGTGGGGAATCCTGCGTGCCCTACTCTTATCGAAACCTAGCTGCAGCACGGTTCTTTAAACGTGCCAGGAACATGACACGGTGTACCACTACGGTTTGCAGTTAGATTTTGCGCATTATATCCTGACGACCCGGTATATATTCATTATGGTTATGCTATATGGCAAGCCGTTTTTACATTTATTCCTCTTTATAGATATCTCATAAACTTTATAAGATATCTCATAAACTTTATAAGATATCTCATATACTTTATAAGATATCTCATAAAGTTTATAAGATATCTTATAAACTTTATGAGATATCTTATAAAAAATAATTTATAAGATCTCTCATATACTTTATAAGATATCTTATAAACTTTATGAGATATCTTATAAATCTTATAAGATATCTTATTTACTATATAAGATATCTTTAAAAGAAAATGAGATATCTACTAAACACAATGTTTATAAGATATCTGATAAAAAAAGTTTATAAGATATCTCATAATGTTTATAGGATATCTTATAAAGTATATGAGATATCTTATAAATTATTTTTTATAAGATATCTGATAAAGTTTATAAGATATCTCATAAAGTTTATCAGATATCTTATAAACTTTATGAGATATCTTATAAAGTATATGAGATATCTTATAAATTCTATGAGATATTTTTAAAGAGGCCTTATAAAAATATAAGATATCTTATAAAGTTTATAAGATACCTCATATACTTTATATTAAGATATCTTATTAAATATATAAGATATCTCATATAAATGGAGTTTATAAGATATCTTATAAAACATATGAGATATCTTATAAAACATATAAGATATCTTATAAAACATATAAGATATCTCATAAAGTTTATTAGATATTTTATAAAGATTATGAGATATCTTATATAAAATAATTTATAAATAGAAAATAAAGAGATGTGGAATAAGTGTACGCGACACAGCCCACAATTAAACGGCAATTTAGAAAAACCACAATGGACAACCGCCAGCAGCCTTCAACGAGGCCATTTGGCACTGCTCGCGGTTATCTTATATGTTTTATAAGATATCTCATATGTTTTATAAGATATCTTATAAACTACCATTTATATGAGATATCTTATATATTTAATAAGATATCTTATAAAGTATACGAGATATCTTATAAATTTTATGAGATATTTTTAAAGAAGAATAAATATAAATATGGCGTGCCATAATGCTAACGTTTCAATCACCTAAGGCACACATCCCAATCACTTCTGTTGGCAAAACGGCCAGACCCGACTGCAGGTTCTCGGTGACTGTGACACTCTCTTGCCGACAAGATTAGCGCTGCTGCTGGCTTATTTCTTACAAAGAACCTGCAAGTAAGATATTGAAATACTAATAAGGAATACGCTTGGTGAAAAGATATGGTTTCTAGTCATGATATTAAGAATTAAGCTGAATTACAGCTTCCGACCGCCCTAAGGTTTATTATGTGACAGACTTCAAGCTAGGATTTTATGTCTAACGGCAAATTAATTGCTTTAAAACAGGCATTTGACTTATTTCTATAACCTAACCCCAGTTTATAGAGGTAGCTTTGTTTTTATAGCTGTACCCAAAAGGTTTTATGTCCGTGTGACAACTTGTCGACATGGGTATTTACTATAACTGTTATTGTCCTCCGTCATTCATGACTATACCTTCGTAAATTTTAAAAAGCCCTTCGGTACTTGGATAAATCTAACCAAGTTTTGTACTCTACCGAATTTGGCAGGTTGAATTGACACAACTTTAGCTAGCGCACCCGTTGTTAACTGAAACAAACAGGACTGCTTAACCTTCCGGAGCACTTGAGTTGAGTTGAGTTCGCTTTCAAATATTGCTTTCTTTTCAGATGATTGTGTGTGCTTTTACTTTGTCTATATTTAAGGATTCAACAGGTCTTAAAGGGGAAATTTAATATTCTAGCAGATTTATGTTTTTTTTTCGAAGTATCAAGCAACACGAATTCGGCTATATCATCATTGATTTTTAGAGAATCGTGTACGTCATACAGATCATAACAATTGTTCAAAATTAACTTTAATAAATTATAATAATCCCCTAAAAGTAACAACGAATTTTAGTCCCCATGCAAATGCTAATTCAAAGCGATAATTGCTGCATTTTGTTTGGATATAAAAGGTTTGCACAATGGCCGAAAGGCTAATCGTACAAAATTCCTATTAACATAGACCTGTATATTAAATCTATTTAATATACAGGTCTATGCTATTAATCATAAATAATTGTATTTTGGGACTGTAGAATTTTACTTGAAATTAAATTAAACGAGCCCTTAGACAAATATCCAAATAATAAATCAAAGAATTAACAACCTAACTAATAAGAGCATCAAACAAAGAAATAAACTTCTGACCAATGAAATTTTATAAGTGAGTAGATCTAAGTCATACTTCTCTGACTTAGATCTAGTTACAACTATGGGGGTATAACCCCCCTCCCCCTTGAGTACCGAGTACTCTTAAATTTTGCTTCGAGTACCGAGTACTGCTTTATTTTTTCCCTGAGTACCGAGTACTAAATGTACTGTTTCAAAACTTTATACAAGACATTTTAACAGTTGTGGACAGTCATATCTATATTCATTGGTATTTTAGGAGCCTAGGATGGTGTAGTGGTTACAACCTCTGTTCTGTTAGCTAGGCGCATACGCCGTAGATGTCCCAAATGTTGTGAGTTCGATCCTCGCTGAGGGCACTCAAAAATCAAAATCTGTTTGTCAGATGATTTTCAGGGTTGAAATTACAGTAACATTGTTTGATTATATTCTAGACATTCATATATATTATCAAATTCGAATAATCTTGCATTCTGCAGTTTCTGTGGAATCCAATGGAGCATGAACATAAACACGTTAGAGATAGCTATAAATAGACCATGCATTGGTATTTTATGTATATATATATGGCATATATGACTTATATTAGAATAAAATCTCTCAGATTTGGCTTCCTGATCTTCCTTGTTCGAACATTTTGGTGGTTTTGAGTACTTTTCTTGGTTTTTGACCTTCCAATGTTTTGATTCAAATGCGAGGTTACTCCTTGAAATATTGAAAATTGCATATCCAAATTAACCGTTTAAAGGTCTTTAAATACCCGTTTTGGTATATTTGGTTTTTTTTTTCATGGTGCTGAAATTGAAACAAAGCATAAAAGACAGACAACACAAGTCTTAGTAATTAGGCCGTGTAATAAAGACAAAATTTGTATAATTCTAAAACACATAATCATTATATTTGGCTTTAAATTTGATTGTTCATATGTCTGTATTGTAAATGTATGCTGTTTCGAACATGTTGATTGACTTATTTGTTTATATTCGTGACTTTAGTGTATTTAATGCGGCCATCGGTCTGGATCTCGGATGTTTTGTTCCTGAAGACTTTAATGTGGTGAAAATAATTAAATAAATTCAATGTGAACTATCTTAATCATCTTCATTTATTATATACGAGTCATAAAGATCATTTTCTTTTTTGGCGACTTTGGCGTTTTCGTCGCCATGAATATTTCCACGGGCTAAAGCCTCGAGATACAGTGTACTGGCCGCAAATTTGAACAAGCAAAGTTTATACAACAAAATTAAAAACAGTGTGCATGCTTAAGGAGGGTTGAAGCTCATGGATATGAATTATTGTAAAGCTTTACAAATATTATTTAGTAATTATTGTTTTTTTTTTCGATTTTTAGATTAATTAGGTACCGTCACCGTATTTGTGTTGTTCATATGTTTAAAATTAGACAAAACAAGTTGTCTGTTGGCCTTTTTTTTGTTAGTAAAAAAATATTTTTTCGTAGACAATATCCCTTTAATCTTAATTATTTTAATGATCCATGTGTGTACCAATGTATTACAAATTATTTAAAATAATAAAAATAGTTATAATAGCTAATAAAAATTTTATTTTAAAAGGTGTTTCGGTTTAGGTATTTTCCAAGGCATATCCTCATCAGGTATCCGTAGCCTCAAAATAAACTTTAAAAGTTTTTAATTACGCTCGTTATTTATTCTGGCCTATTGACTTGTCTTAAACTATTTACCATAAAATTTCTAGTATTTTTGTCACCGAAATTTCCGATTTTTAAACTCAAAAAATGTTTAAAACTCCAGGTTTCTTTCCTTGTAATGCACATGGTCGATATCCTTGGCGCTGGGTTTGGCTTCCTTGTTCGAACGTTTTGGTTTTGAGTACTTTTCGTTTTCAACTGTTTTGGAATTTGACCTTCCAATGTTTTGATTTAAATGCTACCGATGAAAGGTTACTCCTTGAAATATCGATAAATAGCATATCCAAATTAACCGTTTATGCCCGCGTTTTTTTGGTATTTGTAATATTAGGGGGGTACGACACCGCGTTCATATTTTTTATTCTTTCATTTTAATTTTTCAGATGTAAAATGGTCTTTCGATTTTTTTTCTCTTTTGGACGCAATTATAGGCGATTTCGGAAATATTCTTTTTATTTTTTCGTTATTTTCAATTAGCTTCCAGTGTTTTCTAATGCATTTTCCATTTTGTTTGGAAAACCTGATTATGTTTTGTAGAGAATAGTAACGATGGTTTTGAGTTTTTATGATAATAGTTGTAAGTTAGACAGTTCTTTCGTTCTTTATTTACTGTTTCTGTAATTATTTTTTCAATTTCTGTTTCACTGTTTCCTCTGAAAAGAAGTTTGTCTTTAAATAGTTCTACTTCTCTCATGAGATCACATTGATTGTTACATGATCTAATTAATCTTACAATTTCAGCAGATATCAACCCTTTGAAAACAGACTCTGGATGGCACGATTTTCGTTCCAAGTATTGAAACTTCCTAAATTATATCACATGAAGTATTTTTTCCCTTTTAAACAGTTTGTCCTTAAAAACTGTGACATCAAGGAACTGAATACTGTCTTGTTAAATTTCATGCGTAAACTTTATCAAGGAATCAATATTGTTTGCAATATGGAAAAACGTTTCTGGACTCTCAGTTGATGATATGGTTAGTTCTTGCTTTGACTAGTGTTTGGCTGGTTGATGTACTGAGATGATCACCTTAGCATCCCTGATATGTCATCACAAAACTGTTGTGTTTTGTGCTACTACCGGACCCAAAGATCGCAATGGAAGAGGGAGGTTTGGCGGGCCTTAAAACCTGGTTTAACTCACAATTTCTTTTGAAATTCCTGTTCCAAGTCAGGACCATTGTGGTCTTCAATTTTTTTGGTATGTCTTCCTTGGTTTGTCTCGTCTTATGGACATTTGAGATTGATTATCCAAGTTCCGTAATTTTGTTATTACCTTTTTTGTCGAGTCAAATAAGATAAACCTATCGTCTCGATTAACAGATAGTTGAAGAATGTGTCTTTTGAAGATGAATCTTTTTAAGATTTCTGTTATTATTTCATGCATACGTATGTCTGCCAAGCTAGGGGACATGGGAGCACCCATCGGAATGCCATATGTTTGCTCGTACATTAAGTTATTGAATTCAAACTCATTATTTTCCGGTATGTATTTAAGCATTTTAAGAACTTCAGTTTTAAGTGGAATTGGTATTTCGTACGTTCAATTTTAGGCCATATTCTTTCAATTGCTTCAGCTATTTCTATATGTGTCAAAACCATTTTTCCTAGCTAGTTTGTCACAACTTCTAAATTCTTTTTTTATTATTATTTTTTTAACCCGAGTACCAAGTACTTTATGTTAAAATTCTCGAGTACGGTACTCCAGCCTTTGAGTACCGAGTACTGCCTCAAAATAGCCCAAAGTACCGAGAACTAAAAGGGGGGTTATACCCACAACTATCGTAAAACTGAGGACAGATCTCAATTCTTGCTAATCAAATAATTTTAACAGACTAAAATTACCCCTGAAACCTGTTGAATATGATCGATTTTAGGGCACTTTTTGAGGGCCTCGACAGACACTTTTAAATTTTATCAATTTTAATATTGAAGGCATTTTATATATTTTGCTCGTTATTATATTTATTCATAACATACTCATCAACGGACCAATTTATTGATTATCCGTCGCGCATGTGTAGACGCATTTGTTTATTTTTAAAAATGGTAATTTGACTACGTCATGTGATATTGATTACAACTAGGGGGTTTTCCAAATTCAACCAATCAGATTGTGGTTTATGAGACTCATCGCCATCAAAGAGTGGGTCATGTGAGGAAACATCAATGGAGAATGGCACAACAATTTTTCAAGAAACTTTTATCGACGTCGAAAGGAAACGGAGAGAAATGGCGAACAGATTCAAAATCGGAGTAAGTATCAAATACTTGAACTCCAAGTTCATTTGTTGTAAAGACCTCTTAAAAAAGAAAATAACCAGACAGATTGAAGTCGGAATCTCCTTCCACTACTTATTGTGGTGCTACTGCATGACTGTCTCGAATCGAGGACAAATTAAACTTCTTGTTCTTATTTTGAGTATATAATTTATGGTTAACTACACATAATTCCACATTTTACAACTTTATGTTCCTCTATTCACGTAAAATGGTAGACGTGTTAATTGACCAAACATCGATGACACAAATTGTAAACAAACTTGTGACAAGCATGTGACTTTACTATGACAGGTCAATAACACAGTCATTTCATTGAACTGAACTTATGACTTGTACTAAGAGTAATTGCTCTCATGGAATTCACCAAACTTTTGATAAACTCTAGTAGACTTACTACTTACTAGAAGATCTACTTTTTTGATTTTCTTACTCTGTGTTATAAATATGATGTGATCCTGTTATGTTTATATACTAAGGAAGTTCATGAGATGTTAGACACATATAAATTGTATAGAAGTCTAAACGGTAAAGATGATGTTTTCAGGAGCGTTTTGGAGATCTGCAAAATTGCAAAACAGGTTTGAAAATATATCGGGTTTACAGTTACAATATTCATGATATTCATATTTTGAAAACTTTGAACTTTATGTATAAATTTGTCTGTTTATTAACTTTAAACTCTGGATCAGAGTCTTTTAAAGTATACAACTATTAAGTTTTTTTATTTAAAAAGGAAGTCAGAGACTCAAAATACATCTTCACACTATATAGTTACAGCTCTATCTTTACAAATCCTAGTCTTGAAAACATGTTTGTTTGTTTTATAATTTAGAATAAAAAATCATCTTTTTTGATTTTAGGGCAATTCAGCCAATTGTTAAAGCCAACGATGATTTATATAAAGATACATCTGTACAAGATACAAATAGTTTTGTGTAAGAAGACAAAAATCCTCAATCTCCCCCTGACCACAATTCACAAACCAAATTTAAAAGGAAGAATTAAATTGCACCTCCTTTCATCAGCTCTCATTACCCAAAATTATACCAACAGTAGAAAATTCTGCACCTTGGAAACATTTCATAATCATGGCATTGTACTTGTTTCAGTTTAAGTTGAAACAATACTTACAAGTATATAGCTTATATGTTACCTTGTCTTGTTTGTTAAAGCAGTATCACGATGGAGTGGAATCAAATTATACATGTACAGTATCATGAGTATAGTACAAACCATTCCAGGGCTTGGCAGCATGGCCTATCATTGCCATAATCGAACTTCCAACCTTGCATATACTGTTTGCTTAAATACATGTACATATACATGTAAACACATGGTGATCATTGTAAATACATGTATATGTAAATACATTTTCAAAACATAAAAATTTTCTTTCATGTTTAAATTCTTATTTCCATTCAGGACAACAACATACATGTATACATTGCACATACAAAGATGTATTTCTCAAGCCAAGATACAATTATGTAATGTACATGTTTGTACATGTATGTTAAAATCATGCTTGCACCAATGTGACATGGTATCATGATCATCTTAAGGATGGTCACTGTTCATGTTTCAGGATTTCAGTCTGATTTCGGAACTCCTCTAGACTTTGCCTTTAAATATTGAAGAAATTTTTTGCACACTGACCCCTCCTTTTTATGATATTTTCTGATTATATAGACCTTAAAAACCAACTGTATAAGCTTTCTTGAAATTATTGATACAACTTCATGTTTTTTTAGGGCAAAAACGTCACAATGTTAAAGTTATGTAAAATGTAGAGGAGTCTGATTTCCCGCCAAATTTTTGACGTCATTTATCTCGAAAACGAGCACATGGACCTATCATTTTCTTTTTGCTATTTGATTAAGTAAACAATTATCTATCATTTCCACCACATATCATAAAATCTTTGATATAAAAAAGTTCAGGAGTGACCATCTTTAAATATATTTTCATAAAGTGATTTGTCAATCAATTGATTGTTGTTCCATTTCCATCAACTTGAAAGAGTTCTTGAATGCTGCCTTGGTATTCATGTATTTAAAAAAATAAAATAGAAAGAATCAAACAAATTCAGATCAATATCTCATTTTCTTGTTGTTCTTTTTTCCGTTTCAGGTGGAAACAACCAAAGTTGGATCGCAACAACATAAGATTGGTGCTGTTTGTAGACAATGAACAAGATCGTAAAATTCTGTATGACTCGTCATCAGTTATTAAGACAGACGATTTATTGGTAAGAGTAGAATCATTACATTGTCATGATTGTGTATCAGCCTCAGTATTAAGCTATTCTTTAAAAACCTACTGTCATGACTGTGGTTTCATTATTATTGTTTGTGGGGTATCAATTTTCGTGTTTTTTGTGGGTGGCATTGACCCACAAAATTTGATACCCTATGAAGAGGAAATTTAACATTGATCTGTATGCTGCAGACTTCAGAACCAGGAATTTAAGATTCCATGAAATGGTCCTTTTACATCAAACCTCGAAAATTGGTACCCACGAAAATAAATGAATCCACAGTATTCTTCAAATTAAAAGTTTTATTGTTTTGAGGATATGACAAGTGTAAATATATTACCTGAAAATGTCTTAAATTAAAAAGTTCAAACCAAAATGGACATTTACGGAAATGTAAAAGGAAATATTTTAACAAAAATTACATTGTATCTTCATTTGTAAACATACTACAGAACATGTAAAATATCTGAATGTTTCTGTAAGCATGGTAAGAAAAGGAAGTGACACATTCTATGTTTATGTAAACCATGTATTATTATTTTGATTGGAAGTACATGTTTCTAACCTTGATATTTTTTAATGGTTTTAAAAAAGGTTGTTTTTTATTCTCACAACAATCATGTTTAAACATTATATACATCTTTTTGTGTAACAAAATGATGACACTTATTATAAAAAAGAATATTTTTTTTTATGTGCATGTGAGCAATGAAGTATGTGTATTAAATATGATATGAATAACAAAATATCAATATGTTTGTATTTTCAGATATGTCAGAAGAAAAAGAGCAGTCGACTTATATGTTCAGATGGAGATCTTTCTCTCAGCAAGAAATACACTACTTCAAAATATATGGTAATTTAAAGCAAATAATTACAGTGTTAAATTGTGTCTAAAATTAGCACCAGACTAATAATCATGCTAATTGTTTTTAACAACATGCATGATATAAACACTTTACAGTCAATATACTTTTTGTGTTAAGTATCAGTAAGTATTCTAGATACTTATTTTTATACGACCGCAAAAAATTTGCGGACGTATTATGGTATGATGCTGTCGTTGTCGTCGTCGTCGTCGGTGTCTGTTAACTTTTTAGTGTTTCCACAATAACTTTAGTTCCAGTTATCCGATTGCTATGAAACTTTACAATGATGTTCCTAATACCATAAAAGGATGAATGGGATTGATTATGGGGGTCCCCCCATTGTTCGTTTAGAAATTAGGGGCCAAAAATACTACTTTTTTGTTTGTTTCCACAATAACTTTAGTTCTAGTTATCCAATGGCTATGAAATTTGATAGTGATGTTCCTTACCATACAAGGATGAATGGGATTGATTTTGGGGGTCCCCCCTTTTTTTGTTTTGAAATTAGGGGCCCAAAAGGGGCAAAAAATTCAAATATTTTACTTGTTTCCACCATAACTTTGGTCCTAGTTGGCCTATTGCTGTGAAATTTGTCAAGAATGTTTCTTACAACAAAAGAATGAACCTGATGAATTTTTGCACCCCCTTTTTCTCCGTTGTGTAATTAGGGGCCAAAATAAAAACTTTTTTATTTGTGGTCCGATTTTGAAAATTTTTTTTTGCATGTTTGTTCTTGTCAAATAGCGGATACAAAATTAAGAATTAATTTTTGCGACCCCCCCTTTTTTCCCCTATTACGTAATGAGGGGCCAAATGGGACCAAAATCGAAACTTTTTTTATTTGTGGTCCGATTTTGAAATTTTTTTTGCTAGTTTATTTTTGTCAAGTAGCGAATCCAAATTTGAGAATTTATTTTTGCGACCTCACCCCTTTTTCACCTGTTACGTAACAAGGGGCTAAAAGGGGCCAAAAGCGAAACTTTTTTAATTCTTGTCCGATTTTGATAATTTTTTTTGCAAGTTTATTCTTGTCAAGTAGCAGATATATTTTTGTGATCCCTTTTTTAGCTCACCTGGACCGAAGGTCCATGTGAGCTATTGCCATCACTTGGCGTCCGTCGTCGTCCGTCGTCGTCGTCGTCCGTCGTCGTTAACTTTTCTTTGAAAATCTTCTCCTCTGAAACGACTGAAGGGATTGCTTTGAAACTTTGCACACATCATCTATGGGATGTCCTCTACCAAGATTGCACAAATGGTGACCGCCGTCCAAACAACATGGCCGCCGTTACTAAAAATAGACCAGGGGGGTCAGACTACTGTTTTTGGCTTGTAAATCAAAAAGTATAAGAGATAGATGAAATCTGATGCCACACTACTGCTTCAGCATCAAAAGCTCTACAAAAGTCTCCATTGAGTCGTAGTTGTCAGATGACCCCTTATAGGAGTTACAGCCCCTTAAAGGTGAAAAATAGCATTTTTTCATGTTTTTGGCTTATAGAATGAAAATTATGACAGATAGAGAAAAGTTGTTGCTTGCTTAAATGTTCAGCTCATTTAGCTCTACAAAAGTCTCCATAGGGTCAAAGTTGTCAGATGACCCCTTATAGGGGTTATGGCCCCTTAAAGGTGAAAAATAGCATTTTTTCATGTTTTTGGCCTATAGAATGAAAACTATGACAGATAGAGAAAAGTTGTTGCTTGCTTACATGTTCAGCTCATTTAGCTCTACAAAAGTCTCCATAGGGTCAAAGTTGTCAGATGACCCCTTATAGGGGTTATGGCCCCTTAAAGGTGAAAAATAGCATTTTTTCATGTTTTTGGCCTATAGAATGAAAACTATGACAGATAGAGAAAAGTTGTTGCTTGCTTACATGCTCAGCTCATTTAGCTCTACAAAAGTCTCCATAGGGTCAAAGTTGTCAGATGACCCCTTATAGGGGTTACAGCCCCTAAAATAACGTTTTTTTCATGTTTTTGGCCTATGGAATGAAAACTATTGCAGATAGAGAGAAGCTATTGCTTGCTTAAATGTTCAGCTTAATTAGCTCTACCAAAGTCTCCATAGGGTCAAAGTTGTCAGATGTCCCCTTATAGGGGTTGCAGATAGAGAGAAGCAGTTGCTTGCTTAAATGTTCAGTCATTTAGCTCTACAAAAGTTTTCATAGGGTCAGAGTTGTCAGATGACGCCTTATGGGGGTTATGGCCCTTAAAATAACATTTTTTTATGATTTGGGCCTACGGCTACAGAATGGAAACTATAGTAGATAGAGAAAATCTGTTACTTGCTTAATGTTCAGCTCATTTAGCTCTAGAAAAGGCTTTTTAGGGTCGACATCGAGACCAGGTGAGCGATTCAGGCTCCTGGGAGCCTCTTGTTTACTGTTACATTATTAGGGACCAAAAGGGGCCAAAATTGTAACTTTTTTATTTCTGGTCCGATTTGGACATTTTTTTTGCATGTTTGTTCTTGTCAAATAGCGAATACAAAATTAAGAATTAATTTTTGTGACCCCCCCTTTTTCCCCCAATTATGTAATTAGGGGCCAAATGGGGCTTTTTTATTTGTGGTCCGATTTTGAAAAAAAAATTTGCAAATTTATTTTTGTCAGGTAGCGATTCTAAATTTAAGAATAAATTTTTGGGGCTGTAATCATAATTTTAAGAAAATTCTGGTTCGATTTTTAATTTTTTCCCCAAACATTATTCATTTAAAGAGTAGAATACAACATTCAAAATTTATATTTTTACCCCCTGGGTCGAAAGTCCATCAGAGAAGCATGTGTCAAAAACCTTTGTCAGTCCACCATCAGGCCCGTACACAGGGGGGGTGCGGTGGGTGCGTTCGCACCCCCCTTTTGGAGAAAAATATTTAAATTTCCTAAGGATTTTTCTTTAAAACACAATTCGCACCCCCCTTAAATTTAAATATCCTATTTTAACGCACCCCCTTTTTCGAAAAGCTGTGTACAGGCCTGACCATGGGCTGCATGTGTCCAGAACAATAGACTATCCATATTAGGCCTAAAACGTTCAGAGTTCAACATGTTGCGGTCGTATCATGCTGCGCTCGGCGAAGCTTTTTATTTTCAAATTGGCCAGTCAAACAGTAGGTGTCTGTAAAAATAGTAACTAAGAAGTTACATACATGTAAGTCATAAGATAAAGGAATATGTGTACTTATTAAGGAAGTAAACAAAGGTTGTATTACATACATACAAGTTATCAGTCTTAATAATATTGCATACATATATAGTTTAATACCACATTACACATTTTTGGCCAGATTTCATGGAGTGTAAAATCTGGGCTATAAAATGGTGAATGTCGGGCGGCGAATGGGTGGGTTGGAGCTTTAATCTTACAGTTTTCTCAGCAACTACATGTACTAATCACAGCCACTTGATATTTATATCCATTATCTATTTCACGTGATATTTTGTATACAGCTTCAGGGTTGGATCCCATGACGTGGGATTTGATTTCAGATTTTTGACTTTGACAGATTTTATCCTTGTTTTATTATTTCGTTGAGGTTTGTATGTGTATATACCCAGTCATTGTCAGTTGACAAAACATCAATGCGATGGATATTTTTTATTAACATACATGTATTAAGAAGGATTGTCTTAAGCTTAATCATGTAAATTATTGTAGTTCAATAGATTTTTATTGACTATTTTCAAACTCTACTACATGTACTAATTTAAAAGAAATGCAAAAACTTCATGCATTTATTTATATTATACTATAATCATGATCATGTACAACAAATGATGAATTTTAGACACTGTTTTTAAAGTGAAGAATAAATCATAAAATGACCAAATTTGTATAAAATAAAATGGATGGTACAATGTATATATGCATGATTTGGGTTGGACCATCTCTATGTTAGTTTATAATTCTCATCAGTTTTCTCATATTTGTTTACAGCTGACAAGCAAGATTAGATCTGATGTCAAGTCTTTAGAAGAGTTGATGTTTGGTGCAGTAGGACTGGCATATAAAGGTCCATCCTTCAAAGTTCACTATTTAAAGTAAGTTTGTAATGTTTAACTTTTAAGTATGGGACTTTTATCATGTTTATTTGAAGTTTCTTCTTGGAAAGAAACAGACTCTTTGAATTCTCCGTTATTTTTATAAGGTCTGACATGCACAAATATAATGGTAAAAGTTTTAACTCGGTAGCATCTAAAATTGAGGACTTGTACTTGAAGTACATGTACTTACAATATATAAACATGTACATTCATGGCATTCCCGATTTCATATTAGACCTTTGTCTAATATCAGAAGTTAAAACATGACCTGCTAAAACTGTTTTCTAAAACTTGGGGATCATCATCCCAACTTTTTCTACCAAGTTCAATTAAACGCAGCCAAGCCGCGTAAAATTCAATGGTTTTAGAGTAAAAGCATTCAACCAAGAAAATCAATTAAAGAAAAGTAAATAAAGTTCTACATCTGAACTGTAGATCCTTATAATGCGATGAACTAAATAAATATTTTTTATTCTACAAAAGATTTCTGAGTTAATTTAAATATATTTTAAGACAACATACATATATAAAGATTGAATAAGGTAATAAAAAACATAAGGGCTTATATTTCACTGAAATAGTCATTGAAAAAAAAAATTGTACTTAAAATCAATTTAATGTCTTTGTGATTGTTTTTAGGACTCCATCACAGATGATGCTAACTAAAGTCTTTGTTCCAGAAAATCATGCAAAGAGTGATATTTCCATACCAAGGTAATGTTTAGATGTTAATTGCAGTTGCTTTATTGTGTTTAAGTTTTTATTTGCAATTATCATTAGTCCTCTTGACATATATATTTGATTAAGATTTTTTTATATAAACAGTATTGATGTCGGTTTATGCAAGGCAGTTTTAGATATTTTTAAAGGGGTGGCCAACCTATAAGTCAATGTCAAACTTGGACAGATCAGGTTAAAAAAAAGAGAACTTTACAACCATTCTAACCCTTTCAAATCAGCTACATGTACTAGGTTTATATTGTTGATAAGGAATGATAATTAGAAGTCTGGATGGCCGAGTGGTCTAAGGCGCTGGTTAAAATACCACACTATTGATCACTAGCCGATCACCTCAGAGCTGGTATTGGAATCCCATTTGTATTTAACAAAAAAGGGACTTCCCCAACTATATGTGATTAGGTTTGTCAGTTACCTGCCCAAGATCAGTGTTTTCCTCTGGGTACTCAGGTTTTGACCGCCCTACATGACTCAGGTGCGCTGATAAAGGGCATAAAACACCAACACACACACATGAATGATGATTAAGAATACACATGAGGCATATAAATGTATTTAAACATATGATATTTGTAACAACCATGTATTTTCTGATTTGCAATTATTCTTATTTCTATTTTATTATATATATTTTCCTAAAATTTATTTTTGTTTCCAATCTTTATTGTAGTGATGTTGACTCTGTAGATTCATTAAGCTTAAATAGCAGTACCCAGGAAATCTATATGAGTGACCCAAAGTCAATCTCACAACAGAACAGACAGAGACCTCAATTTGGTAGGTTATACTTCCAGTTAAGAAAAAAAGAAAAGATGAATTTCAGATTCATTATGTTTCACTCTTATAGAAATATAATGTTCAAGTGACATGAGCTTGTATATCTTTATTAAAAAAAGAAAGAAAAAGACTCACAATAAACATGACTAAAGCAAAACTAATCCTTCAAGGACTAATCAGGCAAAAACACAATCCCCATAGGTGCTAATATGATGCAGGTTTAACCTGATAAGCTCCCGCACATTAAGTCACTTTCTTATATGAATACATGTATGGTACATGATACTTAAAATAAAAGAAAAAAAACTCATATCTTTAAATGGTAGCAAGAAATGCAAGCTTTCGCATGATAAAAAAGGAAACTGCACCTGCAAACAGAAAAAGGGAGTGATTTATCTTTAACCATGTTAACATTGTAAATATAGGATGTCAAATACCAAGTGATAAAAAACTCATTTAAATGCATGTTTAATAGTGTAAACCAGCTATCCGATGTTCTTCCTAGGAATCTCTATTTTTAATATTATTGACAGAAAATCCAACATGGAATAGATTTGAAACACCATTTTCATGCATTTAACATGCTTGAATATTTGTCGCAAGACCACCGGAAAATGTACTTTTTGTCTCGCCTGCGACGAATAGTCGCGGAAGGCGAGACATAGGTATTACTTTCCGGCGGCGACGGCGGCGGCGTAAACTTTTTTGTAAGACTTTTGTGGACGATGAATTGCTTGAAAAGTATAATAGCTAGGCATCTGATATTTGGTATACAGACAGTTCAGGTTATGGTCTACGCAACTGTCACCATGCCGTTTGACCCTGACCCCATTTTCACGCTCCAGTGACTCTGTGAACTTAGGTCTTTTTCAGGCCAAAAAAAAAAAATTTTGTAAGACTTTTATGGAAGATGAATTGCTGGAAAGTTATAATACCTAGGCATCTGATATTGGGTAAACAGACAGTTGCGGTTATGGACAACACTACTGTCACCATGCCATGTGACCATGACCCCATTTTTACGCTCCAGTGACTCTGTGAACTTAGGTCTTTTTTCAGACAGAAAACTTTTTGTAATACTTGTGTGGACAATGGATTGCTTGAATAGTATAATAACTAGGCATCTGTTATTAGGTATACTGACACTTTTTGTGTTTATATCAAGAAATGAAAGCTTAGGTAGTTGATTTTAGCGATGGTGCCGGCAGGCGAGACATACTTTTAGTGGCCACACTTGTTTTTATTCAAAAGCAAAAGTAATAGTAAACAATAGCGTAAAATATTTTAATTGAGTCGATTGGTTAAAGTACAAATTTGTACAGGTACACAAATTATCACGTGATTTCTAAATATGGTAGTTAAACCATATATGGTAATAATAGATGATTTCGGACCTCGAAGAAAGCACTTTCACTTTCATTTTCGAATGCAAACGCTAGAGAGAAAAATAACAAAAACAATTTTGTCAAGTGAAGCCGACAAGGTAATGTAATGACTGCTGGGCAAATATATCTGCTGAATTATTTTTAAAAGTTGTTCATTTTGGTTGACATGCACCGAGAAAATTAGAATGACAGTCAGCTTTCATTTTGTTTTGATAGACGCGACGCGACCTCTAGCGATAGAATGGAACAATTTAATAATATATGCCAGAAGTCCTTAAACATTTTAAAACATCTCATCGATGAAATTACTCAGAATATTTATATAAATATAATAACTATGTATTTATTTTTTTAAAATACAAATTACAAAATTGGAAATTAATTTTGCATTCCGTGCTATTGAGTGCGGATTTTTGACTAGCTTATACGTGTTCCGGTTAAAGGCATCATACTCTATCAATTTAGCTCCCGCGGAGCGGGAGCTTATTACTGATGCACTTCAGACCACCTTCTTATATACAAAACTAATAATCATGTCTGTGTAATGCCAGATGGGATGTATATAAAACATCATGAAGCACACAAGGGAAATATTTGAGATGCATTCCCCGGTAGGAAAAATGTAATATTTACTTTTCAAGTAGAAAAAATAGTAAAAGAATGTTAATGACATTTTATTTAGTCTTTTAAAAACCTTTTTGATGTAGAAATTGGCAAATAAAATGTACTGTGGAATAGAATATGAATTTGTACAAAATGTATGTGTTATTTCATTTTTTGATATATTTTTCAATTACAGCTCAGAGCATACCAGTTGATGTTCCAAGTATGAGTCCAAAAAGAGCAAGCTTTGATTTTATTGATGAAGATAGTGGACTGTCATCATGTATGTAGTTACATTGTAATTAAACATGTTAAACATATAATATAAAAGTATAAAAATAATTTCTAGTCTGTTGATTCTACTTTAAATACTTTTTGCTTGACAACCTTTAGGACTTATTTTTTTATCTCCAGTTTACATGTTCCTTTGCCATGTTTGCATTAAAGTTGATTTTTAAAAAATTGTTAGTCAGATCTTCATGAAGTTTTGACACTTATAACCTTGACAATACATTGCATTAAAAGAATGACATTTCAACAAAGCGGACCATCAGTGTCCTAATCACATATGTGACAGAACGATTTAAACTTCCATGAATTCTTTAATATACAAACATTTCTATGGCTGCCTGTATCTGTTTGAAAAAAATTAATAGAGAATAACATGACAGAAAAATGTTAATTTCTTTCCCTAAATACATGCCTTTTGACATTGGTAAGATAAGTTATGCAGTTCATTTGAATATTTTCAAGTTTTTTTATAAACTGTTCATAAAATAGGCCTTTTAATGTGATATATATTTTTGACAACAGTGACATCTAGTGGTAGTTTTCATATGTCCTGTCCATCCCCTGGCAGTAACCCAAACAGTTATACCAGTATACATCGCCGATGGATGAGGAGCCAGTCCACATCATTAGAAGGATATACTATGAGAAAGAAAAACTCCAGTGATAATTTAGCATCTCAGGATGTCAGTGTACCAGCCCGTAGGAGGAAAAGTAAAATCGCAATGGGAATTCTGTTCACTCTTAATGAGACAAAAGAGTCCGAAGAAAATAGGCAAGTCTTTAAAGCCGTTATTTTGCAATAAATGTTTTAGGCCAATATAAGAAATATCCTAGATTTTCATCCTCTCCACCCTGATTTTTTCAGCCTCCTCAAAAAAAATTATTTTGATTTTTTGGGCAAATTATGTTAATTTTTGGTCAATTTCTTTTAAAATGACAGCATATTTTATTAAAAGGGATAAAAAAATTTAAAGTTCGCCCTCCTGCCCCATATTTTCAAAAAATTAGTATGAGAATCTTGGCATTATTTTATCATAGCCTTAATCATGTTAATTTGTTTATGCCTTTGCCTCTTTGTTACAGGAGCAAAAAATATAGAACAAAAAAATGGACTCTCACACAAAAACCAAACAAACAAAAAACAAAGAATTCTTGTTATATAATTTTTTGTACAAAACTCAGTGGCTTTTTAATTACATAGTTACAAATCTAATAAGATTTAAAAGATATGCTTTAGAATTGTTTCTATATAATTTGAAGTGTTCTACATCATCATTTATTTCAGTCTTTAGTCTAATTATAACTACTCTTCTATTTTTCAGAATGTTTGATAATTTTGTCTTTTCCCATGTCACCTTGTTGGAGTCTCATCTGGAGAGATTAAAGCTTGCTGTAGAGAAAGCCCATTATAACAGATATAAATTTGTAGATATTGTCACAGAGGTAAAATAGCTAATTCTATGATCAAGCATCCGTTCTTCTTTTACTTTCGAGAAAGTTTTGTGTTTCATTTACTCAAAATAGAAAAAAACCCACCAAATAACAGCTACATGCATGTGACTAGTTGTCAGTCATCTACCAATAAAACTGACTGCCCAACATGTAACTATAGTCTGTCAAAGAGATAGGGAAAACTGTAATGTAAAAGATACATTTCTTGACATTAGCTTATACATGTATATTCATAAATGTTGGCTATTTCAGATCACTAACTTCGTATTGTTTTCATTCTCCATTATAGGCATTAGAAGTGTTCCGAGATAATGTGATTGACTTGTACACTGCCACACGATTGCCAGATCCGGTCTGGCTTAACATGATGTCACATGATACCTACAGATACCCCCTGTGTGAGAGCTTCATGAAAGACTTCATTTCATTGGTCACAAAGTATGAAGATAAAAAATGCAATTTGTAAGTACAATGTTAGGGATACCAGTGATAGGTATATAGTTAATAAAAGAATATGGAGTAAATGAACATGGGACCATAATATATAAAATCCAACTGCAACAATTTTAATGAGCTGTATGGCCATTTCGGAATTTTATTCCTCATCAGCAGCACTAGAATCCTAAGTTTGGGTAAAGGAAACCCACAGTGTCTTGTTGCAGAAATAATCTTTTATATCAATTTAACATCAATATAAATTCAACATTTACAAAAGTTTAAAGCAGCAAATAAAAAACTTTTTTTGCTATCAATGGATGAGGCCATCATCTTGCGATTAGTTCTATAAAATTTTATTTAATTCGAATGATACAGTGTTAACCTCAGAATTATTATTGACAACAACAAATTTTCAGGGCATAGTGGTAATACTATAGTTTGAAAAATATTCCTGTTTTGTGATATTTAAATTAGTTTTATTAGTCTTAACCTCTCCCTATTGAAAATCATTAACAAATGAGTAAGATAAAATATTAAAACATGATGCTAAGACAAATAGACAGCAAAAATTAAGAGGTCTTTCATGTATAGAGAGCGCCTGTTTAATTATTTTGAACATATTAACAGATAATAAGCATAATTTCTCTAAAAGATATTAATGTGCCTTTCAGCTTTCTTTCTTCTTGTTGCTAGTAATAGGAACACACACCAGTAACCTATGTAGTATTCAAGGTAACAAAGGAGAGCTAACTAGCTGTACGTACACTTATAAACTTAATTTTTTCAGTTTCATTAGTACACTGATCACTGCAGTTTTGACTCATCATTTAGCTTGGGTTGCCACAGTTACTCCAGCAGGTGCTATAACATCAAATACTTATCTTCACAACCATTCAGCCAAGTGGGTAAGTCCTTAAGGGTTTCTTTTTGCGCTTCTAAAATTTCATTCACAGCAAAACTTTATGTTAAAACTGTGATATCAAGTAAACTTAATATCTTGTTTGAATTGTTGTTCAGTATACTGATACATAAATGGAAACTGTATCAAATAATCTTATTTTTATGCCCCATCTACAAGAGTAGAGGACATACATGTATAATGTTCCTTCATCTATACATCTGTCCCAAATCAGCTTTACCTTTGATTTCAAGTTACTTTTCCATGTTTCAAGTGAAGCACTATTGCTTTTGGATATAATCTTGTTAAATTCATGAAATAAGAAAAGAATTGATTGATGAGTTTTATTTCAAGCATTTTATTTAAATGATTTCTTATTGTTATAGTAAATATGTTTTCTCTAATTCCAGGTTGATGCTCTTGCCAAATCTCATCCTTATAATCCAATGTGGGCTCAGTTAGGGTAAGTGTTCTAATAAAGTGGCAACTGACAGAGCCTCTTTTGGGGCATTGATAAAAAGTCCAGCAATAAATTTCACACACTAAATTGATGAGCTGCAATCTACACTTAAAACAAATTGTTAGTAATAAATACATATTGTTATTGGGAAGATATGTGGAATAATTGTTTGTGACACAACTTCTATATATAGTGTAGAAGCCGAAATATTTGTAGGGGATTTAATTTTGTTTATTTCATGGAAAAGAAAAATCCACAAAATTAAATCCAAGTGAATCCAAAATATTAGTTAAAGGGTGTATATAAAAATACGCCCCATCAATTCAGTTTTCTGCTCTTATTAAAAGACAAAATTTTATCCCCACGAAAATAAATGGTTATACAGTATATATACAAACAGCATTTAAAAATAATGGAATGGAAAACAGCCAGAAGCTTTCTCATCTCTTTTGCTTTCTTTTGTATGTACATTTCTATAATGTATGGATCTACAAAATCTTGATACATGTATTATTTTGTTTTTGCAGAGACCTGTATGGTGCTATAGGTTATCCATTAAAGTTAGCCAGGACAGTCATTGTGGGTAAAAAAGCTGAACTGGTTAAAAAACTTCTCTATATATTGACATATTTCATCAGATGTAGTGACGTGAGAGAAAACACTGATTTAGTCTCATTAATGAAATATATGGATAATCTGAACTTTGATGCTGAATCTGATAAACAAGATATCACACCCATCAAGGAAGACTGTAATTCTAACTGTTCTATCCCATTTGGCAATGAAGATGCATGTAGTGTGTGTTCAAATGATAATAGCAACAATTTTGTGAAAAAAGACCAGGTTGAAGAAAAAAGTTTGTCTTCTAAATCTAGTCCGAAAGAAACAATTGAGCCTGATCTAGGAAACACTATTACTGTTACAGGGAAAAGTATTTTCTACGTCTCAAACGATGAACCTGAAAACATTGAAGCAGAGATGCGCAATAAAAATCCACTGATTTCCAAAACCAAAAATACACAGTGCAATAATAGAATTTCAAACTCTAGCATGCTTGAAAGCATGGATTCCATTGGTCAGTGTACTGAAGATGAGGGATATGATTCTATTCTTAGCAGTGGAACTTTTGAGGAACCTCATATCAAGCCTTGTCGCTTGTCAAATGCTGAAATCAGGGAAGATTTGAAAATTGAAAATGTTCAGCTTGTTTCCAGAGCTGTAGTAAATGATTCTAAACAAACAATAGTTCCTTCTCTTAATCCAAAATCTCATTTTAGCAATAGTGACAAAGTGTGTTCTCCCTCAGAAAATAAAGAAAACATTAGAATTACTAGTCCTAAGAAAAAATCTCTTCTCTCTGAAACATTGAATGATGCCAATACCCAACCTAAGCTCTCAAAGGAGCAAGTCCGAACTAACTTTCTGAAGGCAGGTAGTCATAGCATATTCAATGAATATTTTGATGACGATTCTATCCATACTAAAACCATTGACGAAGTTGATGAAAAAGATAGAGTTATACAGCATCCACTAGCATGTCAGTTTTCCAAATCGTCAAATAATGTTTCTGAGAGCAATCAACATGAACAAGACTGTTCTCACACCAAAAGACTGAATTCCGTAGGAAATGGAATCCGTCCAAGAATTTCATCCTTTTCTCGTCAGATTAGTATGGAAAAAGGCCACAAAGCAAGTCGTCCAAACTCATTAGCTCCAGGCAGATGCAGGTAGGAAATTAAACAATCGTTACTATTTTTCAAAACATAAAGAAATGTCAAAGGATCAAAATAAGAGCATCTTCATTAACAGGATTAAAGAAAAATGGAATGCCATAAAATGATAATTGATGCAGTAGGATATTTACCATGTCCACTTACATGTATGAACCTGAACTTGTTTATTTTTCTCTCTCAGTTTTTCAGTAGGCCTAAAAATGATAAATTGTATTTTGTTCTAAATTTTCCTCGAACCTTTTTAACAAATGTACATGTACTTGATAATAATTTTTGACTACAAGTAATTAAAACTTCATATACATAAAGTCTTCTGTTTAAATGTACAGGTCAGTGACACCTACAGAATTGGGACGAAGGCGCCATCTATCATCTACTGGTAGTTTTGAATTTGATTGGACTGATCCACTACAAAACCTCAATGAAATAGAGTGTCCATGGTAAGGACAATGATATAGTGTCAAAATAAATGTATAATTGATATGATAAACATGATAAATGCAAGGTGATTGTTATGTGCTGGTATTTTTAGTATTGAGAGTTTTAGAAAAAAATGTCTTGGTAACTCTAAAGACTAATATTAATCATTTGTTTTATATTGTTCATATTAATTCAAAGTTTTACTTCAAAATTGATAATTAGACCAGGAATAAATGTTCCTGAACCAGCATGTGTACAAACTTTTTTTTATAAGACCACGATTTTGTTGGTGATTCTATAATGTTATGGCGATGTTGTCATTAATGTTGTTTTTTGTAGACACTTTGGTTTCCATGCGATAAGTTATGTCATGTTAGTTGTAGAACAAATTGTTATAAAATTTTGATATGTTTGTTTGTTTTCAGTATTTCTTATAAGATGGTATCACAAAATATTGATGGAAACTAAAATGATATCTTAATTATACATGTACATGTGTATATATAATTTTTTTTTAATCAAATTTTAATTTTTCAGTGTCTCTGATAAGATGTCATGTAAAAGTATCAACTTATTTGATAGAAACTTTGGACGTTCATTGTTAGCTGGGTATTCTAATCACTTCCTGTCTGACTTTGTGCTACACGGCACATCAGAGACAGGATTTCAGGAGAAGTTGATGAATGACCTCAATATGTCTGTGCAGGTATGCATAAACAGAATTTTCCCTTCTTTCTTAATTTTTTATGCCAACCCTAACACTTTTTATTACCAAATTAACTGAAGTACTATCATATATCAAATTTTTCCTATGAACTTGTGTTTTAAAAAATGTTTAAGAAAGAATTCATGCCTACCTATAATAATTTTTATTGAAATGTAACCAGAAACATGCATACTTACAAATGTATTTGCCTAACACATAGTCATGAGTGAAACTCTTAAAATGATCACTATTTACTGTGGCTAGGATTTTTTTGGTAAAAATAAAATTTAGTTATTAATAAAGGTAATCATAAAATTACTTAATTGGAAGATTTATCTCAAATGTCCATGAGAAAAGACAAAACAAGGAAAACACACCTGGAAAATTGAAGACCGTAATGATTCTGACTTGGTACAGGCATTTCAAAAGAAATAGTGGGCTAAACCAGGTTTTATGGCGTGCCAAATGTGATGCTTCAATACATGTATTATGAATGTCTATCACTGTTTAAGGTATTAGTTCTTTAACACTTGAAATAAGAAGATTAAGTCAGCAACAAAGATTAAAAACCAAATGCCTCATTTAACACGAAATGAGGTAAATAAAATAATTTCTCATGGTGTCATACACATAGTGCAGTAAATTAATGCCTTCACCTTTCAACTTGTTACTGACAGAATAGAGAAAAGTTATCTTATATTTTTGTTTTCTTCCTTTTAGCATTCTGTCCTAGATGAACCTATAGCAGAAGCTGTTGGTATTGTAGCTGACACAGATAAATGGTAATTATTTAAAAGATATAATGTAATGTCATATATACATGTATAAGTTCAGTTTAAATTTGTTTTTTGAAATCGATCAGGAAACAGTGCAAATCCCTATCCAGTTTGTAGTGTTCAAGTGTGGCAAATATTAAAGTAAAAAAAAAAGCTTTTAAATTAGTTGAATATTTTTACCATGAATATCATGATATGTATGCCAAACTTTCATTAACCAAATATAGAAGTTCATGGATTATTTTTCTCGAATGATCAAGCATACTAAAACATTGTTATTGTAGGACTGTTGAGATCAGTAGTACCCTGTATCCTGAGAAATCCCCCCAGACAGTCGTGGCATCCCAGCTAGTCTGTAATCTTATAGAAGCTGTCTTACAGTTATGGAAGCTTAAGATGAGTCCTGAATTTGTAAGTAAAAATGAATACATGTATAAGTTATGAATAATTGATAAATTATAAGTTACAGGATTTGAATTAGACGTATCCTCACCTGTCATGCTCGTGTCACTTTGTATCCATGCAAGGATTATTTGCCATTTTGTTTTGGGGATATTTTATCACAACAAGGGATGGCTTGGCTTGATAAGCTAAGTTGTGATAATATTGGAGATAAAAACTTTTTAATAATATCTTGAAGCTAATAAATTTCATTTATAAATTGACACACAAGATCATTAGTGTGTGATATCAATTTATAGCAATGTGACATGTCTCCTTCAGTGACCTGTTATTCTTTATCACAGCCGATTATGAATATGAATTGTTCACAGTGATGACATTGATTTAAAGTACTCATGCCACATGATTATATATAAAATATTTTTATAGTGTCTGATGCATTTAGAAGATAGACTACAAGAAATCTACTTCAAGAGTAAAATGTTAGCAGAGTATGTCAAAGATGAAACCAAGACTGTTACAGAAGTCACTCAGAATTTAGGGTATGTTACTTAGATGATAATGTAGAATACATGTAAGTGTACTCGACAGAACCTACATAAATCAGTTACAATTGAAATACCTGTTTGTCTATTTATACACATGTCTGTCAATTTGTACAGTTTAAGTGAACATATATTTCTTTGTGTTAACTATTATAAGTACTTTATAATTGTTTATTATACCCATTCAAACAAAATTGGGGGCACATGTATATAGGGATCACACTGTCTTTCTGTCCCTGTCAAAATATCTTGGAAGCGCAATTCATTCTTCACCACTTGATGGATTTTGATGAAACTTTACATAAATGAAAAACATCATTTTGAGCTGTGGCATGAAGAATTTTTATTGCTGTCAGACTTGAAAACCCTTCAATAACCTGTAACAGGAATTGTGTGCAACAAACTATGTTTTTTGACATGAATAAATTGGAACCAAGAAATCTACATTTTTAATTAGTATTTGGTTTTGAACAATGGAGATAAATGCTACACATTGATATTGACTTTCAAATGTTGAAATTTTAACAATGTTCCTTAGTATTATTGATTTGTTGAATTCATATTGTATTTTTCTGAATCACCCTTCCGAATTATTTGGAAGATATTTGCCATATTGACGAGGTTACAATTTTCATTATTTTTCAACAGGTTTGAAAGAGGAGACCTACCCTTATTAACGGCCATAGCAGGAACCCATTCTCATATAACACCTTGCCTGAAGAGCTGACAGAGCTAAAGAATGGACAGTATCTTTGCTTCAAACCCCATGAGCAGCAGTGTGAACGGCTTAGATCAGGATACCATCCCAAAATCAACCCACCCAGGCAAAAAAAGATCATTACACAGAACTGAACCGTATAAACAGATTATTGGTGCTTTGATGATTGAACCTATTGAACATTTGTTGCATTTGTTTTTCCTCATGATCAATTTAATTGATCACCAGCAAAAAAAGATACAAGCATACATTGTGATATATATATATATTTATATGTGTATATAAAATATTAAACATTGAAAATTGAGAGTATATGTAACCAAAAATAATGATAACTATCTATAAATAGATTAGAAAACTAGGTAGTATACAATGAGGCAGCATAATTTAAATATTGTCACATGATTTTTGTTTACCTAACCGTTTTTGGTTTAGTTCACATACATTTGTACTTTTGCTACAAGTTTAGGAATGTTTTATTCAAAATTGGACAAACATATAAACTATGATTAGAAAATATTAGTAGTCATGTAGGTGCTACATGTATTCCAAGTAATTGTGGTTATATATTGTTTAAAAACTTTTTGTCTGGTCCGAGGATGACCTTTTCTGATTAAAATGTGATGATTTTTTTGTGCCATAGAAGAATAGAAATTTATTAACTCTTACCTCAAAATTTACATTGCAATCTTTTTCTTTCTTTCCTTTGTGTAGTTCTTCTAAAGATTTTTAAAGGCTGTGAACAAATTTTAAGCATTTTTGAAGTCTTCCAGTCGTAAAGAATTTACTTCAATCTGTTAATTTTCTTCTATTAATTTTTTAAGTTTTAATGTAGTTTTCTGAATTTAATTATTCAAATTTGTATTTGTCATCTGTGAAACAATATGTCATTTGTAATTTAAAATGATTAATTATTACTATTTTCATAGGGATATAAACTATTGTAATATTGTGCCTGTTATGTGAGCTGTATTGCATACACTTATTCCACATCTCATCATTTTCTATTGTGGAGGTACTACCTTCTTAATTCATTTCATATCCTTTATATATTAATACTTATGAATATGAGTTTTTAAGTTAATAAAAAAGGTCATTTTTGCTCTCAGAAGAGTTTACCAATAGGTTTTCAAAAGTAGAAGATGTCTATTTTCAAAATAAGATTTTTTTTTAATTATTGTTTTCGTTAAGAGAAAGAAAAATTGATTATTTGTGATTTAATGAATTTATTTTGAATATTGTCTAATATACTGACAATAAATAACCGTTAACTATAATATAATAGTTCAGATACACATTTCATTTGTTTAAAACATATCTAGTATTTATTTAACCCAGTGAAGTTATGTATTATTTATGTCAAATGCAGCTAAACTGAAGTCCAAATAAATTGCTCAATTGGTATGTTTTGTTTTTGTTAAGTTGCCCTTTAAGCAATTTGAAGAAAATTAAAGATGGATTTCATGCCACCTGAAGAATGGTACTTAGGTTGTCAATTTTGAAGGTCTCGTGTAACTAGAATACTGACAAAGTCAGAAAGGGCCCCGCGGTAAAATATCTATAAGTGTTTTCAAAATCATACGAACTTTAATTATAACCACTAAGGCATGTTCCATGGAATGCATATGAAACTACAGATCTGTATTGTTAATAGCCTTTGAGTTTTATTGTTCTCAAAGTCCAATTCTCAAAATCTGTGATTTTC
Organism: Arcuatula senhousia; assembly: GCA_963971305.1. Taxonomy (NCBI): domain Eukaryota; kingdom Metazoa; phylum Mollusca; class Bivalvia; order Mytilida; family Mytilidae; genus Arcuatula; species Arcuatula senhousia. Next base: position 43,934,684 of record OZ020307.1, on the reverse strand, counting down.
GATAAAAAAATGAAGTTTTTTCCAAAAAATATTAATCAGATTTGCACGAAATTTTAATATGCAAATCAGGACATGCTACTTAGCAGCTGAACAAAGTTTCAAGCTGTTTTGTTAACAGTTTTTTGAGTTTTAGTGTTCACAAAGTCCAATTCTCAAAATCTGTGATTTTCGATAAAAAATGAAGTTTTTTCCAAAAATATTTAACAGATTTGCACGAAATTTTGATATGCACATCATGACATGCTACTTAGCAGCTGTGCAAAGTTTCAGAACTGTATTGTTAACAGTTTTTGAGTTTTAGTGTTCACAAAGTCCAATTCTCAAAATCTGTGATTTTCGATAAAAAAATGAAGATTTTTTCCAAAAATATTAATCAGATTTGCACGAAATTTTAATATGCAAATCAGGACATGCTACTTAGCAGCTGAACAAAGTTTCAGAACTGTTTCGTTAACAGTTTTTGAGTTTTAGTGTTCACAATGTCCAATTCTCAAAATCTGTGATTTTCGTTAAAAAATGAAGTTTTTTCCAAAAATATTAATCAGATTTGCACGAAATTTTATTATGCACATCATGACATGCTACTTAGCAGCTGTGAAAAGTTTCAGAACTGTATTGTTAACAGTTTTTGAGTTTTAGTGTTCACAAAGTCCAATTCTCAAAATCTGTGATTTTCGATAAAAAATGAAGATTTTTTACAAAACTTTTAATCAGATTTGCACAAAATTTTGATATGCACATCATGACATGCTACTTAGCAGCTGTGCAAAGTTTCAGAACTGTGGTATTAATAGTTTTTGAGTTTTAGTGTTCACAAGAATTGTTGACGGACGGAAAGACGGACAAAGTGAAAACTATAGGGCGTCCGCATCTTCGATGCGGGGCCCTAATTATATGAAGTCATGGGAGTTGAAAGCTCATGGGATAAGTAAATAGTGTTTGTCAATTCCCATCTTAATTGATTTTGCAAAGCAAGGGCTTTCCATTCTTTTTCATTTGACACTACAAGAATTTGGATGTCCCATCTACCAAAGTAGAGTGGTTTATTGTACTTGATTATTTTTGTCAATCTTTCCATCTCAGGTTCATCAGATTTATGAAGCAGAAATTATATCCAAGCACCAACCCAAGCTCAGTGGTTTTGCTGTTTTTCAAGCTTTAAACAAACTTTCCTCCACCATAAGCCTGGCATTCATGCCAGGACATATATATGTCTAATGGTTGCTAACCTTGTTGGTATTTAAGTTTTTATAAAGCTTATTTCGTCTGTCGAATAGGGTAAAAAGTAGTACATTACTTACTTACATAAAATAAATTTTATCTTGCTTCCATCTACATGAAACTTTATGCTCATATTCATCAGCATATGATCATTATCATATAGAAAATATCTGTATGTGTACTGATAAGAATATGTTCAAATTTCACGATGCCCATGTTCCACAATCATTTAACCATACAGATAATGTGATGGTGAAACATGGACATCGTGAAATTTCAACATTCGTGGGGTACCAATTTTCGTGGATTTCGTGAGTGAGAGAAACCACAAATTTAAGTTCCCAACGAACAACAAATTTGGCATTGCTTTTGATAGGGAACCATATTAAACCACGAATTCATGAATCCACGAATATGCATTTTACTCCCAATCCACGAAAATTGATACCAACGAATTTAAGTACTTTCACAGTAGTACATAATGTAGGTTTACACTATTTAATTGTCCTTTTGGTTTTATGTTAAAATTAAAAAGTTAGTCGGCACAACATTGGATCTGAAACTATTCAACAGATTTTCATAAAATTTGCCAGATGGAAGTACACCATATGTCTGCATATCTCAAAGAAATATTTATCTGAAAATTGTGGGGGAAATCAGTAGGTGTCTGCCACAAAGTTGCCAGTGCAAGTCATTTATAGAACCGCTCAATTAATTTTCATAAAAATTGTATATATCATTACACCTTTATTAAGTGTATTGCATACAGCCATGGAATTTTACTTTCCAATGTATCATTTAAGTTATGGTCCTTTGGTCTTGGATGTTTATAGGCATTGTCCTTACAGGAAATTTCATAGTAATAAATATTAATAAAACGTTTATTTCTACGATTTGATTTGAATATAGTTCCCTATTGATTTTTAAGAAACATGTAATAAATATTAAGATTAAGCGTACTTGGAGGTATCACTTTGTCAGCAAAAGTGCTACATTATTATATAGCCTAGCTAGCTAAGTGGTCTAGGCGGCTGTATATAGTGTTATATGTTCATAGATGTTCCTTGAAGGCTTCGATAGTCGACTAAAAGTGGTTATATCTACACATTTTTAAAATGTACAATGATAGTGGTTGCAGGTGCTTGATGAGTTGTACAAGTCAGATGAAACCTGATTTAGATGCATAGCAACTTGTCTTTCTTTTAAGAAATAATATAAGTTATCCAAAAAAGACATATATTTGATATATAAACAATGTTCATTTAGAAAAATCAGAAAATTGTTGGACTGAATCATAAGACTAAATTTAACATATTTACAAGGGCCTATTTTTAAATGAACAAGATTGCTACACGTAGCCATGTGTCCCCCGCCGCCGCATAAAAGTTGTGTGGTATGTCAATTCAAGCAATATATTCTCTGAGAAACGATAGAAATACTTGTCAAAATATGGGATGATCACCTATTAACAGTACCCTATCAGTGTGTAAAGTTTCAGCAACATCTGTTCAGTAGTATCCGAGGAGTTGCACCCACAAAAATGTTTGATATGACAAAGTCCCATTTTTTGGACAGGAAAATCACAAATTCGTTAATAACTCGAAAACTGTAAATATTGTTTCAATTTTTTTTTCGTATTATTATAGAGTACTTTTTGTTCTATCAGCCTACAAAATTTCTGAACCCTGTGCACCTAGGTAACCGAGATATTGGATGTCCTATATTTTGACCTTTCTTCCCTGTTTCCATGGAAACGGCAACCATTTTGAAATTTTCAAATATGGGATGATCATCTACTAACAGTACCCTATCAGTGTGTAAAGTTTCAGCAACATCGGATCAGTAGTGTCTGAGGAGTTGCACCAACAAAAACGTTTGACAAAATCCCATTTTTCAGACTGAAAAATTACAAATTCGTAAATAACTTGAAAACCGTAAATATCGCTTCAAATTTTTTTTTCGTATTATTATAGAGTACCTTTTGCTCTATCAGCCTACAAAATTTCAGAACCCTGTGCACCTAGGTAACCGAGATATTGAATGTCCTATATTTTGAAATTTCTTCCCTGTTTCCATGGAAACGGCGGCCATTTTGAAAATTTCAAATATGGGATGATCATCTACTAATTGTACCCTATCAGTGTGTAAAGTTCCAGCAACATCGGTTCAGTAGTGTCTGAGGAGTTGCACCCACAAAAAACGTGACGGACGGACGGACGGACGGAGACCATTACTAAGTCCTCTGACGCGTTGCGGCGGGGGACAAAAAAGAGTCAAATTTCTTCACAACAAGTCTAACCATATGTGTTATTGTGGATTATTTACATCATCATGCCTCAGCAACTCGGTGAAAAGTGTTTAGTATAATGATGGATAACTAAATCTATGATGAAAGGACCATGAAAAAAACTGTCAGCCAAATATAAAGATACTGAGATATGTGACACAACCTACCTGAATCGTGGCAAGCGGCTTTCCATGAAATATCGCCTGCGTCTTTAAATATTTGGTAAAATTTTCTTAAAATTTCGTAACACTGCAGGAGGATGTCACAAGAGGACAACTAGTGCCCAAGTAACCCCTATATGACGCTTTCCAATGAGGAAAACAAACAACGGCCTTCAATGTGACAGGAAACTACTGTCTTGTAATAAGCCATAGATAATAAATTAATGTATATCATTCAAACCAAATATAAAATTATCAAGAAAAAAAAATTAGGGATGGCAAACTGTTCAAAAAATACCAACCGGTTAATCATAATAGATTCTGAACGATTAAACGGTTTACCAGATGATACACGTGACTACAAAAAAAGTCACTTGGACGAGACAAAGTAAATTGCAGAAAAACTTTTATGTTAGATTTTTACTTAGCCCTCCCTGTAAACAGGTTTATGCAAGTCCAAAAATGAACCATTCACATTTATAAGCTCTGAATTGGAATACAGATAGAATAGTGAAAAAGACGGATCGCTTATTGATAAGTTTTAAAAAATGTGGGGGTTTTCAAAACGCAACAGAAAGATGAAAAGGTGTACCTATATATGTGACATATAAATATCGTAAGCCAATATGGCAATGAATAAGTCAATAGACACAGATGGACAAGAGGAGAAGATACAAAAGCAAACAACGTAAAAACAAAACAGTTTTATCAAACCAGCAATACTTAAAACCTTAAAAGTTTTTATTACTATGAGTGATCGATTGTACAAACAATTTTGTCCAAACATATTTCATGGCTTGGAGTCATCATTGCTAATTATCCATTTCAATCAAAATTCTTTGTGTCACTGATTATTAGTCCCCTTAATTTAGGTCCTTTTAAATGGTTATTGTAAAAGTAACACAATAATAAGTTTTATTTGTATTTTTAACAATTACTTGATTGCTGAAATTTGTAACCGGTCACAGTCTTTCCGACCAAGACCGGTTAACCAGTTAATCGTTGCCATCCCTTAAAAAAAATCCATCTAGACATAGAACAGCTTACACAGAGAAGACATGTACACACATAAGCTGAGACAATGATTCATGTAAAGTCAGCTAATTAGGAAGTGTCACTACTCCAAGATCAGTCAATAAATTGCATCATAATCATGATAATGTTATTTCTTTACAATAGATTTATTCAAAATATCACATTACAAATTGACAAAGAAGTACTGCATATTTATGTTCAATAAAATATTTGTTTACAAAAATCTAACAATTCTGAACAACAAAGACAGTAAAGTTTCTACAAGCACAAATGTAATATGAACACTAGAACATGACAAAAATTGACAATAAAAACATCTGCAATGAAACTTTTTTATCTTAATTTTCTAATTCCTACTTATGTTTTTACAGACACCTATTCTTTTCATATGATGTTGTACAAATATTTGCCATGGAAAGTGGCATGTCTAAACATAATTGGAATAATAAGGGTATAATAATTCTTAGCATTTTTTGTAAATCTAAGACTGTTTGGTATATTGTAAATAAATTTTCAAATGGTATTGAGAATAAAATATTTCATTTACAAGAAATAACTGGCTATAAGAAATAAAATCAATTCAAGAACATTTGTAGTAATGAGAAATACTTATTTTCTGACAAAAAATTGCACATTCTGTGCTCTTTAATTTTGCTTCACCTTTAGAGCCATTTATCATCTTTTTATTTTACAAATTAACAGGTGATTGATATTTAGACATAATACTTTTTGTCTGAGACATGCAGATTTCTAGGAAAAAATGGCAAGAACTTTTTGTAGCATTGAATTCTAAGCATAATTTGCTACAAAGAACTTCATTCTTTTTTTCTGTATCTTTATGCAGTGCAGTTTTGTCATTACGAATTAACTTTAAAATTACAGCAGGTCTGGTGAGTGTAAACGATATTATTTCAAGCTTAAAAAATTCTTAATATAACAATATTATGGTATAATATTACAGCAATTACAGCAGATTTGAATAATTCTTGACTTCATGTTGGTTATACACTGTTACAATTAGTTATTACCTTAAAAAATACTTAAAATCTTTTGAAAAGAAGACTTTAATAAATACAGATTTTAGCTTGATATCTACATAAATAAATCTTTTATGTATTATGATAATGAAGCATAAGTATGTTTTTATTCAATAGTAAGTACAGATCTGGTTGAGTATTTCACACAAGTCAATAATGCTAGCCAATACTTGTAATTTCATCAATAGCAGCTTCTCTTTTTGTTATTACCTACACTACAATGCCATGTTATACGAGTATTTGATGCCAAACTAATTTTGAAATTAAGTTAACTGTAGTGATATCAACAACAAAACATACATTACATCTAAAAATGTTCAATCTTTAATTCGTTTTAACAGAAAAAAACTGAACATCAAACACAGTGAAAATAATCCATATAATCACATCACTCGTTCTTCCTAGCAAAACAAAATATTCAGAGCACAGTCAAACATGAATACAATAAACTTAAATTTTACACATAGGTTTTTTATAAAGGCTAACAACTGTAACATACACAAGAATCAGCTTGGCAATGAATCTCTAATGATATAAGATGAAAATGTAATAGCATGTCATAGTTGTGCAATAAAAATAGTTAAGTATGGAGAAGACCAATCACTATGTCAAACATTTTGTTCAAGCTGCAAATTGGAATAAATGAAAAGTATCATATCTTACATTATGAAACAAATAAAGATTTGATTTGATGAATGAATTTAGGTTAAATTGACATTTAAATGTATGGAGAATACACTTGGAAGCTATGAAGTATTGACAAAATCCTCACGTTGATTTATTGAATTTGAAATTTTGATTTACTTATAAAACCCTTTACCCTATCTTAAAAATATCTTTTCTATTGGCAAAATTGTTAGAAAATGGATCCAAGACAAAAATGGCTGCATTTTGTTAAACATGACCTAAAATGGAAGATATAGGACACCATGCTAATACTACTTGTCAAATATCAAGAGGTTGTGTTAAGGATGTATTCTTTCTTAATCAAGTTTTTTTCCCAAACCTAAATTTTTGAAATGCTAAGACCCTGAGAAAATCAAATTTACTAAGAAAACAATATGTCCGTGTGCATTTTAGTTCGCTACAGCCATTTAAAAAGGGCCTATTTTGACAATTTTCCCAAAATTTCATCATTTTTGGCCTATTTTGAGGTAATTTTCTTTAAAATATCAAGTTTCAAAATCAAGTTTTCTCTCAAAGTTTCCATATTGATAGATGCCATGATTCTGAACAAATTTAACTTAAAAAAAGTATATGTCCGTGATGATATAAGAAAGTTTAGTCCCAAAAATGTGCCTTTTTAGGTTATTTTCAAGACACCATAAAACCGGTAAAATTCAAGATTTTTCAAATTTTCTATCATACCAAAACCTCAAAACTCTCCATTTTCGTTTGAAATAATTGGACAAATATATCTTTTTGAATTTAGAAAAGAAATTATATGAATTGCATGATTATTTTGTTGGAAAAATGAATTTTACTACCCCTACCCTGAAATTAGCTAAATTCAGATTGAGATAAATGGTCAAATTTGGTCAAAAATTAAAATGTTGCATATCTCAAAAACTACTAATCATATCTTCATAATTTTTTGACAAGATTTAGATGGATCATCATTTGATATATATCCACCAAAAGTTTTCAATTATAAGGCAATGTTTAAAAATTATTCACAAACGAGATTTCAACGAGACTGAAACCTCAGAAGAATACCCCCTTAAGTAGCTGCTATGAAAATATGTTCACTGCCATTGTCAGCATCTCAACATTTCCATTTAATAACCTGGATTTTTACCAATAAAAGATGAGATTATTTTGTGTAAAGCAATACTGTGGTTTCATTATTATTCATGGGAAAAGAATATTCAGTGTTTTCATTGGTGGCCTTGATCCACGAAATTTGATACCCAATGAAAAGGAAATTTAACATTCATAAATATGCTGCAGACTTTTGAACCACAAATTTAGGATTCCAGGAAATGGTCCTTTTTCACCAAACCACAAAAATTGGTACCCACGAAAATAAATGGATCAACAATAACATCAAAACATGTAACAATGAAAACCACTGCTGTAATAGTGGAGCTTAAATTCCACTAGAGATGTTATTGTTTTTCTCAATATCGTAGCTAGGCAAGTCAAATTTTAAAATGAAAATTGAATAGCATGTATTCTTTAAATTAATATTGTCCAACTTTAATAAAAAAACAAATTTTGTTTCTTAAAATCAGATGATTTTTTTTCTAGTCCCTTAAATTGTCAATACATACTGAACTGATTTAAATGAAATATTCTATGACCATGAAAAAATACATACATGTGTCAAACATCATAGTTAGCTTCATGCAACTGCATTGCTAAATATAAGTACTATCAACTATAAAGCTAAGCAACAACAAAAAAAAAAAATCTCAACAAATTTTGATGAAACTTAATCATACCTAAATGTAGAAACTGATGATTGAAAATTGGCTGATTGGCTATCATAAGTTCATTTATTTACAAGCAGAAATGCAACTACAGCCAACTTGTTTTACTGCCCTATAATTAGTGTAACATTGTTAGTGTATTATTTTCATCTGCCACAAATTAGTGCTCGATTGCTAATTTTCTAAAAATCTTTGAACAATTAATTTTTTAATTTTCAATATGGTATATTATTTATTGATGAGTAAATATTTTAAAGATTTTACTGTTAATCTATAATCAAGTATACAAAATTTGCTCATTTGACAAAATTTTAACTTGAACACTGATATGAAAGGGTCCTATGAGGAACAGTGACATGTTGGATAAATTCTTAACTTGTGGCACAAGCCTCAAGAAGTATTTGATAGCATTTATACATGTATAAAGCTGTTGGTTTGTATTCATAGTTTTAGGTTTAGAATTTACTTAGTTTTATGAAAACCCAATTAAGATTCCTGAGAAGTCACATAAAATCAAATGATTTACCTAAATGTGAAAGAAAGATTGAGTGCACAAACAAAAGTAAACAAAACAAATATATGAAAAAGATGAGGGGACATAGAAAATCTATTGGCCATTTACAATTTCTTTCCTTAAAATGCAAGATAAACTTGTCAACTTCTTCATAACATTAAAAGTTGAAAAACATTAAGCATTTGTAATATCTGCTATCTTAAAAATCTGTACATCTAAAGATGAAGACATTTACCTACAGAAAGTCTCATACATTTACAATTGTGTCGATCAATAATAAATAAATTGCACTAACCATCTTATGCACTATAAGCACTAAAATTCGATTACATAATTATACAATTGTGAATTCATTGTAATATACACAAATCTTATTAACATGTCAAAAATGGGAGAGAAAACAAGAAATTCTTTTTTTGTGATTTTTTAAATATCCAAATGCTTCCAATATTGAAATTCTGAGAAAAAAATGAATTTTTTTTCCCCGTCAAATTAGGAAAATAAGATTCAGACAGGCACATGTGCTTTAAGAACTAAGCCAGAAAGAATTTTGTGTGCCAAATCTTAAGGGTAAAAATATTGTTGGATTGATTTGATGGTGATCAATATTAATACAACCTTTTTGAGAAACATAAATATAGAAATGTGTTTTCACAAATTTATTTGACCTTAATTTTGATGGACTTAAAATATACAATTCTAAAAGCCTAATACATTACTTAAGGACCTAAAATCATTAATTTTCTACCAAATCTTACTAAGCTTTACAAAGAATTGTATGCCCAATGACCTGTTTCAGTGAGGATAACAAAATAATGTTAAATGTAAATGTCAAATACATTCAGAAATCTAATAATTTTAACAAATGTCAGCATAAATAAAAATGACTGCATGGCTTCTATTCACATTTTATATAAAGTCAATTTGTTCCCTATAATTTCAACTGATACATTTCATTTGGTTGCTGCCATTATGTCATCTTTATCTTTATTCATGTCTAGTTGTGCACTTAATGGATAAATAATTTATTGGAAAGTACATAACTCATTGTTTTTAGAAAATAAAGATCTTTTTACAATTCAAACTTTATTTTTTTTTTGGAATTAGTCTAATTTTTGGAATATCAATATCTATAGAGACAATTTGACATCAAGCAATGATTTTCAAACTTTCGAATATTACTTAAATCACAGTTAATGGATTTAATTTCAAGTGAAACAAAATGATATGACTAAATATCAACACTTTAGTTCATCCATATTAATTAAGCAGCTAATAGTTCTAAAAATAATGTCTATACTGTTTGCAGTACCAAGAAATAGTTAATTGACGTAAATTATTCATAAATGACCATTCACTGAAATGTCAATCAAATGTCAACAAGATAAAAATGTTCCAACAAAATATTAACAATAAAAGCACCAACATATAGTGAATAAATAGTAGTAACACATTTTGACATTTACAGAATGAAAATAATGTTTGAAGTGAAGACAGCACATAACATTTATCATAACATTTCCACAAAAATGGAGATTTAAAAATATATTACAATTTGGTTTGTTAATTAAAAATTTTATAATATTAACAATAAAATATAAAAGACCGATTTCAAATAACTGATACCTAACTCTGTTGACACAAAGCATCTTACCAATGAAGATCTCAAGTAAAGGGACATAACTCATTTAAATGGGACATTCTTAAGTGCTATTAGTAAAAACACTAAAATGACAGAATGACCTATGTTTTCTGTTGAATTTTTTTACTGGAACAACTTCAGAACCACATTCAATGGTATTTTGTAAAAAAAAACAAAAAACATAGAAATACAAAATTGGAATTTCTGGTCCAAAATGAGTCTTATCTATGCTGATAACTTTAATATTAAAACCAAAATGACACTATTTTTCAAAACAATTGTTTGGTTATTAGTACTTCTGTATTTCAACACTAATAAAAATATCATTTTGAAAATAAAGATCAGTTTTGTACATTGAATTTGGAATCTTGAGACAATGCAAATTTTGTTCATACTTCTAAATTTTCTACTAAACCTCAATGAAACCATATAAAATGGCAAAATATCAGGCCTGGGGTCAATAACAATGCAATGTATTGCATTACATTACCAATACTTTACAAATTTTGTCATTACATTTCATTACCATTACTTTTTTTCTCTTCTGTAATGCATTACATTACCATTACTTTGCTTGTGTAATGCATTGCATTACACATTACATTTTGATTAAATATTTATAGGTAAATCTTTTTATACTTCTAATACATGTAAGTCATCTGCAGAAAACGCTTTTTTTTCTGTATCTGAGAAAATAATTTCGTTTAATTATTGTCTCAGTCTGCATACAATAATGTTTTGAATTTTTTTACATTTAATGTGTAATGGTATTTACATAAATATGAATCAGCGAAAAATTCAAAAAAGTTCATATCACAATCCCTTGCGGAGATTTATGGATTTGGATTACAAAGAATATTTATTGGCAATCCAGTTTTTACTACAAGTGGCACAAATGGTCATAATATGTAAACTTTCAAAAATGAGGGATAACTTTTTTAAGTTACTGTACAATTATCACAAATAACCATATATGAAAAAAAAAATGAAATTATCATTATTAAATAATACTATAGTTTTGGTGGTTTTTTTATTATTGAAAGTTTGAAATCTTCTTGAATAAATCAGAAAATAAGTCAGCATTTAGACAGACATGTCATTTCTGTTTCTACAGTTAAATATATTTAAAGATTAAATCCTTTGGTCTTTTGTCCTTTCATAATATTTGACCCCAATTAGTGAATATATCTAATTGTTATAAAAACAAATTAGTTCAATAAAAATGTCATTGTTATGCCTGAAGACATCTTAATTGCAAACATCAAAAAGGTGATTATTAAAAGATTTTTTTAAATTTTAGTATCTCTTTTCTTACTTTACTACATGTACAGATATACATAGTGTCATGTTGCTAAGTACATCCTTTACTTTTTGTTTATTTTTCAAATAAAAGTACATATACATAAATAATTTTATAATATTATTGGATTAAGGGTTGATTGACAACTTTCTGTTATAAATCCTATACCTATAATAATTGCTTTTAAAAAGACTATTTTTTATTAAATTTTCTCATTCAAACATTTTATTTTTTTTTAGATGTACAAAATAAGAAAAAATATAATGACAATGTAATGGGTGCATTACACATTTTTTACCCAAGTAATGCATTACATTACATTACATGTAATGCAGAATTTGTGCATTACACATTACTTTGCATTACTGAAAAAAATGTAATGATTACAATGCATTTGCATTACGCATTTGCATTACCCCAGGCCTGCAAAATATAACATGGTTACTATCTTTTTCTATTCAATGGATGAGGTGTAACCATTAACTGGGATACTTTTATTCTATTCAATATATGAAGTTTTTTTGGAAAAGAAATTGAGCTATGGTGACGAATTCTATGACTACGATAAACATAATGAAATCTGTACACTATTCTTCTAGTCTGGTCTGGGTTTTATTTTGTTTGTTTGTTCACATTCGTTCACATTCTTGAACCTTTTTGCTGTAAAACCTGTGGAAAATAAATTCAAAGGATCCATTCATATAAGCTTTAACAACAATTACTTAACCATAAGACATTATAAGTTAATAATCATGATAATTATGAGAAATATGTCCAAAAGACATAATGCTCCATCTCCTAACATTTGAGCCGGACTGATGAACAGATGTGAATACTATATGCTTCCTTCTTTCATAGATGTGGCATTAAAAATTAGAAACCTTGTGAGCAAATGCTCACTAGTGATACCCCTGCTTTCCCAACTTTCCATTGTGTTGAAATGCAAACAAGTGTGAGGGAACTACTGTAAACCAACTTATTTATGCGAGTACTTTATTTCACATTTTTATATTAGAGGGCAATTTTGCAGATATTTATTTTTACGATTTTTTCGTAAAACCAATTATTTAACTATAGAAAAGGGTCTGTTCGCGATGATTTATTTTCGCGAATTTCTGTAACTCGTGAAATACGCGGAAATAAATCGCTCACGAAAATTAGTTGGTTTACAGTAATTAGCTACGGAAGGACACAGGAGAAAGAGTATACCCCTCTTCTTTGAACATAAAACACTTAGTTAAAACCTATTTATAATTGACTGGAATGGGAAACAAGCTTTAAGCTTATGTCAATCCCTCTCCTGTTTGTTGTGTGCAAGTTTGACCTTTGTAGTGCCCTGAGCCTTCTCATATTCAACTCTACCTACAACTAGTTTGTACAAAGGAGTCTAGCATAAATATACTCTCCTTATACAGTCTGCACCAAAAACTTTTTCAGCAACTAGTCCGACAACAAGTTTTAAAGGTTTTTCCTTAAATGTCTTTATAAAATCTTGGCTTTTTTTCACTAGTCTGAACAAATTTTTACTAGTCTGGGGCATCGGACTTGTGGCTAACGGTGCAGACTGCTTATACACAGGCCAACCATTTCAATGATTACCATTGTTCCTTGAGACCATCTAAATGGTGGCAAGGGAAAGTTAGAAATCAGTTTCTGAATTCATGAAACTTTCATCCTTATCTAAGCACTGACCTTTTTTGACTATCTATTGGGATGTCAAATGAACTGTTTACATCAAACATGAATTTACTTAGATGAAAAAATTTTCACACGAGATGCTATGCTTTTGCTCAGTTCATACCATAATGTATTTGTGTACATAATTTGACTAAAATCATACAGTCAAACCTGTCTATAGTGACCCTTCAAGGGACAATGACAAAAAGGTCACTGAAGACAGGGGGTCTTTATGTAGAGGTTGTCGAGATAAAAGTATAATGTTAGGTATGTGTATAGGTATTAGCTGATGCACAGTTTCCATAGATCTTTAAAAAGTATGTACACTGATTTGTTCATGACCTTTTGAAACCAAACAATAGACTATTTAACTTGCAATATTTCGTGAATATTTTTGAACATTCTATGTCTTGAAAATTTATCTAAATCTTTGTTAAATACATGTTTGAATCTAGGTTTACAGTATTTTGTTTATATAATTATGTAGTTTTGAAGTATATTTCTTACAATCATTTTATCTTTTTATATCTTATTGATAAGTAAAGGGAATGTTGCTTAAAAAAAATCTCATATTAAAATCATAAGAAAATATCTGCATTTGCTTACTATGGTATTACATTTCATAAATCTAGAATTAACAGTTCATTATTTCTTCCCAACTTTTTAAGACATAAAAGTTAAACTGACCCTGACACAAGTAATTAGTGATAATTACTTCCTCAAATTTACCTAAGGCCACGCCGAATTAATTACTTGTTCGTCGGACCGCCCGCATGTGAAATTGTTTCCTTAAGAAAAAAATATAAATTTCTTCCGCCCGCATTTACCGGAAACCCGCCCGCGTTCGGAGCCGGAAGTTGTTTTCAAAATTTTTGTTTATCTCCGCGTTTGAAAAATATTTGTCATTTGCAAAAGTAAACAACCAAAAAATTGCCGATTTTCAACCATGTACTCTTATAAATTGTCTTATCGCTTGTTAGTTAAGTTTAGTGCTCCAATATTGGAGATACATTCATGATACTTAAACGGTTGAAACTACGTTTCATTCCCCTCAAACAAAACACTCCGATGAAAACAATGAAAGTAAAAGTATTGTTACAAAATACGGCAATTGCATGTCAAATGGACGACTCTTACATTGATTTATTTAAAAACATTCATAACATTTAAAGAATCGGGTTTCATATACGATGTATAGTCGACCCCTTTTATTGATAGATTCAAGTTCCTGTGGTATTTTTCCTCAGATGACCTCAGTTATACATGTAAAAACAACATGGTTCAAATTGAAAACATTAAGGAAAATCCCTAACTTATGTGTAAGGACAATAATGGGATATTAATGACACCATCTATGAACATCCAATTCACCATTGAGCAAGGATTGTTTTGTAATATTTTTTTAATAAATATTTACAAATTGTTATTGTTGTTTTATGGTTTTTTTTTGTGAATAAAGATAGGAAGTTGTTTTTCTTTTTAATATTTTATCTTAAAATTATGCCTTGCCAGCAAGATTTTTGGACATAGTCATTCTTGTTTGGTGTAATTGACTGTCTCTTGGTCTGCTTGTGGCTATTGATAGAAAGCCAATACAGCAACTCTTCAGAGAAAAAAAAACTAAAGACAATCATTTCCTGCTTAAATAGTATATTAATCAATTGGAAAAGCCATAAACCACTGAGAACAAGCATTTGTTATACTTTAAATAGAAGTTTTTTAATATTTCACTTATTTTCTTCAAAAATAAAAATAATCGCTCGCTCGCCTCACTTTTACATTAAAAACCAGAAAAAAAACTTTTTAAAAATTTAAAAACAAGTCGCTCGCCTAAAAAA
Source organism: Arcuatula senhousia (assembly GCA_963971305.1). NCBI lineage: Eukaryota > Metazoa > Mollusca > Bivalvia > Mytilida > Mytilidae > Arcuatula > Arcuatula senhousia. Next base: position 43,919,540 of record OZ020307.1, on the reverse strand, counting down.
AAATCAGTCGCTCCTAAAAATCAGATTTTCAGAAAAAAAATTAATAAAAATAATTTCGCTCGCTCGCTCCTTTTTTTAAAAGTCAAAATCCAAAGAACAAGAAATTAATTCTGTGTGGCCTAAATACTAATTACTAAAGATTAAAAAAAGGTGACACTTCCTAATTAGCTTTGATCTGACAGCTAACCCAAGCCAATTAACAATCATTTGCACTAATTTAAGGTCCTTGTATACAGGTTTTGGCACTTCAAGGGACGGTTTCTGATGGTCACTAGTCACGTTGGGCAGGTGGTCACTATATAGAGGTTAAATATATAGGAAAAATTGTTGGGGGGACTGAAAATAGTCTTTATGGACAGGAAGTCTTTATATGGAGGTGGTCACTAGTACAGGTTTTACTGTACTTAAGTTAAGGTATTTTTTCTGACCTACCTTCATTTTATCCGTAGATTCTGCTTCTACACCGTTTATATTATTTGGACATTCTTTCGATACAACACACAAGAATTCTGCATGGTCTTCACTACCATAGTTATACTGAGATCCAATATTGACTAGCTGTAATAAAAACAAAAACATTTCATACATAAGAAATTTCTCCTTGTTTTTTTTTTTAATAAAATTATCGTTTTTGTAATGGTATACTGGTCACAGAGTATTTCTCACCATTTTTTTCTGAAAAGCAGTTCTTGCCATTTTGCCAATTTTGTTGTTATTTTTCCACTAAAAATGTCATGTTATCGCCTACAAGGACCAGGTTGCAATTCCAATCTGACTATCAAAACAACTTAACAATAAACGTTTGAAAATCGAGTAGTGAGAATTACTTGCTGGCGAGATCTACTCTCTTACCAGTATATACCCTATAGCAAGGGTCTGGAAACGGTCATATTTGCCGGACATGACCGAAATTTTCTCCTAAATGACCGAATAAAAATTCTCCCAATCGGACATTTTAAAATTTTATTATAAGCATTTTTTGACTTATCGGTCATATAATTGTTCAATTATCTTCCTGAGCATCCGGTCTTGTGGTCATTAATCTCATAATTAACACCTCCAGCAGGTGTCAAACAGGTAAACATAGCCGTAGGGTTACACTAATTAGATAGTCAGTCACACCTGTCTGATCATGGCCACTGTATTTACCTATGGTTTTAATTAATTGAGTCAACTCATGTTATCAATCTGTCCTGAGATGCCCATTTTGTTTATTTAGAAATAATTTCTCATTTTATCCAGTATTTATCAAAACATCATGTGCACACCAAATTATTGTTTACATTTAATGGTGTTTGATTATGCATGTGCAGATGCAAACATTCATTCACTGTATAGATTGTTTGATATTAATACAATCAATAATTGTTACTATTTTTATAATTAAAGTAACTTTTCTCATACATATGTTTATTTTGTAAACAGAACAATAAAGTGGTCCCAATTTATCTACATCCGGTTATTCTACTTTCACTTTCACTTTCAATTTTTACATGAAACGTGTTTTGGAGGTTTTGTTTATAATGAAAACAAAGAAATTTTTAATTATTAAGAGCCTTGACCTGAAATAAAAACGTGATCTTGATATTTAGTTCAACGTCTGGAATGTAATGCACAAACAAACACTGCTTTTATGGATTTGAAAGGTGGATTTCCAGGGAGGCCAAGGAAAAAAGGGGAGAGGGGGTAATTGTAACATTTATACAGTCGGACAAAAATGACCGAAATTAGCTCAAAAAATTTCCAGACCCTTGCCCTATAGAGGGATAACGATTCACCAAAGGTCTGATTATTTGTGAAATTTTGTGCTCAGTTTCAATTTGATTCTCTTGATTTAATACATTGTCAGATACCCACGGCTTCAGAATCAGTGTGTCATTAGATTGCATGTCAGTTTAATATAAATTGAGCTGAACTATGCTACAAATGTATCTAGAGTGGAGTTTTCACAACACCTACCCATTTAATTGGATTTGCTATTTGCAAAGGACTGTATAATAATATTTCCTAATGAAGTCCATCATCCACTTAGTATATACATATAAAGCATGTCAAGAGCCTCCCAACACCCCCTTGTTTTCCTAGAATAGCCTTGCCTATGTGTTTATAAAAATCAAATAATAAAAATCTTGTTAAACCAACCTTAATGATCAAAATGCTACAAAGTTTTATTTTTGTATTTCATTTCATCTCAGACTACAGAGGAAAATGTCAGTCTATAAATTTCCTATCTAAGATTTCAGAAAAGATTACAGAATATAGCTGCTACAATTGTACAATAACATATGAACATTATGACTTGGTTCCTAGACATCCTTCCATCTTTGGTTATACAAGTAGATAGAAGGCATTAGCTTTTTACTTACCTGTTCAAATTTCCAACCATCAGACATGGCTGATACTATCTGGGTCAGTTCCTCTTCTGAACATTGTAGAACTCTGTAAACACTCTTGGTAAAATTCTGTAAAATTATGATGATAAATTGAGACAGAAATCACACTGTCTGATGTTACAAAAAGTATGAAATAATCAAATGCTAAGTTGATCTTGACTATCATATCCAAGACTTTTATATACACTTATTCCACATCTCATTATTTTCTATTGATTTCAAAAAGTTTAAATGCTTGGTGTATGTTAATGACATATTGACTGTTGCAAGGTAATACATAATAATCATGGCTACTACAACACTACATTAGGACTCTGAAAAATCTTTAATAATTTCAATTTGTCACCATCTTATTGCAGCTTACCACCCTCAAAATTAGCTTTATAATTAACCGATCAGACAACAGGGTTTCAAAATCTGTTTACTCTGGTACTGCATTCATGTACATGATCACATGGATTTACTAAATATTTATTAATTTGTCTTTTTTTATGTTTTCTGGTAATCTCCTGTCCTGTCAAAAAGCCTTTCATAAATATTGTGTTTCTATCCTTATTTACAGGCAATGTCATTTAAATTTAGATTTGTTGAAAGATTTCGCAAGTGAAGAAATTTTTGCGACCACAGCCTTTGGCAGCTGCTTAAGCTAACGTGTTCTCCACAGAAATTTTTTTCATAGTATCCTGTTTTTTTCAGCTTTAACAATAGCATCTTATAAACTTGAAATTATAGCATCTTATTCTCTATTATTCTTGAATATATTGAAGAGACTGTCCTATAACATCGCATTGCAAGGATGCTATAAGAGCCTGGGTAGAACACTGTAACATATTTACCTGGTTTTGTTTGGCATCTCGCTCTTTTAATTTTTCCTTGACTAGTTTAATCAGTTCTGTTATATTATAAAACTCTGCTTCCTCTAAAACACCTTAAATAATATTGAAAACATAGTTTTCTTTCATTTGTTTGAATTTACTTTTCACCAAAATTTAATTATTTGTATATAAATCATCTTAAAAGAGGAGATGTATTGCCACTGTGAAAAAAAATCCAGAGAATCTCAAAATTTAAGCTTGCAGGATAAAGGTATCCCTGCCTTTCCTGCTGCATGTCAGACACAGGTGGCTTGCCAACAATCAGGAACAATATAGGATTTTTTAGAATCAAATCATTTCAATATTTCTGCATGTTCTGTATCATGTGTATAAATCAATTTCAGAATTAGGTTTCTATGTTTAATGGTTATGATAGTACTTTTATTGTGTGACAGACAGGTGGTGTGATTATAATCCTAGAGAAGACCATGTTTACCAACCTTTGCCTTTGGTTATTTAGGCAAAAGCGATAACTTTTTAATGTCCTAGCTGACATCTTAAACAACTATACACAGTCATGGCAAGTCAGAAAAATAATTTCGACCCCTCGTTTTTAATGGAACAGTGATTTAAAAGTTGTCACTTTTGCCTATGTTTATTCAGGCAAGAGTGATAAGTTTATAATGGAACAGTGAATTACACTAAAAGACATTATATTTATTTTCTTATCCATACATGTACCTTCTTCTGCCAAATCTTTGTTTATCACCAGTTTTCCATGTCTCAAGTAATTCAGCACAGGTCCAAAATATGTTGGATCTCTATCAATCAAGAATGCTCCATTTTCATCCTGTTAAAAAAGTAGGGATACATGTACAACATGTAATTACATAAATATATAGTCCTTACAAGAATGTTATATCTGCAATAAATAAATCAAGAAAGACTTTTTTAAATAGATAGTATGGATAACAGACCAAGGAAAAATAATTTATATTACAGGTATACGAAAGAAAATATACATGTAAATATGAATTTTACCACTTTTTTTCTGGTACAATATGGTAAACGAGACATTTTCACATGCCCAACTGGGTTAATTTTTGTAAATTGAATCAGCATACAGCCACTACCTTTATAAATCTAATATATGTACATGTATTAGATTTATAAAGGTAGTGGCTGCATGCTGATTCCATGTGGAAGAAATACTCAACACTACTACAGGCTACAGTTGTCCTCCATTTGGTCCAGGCATTCCCAAAAAACAAATGTAAAACAGTGTTTTTATTGTTTCCCTATTGGATGATTATGCTAAGTAGTTTAGTCCTTGAAAAATAAATTATACACTCCTGAACAATGCTGAATGGAGCTTAAATGGTAGAAAAGTCAATTATTTAGTTGAAATAAGAGCATTCCTTCAATTTCCAGTTTAGAACTTTCGGCATCTTTTTAATAACGCTTTTTTCTTTGAACATTTCTTATGTCATTAGGGGCACACATGTCCAACTTGTAAGGATAACCTAACCCTTACTCTGTTCCTCTCCTTGACGGTTACGATTCCTACCAATTGACCTCAACGGAGCAAAACAATTTTCTTTCATATACATACTTATCCTTTCAAAAATTATAAATTGTATATTTTCACACAGAAGAATGTGTATGAGGATAAGTTCAATCAAATGTGTTGATAAATTTTCAGCATGTTCAGATGTATTGTAGAAATTAGGTTCAAGTATGATATTTTTACTTTAACACTGATTTTGAACTTCATGAAGTTCTGGATAAAAAATCTAATTACGTTTATTATTCAGTAATTAAATATTGAAAAGTTTATATGATCATGATGATTATCGTTTATGGTGTAAAATAGCATATACTAAGCAAATAATAGAGGGTCTGGGCCATAAATTGTCTCTTTAAGTGTGTCCTCGAGAGCCACTGATTGGTTTTGCTGTGCTCCATCGAGAGTAATGCGTGGGAATCATAACCTTCACAGAGAGTGGTAGAGTAAGGGTAACGCTATCGTAACTAATGACCCACAAGAAAAGATAGTTACATGTAGTTATTATTTTCGGATATAAATTGAAATGTTATGATTAATCGTATAAACATTTTTAAAATCATTTTAGCTGGTAAAAATATTAAAAGATATGTTGTAACTTTGTTAGAAGCATTACAGGTACATGTAAAACCTGTTCGGGAGCGATAATGGTAGAAATGTAAATATTTTAGTTGTACTATGGGCTGAATTTTTCTTCAACATCCAGTATAGCCACTTGTTTTCCTGAACTTTCAGTGTCTCTTTTATGCTTTTTGCTTTGCAAATTTCGAACATCTTCAAGCGCACATGTGACCCACAAGAAAAGCTAGTTTGTTTTTATTTTCGAATATATTTTATTTGAATTCATATCGCATAATAAACATTTTCAAAATCTCCCGCTTTGACATCACAGATCTGTCACATGTATGTGTTATTCAAACGCACGCGTAACCCACAAGAAAAGCTAGTTTGTTTTTATTTAAAAAAAAAAAAGAATAAAACTTATTGTAACTTCGGGAGCATCACAGGTTTAACCTGTCTCATATAAGGGGAATAGTATGTGGATATTGATTATAGATAGATTAATTTTACAAACATGTTAAAAAGAAGTCATGCATGTATGAAAGCAATAGCAAGAGTGTGATGGAGGGACAGATAAATTATTTCACATGCCCCAAGGGTGGTGCCTAAAATATGTAACCGTACGGTACCCATACCATTTTTGACTCACTTACCCGTACCATACAAGTTTTCAAATTTGACTCGTAATGAGCGAAAACAGTACCCATACCATTTTTGACTCACTTACCAGTACCGTACCAGTTTTCAAATTTGACTCGTAATGAGCGAAAACGCAATGAAACTTTCTGTAATTGCACATGAAGATTTCTGATTAGTTATTCAATGAACTGATATCTTTTGTTTTTCAAATCATTATTGAATATTCTAAATTTCCAAAATCAATGATGTTAGAAAAATTTGGTGCCTAAAATGTGTAACCGGAAGTTTACACCATGACAAATGTGCCAAAGAAATGAAAACTTTAAAATAATTTCTTAAAAATTATATTATTTCATCCTAAATTGGATTTGTTTTTATTGTTTAATATTATATTTACATGTTATGTTTATAACGATTGTTTTGTAAATTGACTCCAGGGGTCACCACACTTCAGGATGACAGGGAGAAGTGACTTCTCCCTCTGAGCCAAGTAGGGAGAAGTGATAACAAATAAGGGAGAAGTGAAAGGCGTGTGACACTACCGTTGAAACAAATAAACTTAATAGTTTACAGTACTACTTTGTAAAGTGCTTTATATTTCCTACATATGAATTCTCTATAACTTTTATTTTAAGTAAATTAAAAGTGGTATTCTTTAGTCATGGTAAGGTTATTCCTTATGGCATAAATATAGAGATTGCTGATGCTACATGTATTTATTTTTAAGTCTTATTATTACAGATTAATTACTTATTTTATCTTTATTTCTTCAGACATATTTATAATCTAAATTATTTTTATGGGAGAATTTAAAGATAGGGAAAAGGTAAATAAACCCAGCTGAGGTTCTGAAAATAATCAGAAAGGTGATTTTCTAAATGAAAACAATAATTTGCAAAAATTATCATACTCAAATTCTTTGTTGGTGTTTATTTTTATTTATCTATATCATTCATTGAACTAATGGTAAAAGAACACAAAAATATGTGTGGAAAGATTAAGAGTTTAGAAATTTATAAATTTTAAAGGGGCATAACTCTGTTCAATTATTTTTTTCTTTAACTTCAGAAATTTAACTTTCAAAATGAATAATAAGGATTCATTACAGTTAATTGGTCAATTATTTGTGAACAAATCACATTAATATTAAGTTTTTATCAATCCTGGAAGCCAATTAATGACTGGGAGTTGGATCCATCTAATTAACAAGTTTGGTGTACAAGCCGACTATCGCCTTCGGGCTTGGGCGCTAATTGGTTTATTAACAAGATAATAAACTTTTGAATTTGGTAATTAACAGTGACAGGACATCATGACAGGTTGTTAATTAGCTCTGGGATAGGTAAAATGACCAAATAAAGAGGTAGCTTTGTTTAATCTTTTAAAGAAACGGGAAATGTCGGCGATTACCGCGATTTTAGAAGGCGACTTCAACTTCTCCCTGTGACATTATAAAGGCGAAATTTAACTTTTCAGAGCAACTTTTTCGCCCACTTCGCCTGGTTTGGTGAGCCTTGGACTCTCAATGAATCTGTTTTAACTTATTTTGTGCACTCCTATATTATCAAAACTTTGGCCCGCATTTTTACAGGGTACGGGTTATTTGTAAACATTGGATTAAATTGCGATAGGTCCCTCGGTATAAAGCGAATTGTGAAATAGATAGTTATTGTTTTTAAATAAATGTTCATTCACTCACTCTTGTCACTGCTAATATATTTTTGTAACTTTTAATTCATTAAAATGATTAAAACAAATTTGTTTCTAATTGATTTGGAAAGGCCCTGTATGTCATCGGGTACAGGTTAATTTTAATGTTGGTATCGAGTAAAAATATGAATGTTAATTTTTAAGTTTCTAGATATCATGGATATAAAATCATTCAATGTCATATTTAAAAGGCCTACATCAAATATTACGCTCCCAAAGGGAGCGATAATGGTAGAAATGTCAATATTTTAGTTGTACTATGAGATGGATTTTCCTTCAACGTCCGCTTTAGCACGCGCTAGTTTTCCCGAACTTTCAGCGTCTTTTTAACGTTTTTATCTTTGAAAATTTTAGACGTCATTAAACGCTCACGTAACCCACAAGAAAAGCTAGTTTGTTTTTATTTTCGAACCAAAAAATAACTATGATTAGATTAATTGAAACTTCAGGAGCGTTACAGGTTTTACCTGCCTCATATTAATACAATGATTGACCTTGTTTATGCTTCAGTCGAAGCGAATATGTAAAATTTTGAACAACCTGGGTGCGGCTACAGGTTACACATTTTAGGCACCACCTGCCCCAATTTTTACAAGATAGTCACTTAAATCAATCTAATAACCTTATCTGTATTCAAATCTAGCTCTTCCTGAACAAGTCTGTACAGAAAAGATTTAGGATCTCTACACAATGTTGTTCTAGTAGACATAAATATTGTTCCACCGACATTAAGCTTCACCCATTCACTCATTCTTCCAGGTGTTGATTTTTGGGGTGGTGCACAAGATTTACAAGATTGTGGCCCATTTTCGGCCATTGTCAGAATAAGAGCTGTAACATATATGTGCTGAAGCTATTTTTTGTAATGCGCATCGAATGCAATATTTTTTGGAATATACAATGGACGATACTGCATCAATTCTGTCTGATCGACTTCTCATTTCATTTTTCCATTATTATTTTGTCTCGTAAAGTCTCGTTCGTCGTTCTCAGTGAGATGCTTTAAAGATCCGATTAAAATTAATTGTATCTTCAAAACGCACTTAAGACAGTGACAAGTGCCCTCTTTGAGCGAAAGAAAGGTCGAAATGGCATCAAGAGCTGTAGCAAAATCAGCAGTTGACTGGACTGCCTTTGGAAAGAAACTCGGTCCTGCTGGAAGGGATAAATTTAGAACCATTAAAGGCACATATGACCAAAACCTTGCAAGGTTGTATGCAATAATGACAAACATCAGTCATCAGACACCATAAAGATTGTTGTCAATGAATATTTTTAGCCCATAGGCATAGTAGAGGGGGGGCGAGAGGGGGGTCCCATCCCGATTTCCCGGAGTTAATTTGAGAAAATCCCAAAATCCCGGACATATTTTGTTAGAAATCCCGATCTCGATAAAGGAGTAGAGCCACGAAGGCCCTTAATTGGCCCGGTATTTTCACTATTTTTTCAACTACTATAACTTGTCAAAAATTTAACTAAAATATGTAAAGGTATGAATAAGCTTTTCATATCTGTAAGATTTAGCAAAATACTTACACCCCAGGTTTAGCCTTGAGACTTTAAACAGGTCAGAAATTTGAAAATTTCTCATTTTTCACTCATTTTCACTGATTTCACTGCATATTTCGTAAAAATTAGTATTGGCCACATTACTCGACCATCATAATTTTTTTGATAATTAATTTATAGTATCATAAAACACATTTCTATCACAAATTAATTTTGGTCGACAGGTGTGGCCCATTTCATATTCATCGATATATATACATAAAAAACAAGGAAAACTAACTCGAATTGTTATTTTTCACCAAATAGTCTATTTTTTTACCTCACTGCTCTCCTTATTGATAAATAATTGAAGGAAAAAATATTGCAATTCATGAAATATAAAGATTAATGAACATTAATGCAGCAACTACAAGCAGATATATCAAAGTTGAATTTTTGGGCCATTTTGGGTCTTTCGTGGCTCTACTCCTTTGTTTCCAAACTAATATGAGTATGAGTTTGAACGTTGTCGTTTTTATTAATTTCACAGTGAAGCACGAACTTTTTTCAAGAAAGTTTGAACGAATAAAAACCATTACCACCATGCCAAGAAATCAAAGCCGAAAATTCTGGTAGACCCCTACCGCAGCCGCACTCATTAGTAGTTAATGATTTGATTTTATTCAACAAATTTATTTATGACTTTTATTTACGTGTCACGGTTTTTTACCAAATGGTCAATATTAATCATAAAAATAATTTACTCTATTTATGATATTTGAAGAATTTCAACGGAGGGAATTTCTTTGCATGGGCTTAAGTTTTATATTTAGTTGGGAAAGTTTTTAATTTATTTCAGGTCCCGCGCATGTTTCTTTAAAACACGTTCATCGATTATTTCTTACAATGAACATCTCTTTCAGCAGCAACATTTGTATTTTGATTTAGTGTAGAATTTTACTGAGATTTACGGACTTAGCAAGCGATTTTTACGGCATTGAAATTTCTTTTCTTTACCAAAATTCTTGGGAGTTGGCTTCACACCGTTGTGATAATAAGATGCAATACTTGTATACCCTGGTGACTGCAAAGTTTTGGGCCGATTGGACATGTATTTTTCAGTCGGGGCAATGGAGATCAATGGACACAAGAACTTTGTCAATATTTTTTTAACAATTAGCAAAAAAATAATTGTTGATCATTGTTTCTTCCATATGATATCAGATCCTTGTCTGGAAACACATTTGAGCGATTAGTAATCGGTGTAATATTATTGCTGTCAACAAGTTAGATATATAGCAAATTATAAAAGGTTAACTTAGGTCTCTGTTTAATATCAATGCAGGTGCGATTCAGACAGTGTGTCTCTGTATTGTTTACATGATCTTTATAATAGAACAATGAATCTGTATTAGGCAGTCTAAGCTTATCACTTGTATTGTGAACATGTATATATAGTAGTTTAGTATTAAACATATATTATCTACAATGTGTATTATCATGATTATTGGAATTACTGATATGTAATAAACGTCTCATGGCCAAACGCAACATGGTGGCAGCGGTTAAACATTGAAAAGAACACTAAGTGAATTATTTAAGCCGGACAATTTGTTACAGTGACTGAAAATGGCAACATTTCAAGTAGCCGCTCCTGAAAGTTTCAATTTCTCTACTCCAGAAATGTGGACGAAATGGATACAGAGGTTCGATAGATTCCGTTCAGCCTCTGGTCTTGAAGACAAATCGGGAGTCACACAAGTAAATTCACTGATTTACACGATGGGTCCGGAGGCAGATGACATTTTCGCATCGTTTAATCTCTCAGAGGAGAACAAGAAAAAGTACGACAACGTAAAGGAAGCATTCACACAGCACTTTATCGTTAGACGTAATGTTATCTTTGAACGCGCAAAGTTCAATCGTAGAAAACAAGAAGATGACGAAAATGTGGAAAGTTTTATAACTTCACTGTACACACTTAGTGAACATTGTGGATATGACAATCTCCGTGATGAAATGATCAGAGACAGAATTGTGGTCGGAATTAAAGATTCAAACTTATCGTTAAAAATGCAATTAGATGCTGGACTAACTCTGAAAACAGCAACAGATATGGCCAGACAATCTGAAACGATAAAACGACAACAGTCATACGTGAGAGGTGATGGTCCGAGCTCCAACATAGATGCCCTGAAATCGAAATTTGTAAAGAAGAAAATTCCGAAACCGTTAAAAACTGTGTTGCATCAAGCAAACAAAGGATGTCAACGATGTGGACATAAACAAAATCATTCAAAGGAGAAATGCCCGGCGAAAGGGGCTAAATGTTATAAATGTTCAAACATAGGACATTACGGGAGGTGCTGCAAAACTGTGAAGTCCGTTGGATCGGTTCATACAGACGATGAAATTCCATCAGAAGGATTCCTAGGAGCCATTGACAATGGGGATGACAAACCTTGGAATATCAAACTAAACGTTCGAAACACTCAAATCGATTTCAAAATTGATACAGGCGCTGATGTTACAGTAATTTCGGACAAACAATTTCAAAAGTTAATAGGTGTTTCTTTGGTGAAAGTTAGCAAAAAACTCAGTGGTCCAGGAAATAAAAAACTGCATGTGTTAGGGAAATTTCAATGTATGTTAGAATCTAAAAATCAGTATTCTGTTCAGGATATTTATGTAGTGAAGGGATTAACCAAAGCTCTTTTAGGTAGGCCAGCTATTCAGGCATTAGCTATCATTAACAAGGTAAATGTAAATGTATCGTCTGTCAACGCGAACGTCAAGTCAGATGCCGAAAAATATCGTGCTAAATACCCCAAGGTATTTCAAGGGTTAGGCCAAACGAATTGGACGTACAAAATAAGGCTCTCCGCAGACGCAAAACCGTATGCTCTTAGCGCACCGCGAAGGGTACCTTTGCCCTTAATGGATAAGGTAAAGGCGGAATTAGAGCGAATGGAAAATTAGGGGTAATTTCTAAAATTGACGAGCCGACGGAATGGTGCCATGGAATGGTGGTTGTACCGAAAGCAAACGGTCAAGTTCGAATTTGTATCGATCTTACAAAACTCAATCAATCGGTCAAAAGAGAAAATTATCCGCTTCCTGCAGTCGAAGAATCATTAGCCAAACTCGCGAATGCGACTGTATTTACCAAACTCGATGCCAATTCGTCATTTTGGCAAAGTAATTTAGCAACCGATTCGCGTCCACTCAAGACATTTATAACGCACATGGGAAGATACGTTTGTAATAGACTTCCATTTGGTATCTCTGCTGCCAGTGAGTTCTATCAAAAGCGCATGAGTGAGACTCTTGAACATGTTGAAGGGCTTTCTGGAGCAATATGCCATATGGATGACGTATTGATTTTCGGAAAAACGCAAAAAGAACACGATGCGCGATTAGAAAAGGTTCTTCAGAGGATAAGGCAAGCCGGTCTTACTCTAAACGAAAAATGTGAGTTCTCCAAGTCGTCCGTAAAATTTCTTGGTCAGATAATTGACGCATCCGGTAGTAAAATGGACCCTGAAAAGTCCAGGGCTATAGTCAACATGGAAAGGCCGACTGACATATCCGGAATACGAAGGTTTCTCGGCATGGTCAACCAGTTGAATAAATTTTCACCGAGAATTACTGAGCTGACAAAGCCGCTCCGTGAGCTATTAAAGTCGAAAAACGCGTGGAATTGGGACGAATCCCAGGAATCGGCGTTTAAAGAGATAAAGAAAGAGCTCACATCGTCAGAAACGTTAGCACATTACGATCCTAAAAAGGATACGGTTGTATCAGCAGACGCGTCGTCGTACGGTCTAGGTGCTGTAATCCGACAAAGGAACGGACACGAGTTGAAGCCAATCGCGTACGCATCGAGAGCAATGTCAGATACGGAACAACGGTATGCTCAAATTGAAAAAGAAGCATTAGCACTAACTTGGGCTTGCGAGAAGTTCAGTAACTACATTATAGGTAGGCAGTGTCTGCGCGTCCACGGCGCGTGGATGAATAGACCACAGGCTGCGCGTCCACGCTTCCGATATAACGAGTAATTAAGGATTTTTTCCGGACAATTTCCGTTATTTCGTAATTTTTATAAACTTCCCAATCATGCCAATGCGTAGAGCAATAAAGTAATTAATATTTAAACATAAAAATGTATTTTAATATTCACTGATATACAATTTAAGTATTAAATAAGTGAAAATTAGCGAAAACTGCTAGAATTTCGTAATTGTTTTTATTAATTTTTATATATCATCAAAGGGAATGCAATGTAAACAATAATTCTTTGGGAATTCGAAAAAAAATATAAAGAATGATATAAAAACGTAATTATGGTCTAAAAGAAACCAGAAAACTCTAACTGAACCGTTTTAATGCAGACTGCATAAAAATAATTGCAGTGAAGATATATTAAAATCGTATACATGTAACAGTTAAGCTATCAGTCGGACACGGAAAGAATCTTTCCACAGGAATTTTAAGCTTACGGCATACACTACTACTGAGAAAATTAAACGTGTTTTCATTTTCTCAGACTACTACATATACATATGATAGAACGAGGACTTGCTCACATCTATCAATATTATGCCAGGATTCAAATGATAAAAGTTGGAACTAAAAATCTAAAGCTTGAACAATCAGTCTCTATCAATATTTGATATATTTTAAGAGTCAATGTGCATACGAAAAAAAAAACATTTTGGTGGGTTTTGTAGGACGTTGCTGGGATGTCCGAAATTCTGCATTCTGTTGTTATTTTTTGCCGAATATTCTACTTTTTTCTAAAGATTTTGACTACTTGTTCTCGTTATTAAAGTTTATAGAAATTAGAACTTTCATTTACTGAACTTCCATTCATTGTAGTATGAAATTGAATTTTTTGTCATTATTTGTACCTGGAAATGTCAAAGTTCCCTGACATTAGATGCGAAATGTGCATGCCGAAATGCAAATACCGGAAGCGTGGACGCGCAGCCTGTAGTCTATTCGTCCACGCGGCGTGGACGCTTAGACACTTCCTTATAGGTAAGCGGTTCAGTCTAGAAACAGACCATAAACCACTTATTCCATTGCTTGGCAATAAAAGTATTGCAGATTTGCCACCACGTATTCAAAGATTTAGAATGAGATTGATGAGGTTTGATTTCGAGGTTAAATTCGTAGCCGGTAAAGATTTATGCATTCCGGACACTTTGTCCAGAGCACCTGTGGTGGAACCGTCCGCGTCCGAAAAGGAATTCGAGACCGAGACAAAAGTGTACGTTGATAGCGTTATAAGCAATCTGCCGGCGAGTGATAAAAGGCTTCAAAATATAAGAGACGAGTGCGAAAAAGACGAAATATGCCGCGAAATAATAAAGTATTGCAACGAAGGATGGCCTGAAAAATCGAGCGTTAGCGAAATTATTAAACCATATTGGAGTTTACAAGGAGAATTTACGGTAGTTGACGGTCTTCTAATGAAAGGCGACAGGTTAGTGATACCGAAAGCTTTACAAGACGAGATTTTTGACAGGTTACACGATGGCCACCAAGGCATAGTAAAATGTCGCGAGCGTGCAAAAGCATCGGTCTGGTGGTTAGGTTTAAGTACAAAGCTCGAAAGCGTAGTAAAAAGCTGTCAGAAATGTCTCGAAAGTGCTAATGATAAAGCGGAACCGTTATTGTATACGGAATTTCCGAAACAGCCATGGCAAAGAGTTGCATCGGATTTATTCGAGTTAAAGGGTCAAAAGTACTTACTCGTAGTGGATTATTATTCCCGATTTATTGAAATCGCTAGATTGACAAGTAGGAGCTCACAAGTCGTCGTTAATCACTTAAAATCAATCTTCGCAAGGCACGGAATACCAGAAACATTCATGTCAGATGGCGGTCCTCAATATGACTCAGCGGTTTTCAAATCATTAGTAAAAGAGTATGGATTCGAACACGTTATGAGCAGTCCGAGATATGCGCAATCTAATGGCTTAGCTGAACGTAGCGTTCAAACAATGAAAAACATGCTCAGAAAATCTGGAGATGAATATTTGGCATTGTTATCCTACAGAACGACTCCGTTAGCTAATGGTTATTCTCCATCCGAATTACTTATGGGACGCAAACTAAGAACGCTAATTCCCGTCGCGCCGCAAATATTAAATCCGAAATTGCCGAAATCAAACGACCTGAGTAAATCGGAAAAACAGTATAGGGAAAATCAAAAACAACAGTATGACAGGCGACATCGCGCTAAACCACTGTCGACGGTTAAACCCCAAGATCGTGTTTGGGTTAAAGATCAGAAAAAGGAAGGGCTAGTGAAAGAAAATTGTAACAAGCCGCGTTCGTACATCGTGGAAACGGACAGTGGCGAAATTCGTAGAAATAGGAGACATTTAGTAGCTTTGCCTGGAAAGCAAGAGCTTTCTCAAAATACAAATGATATGCCTACACTTTATGAATCAGAACCTAACGAAACTAACATTCAAGTTAATGATAAAATTGTTCAGAATGAAAATTATGTTACTAGGTCAGGGAGAATTTCTAAACCTCCTGATAAGTTAAATTTGTAAACAATGATCAGCTGTTTCATTCATAGTATTAATTTCATCATAGTAAATATTTGTCTTATCACACTCCATTGTAAAAAGGGGAGATGTAATATTATTGCTGTCAACAAGTTAGATATAGCAAATTATAAAAGGTTAACTTAGGTCTCTGTTTAATATCAATGCAGGTGCGATTCAGACAGTGTGTCTCTGTATTGTTTACATGATCTTTATAATAGAACAATGAATCTGTATTAGGCAGTCTAAGCTTATCACTTGTATTGTGAACATGTATATATAGTAGTTTAGTATTAAACATATATTATCTACAATGTGTATTATTGGAATTACTGATATGTAATAAACGTCTCATGGCCAAACGCAACAATCGGAAGTAACATTTTTTATTTGGCCTGATAAGATTCGGATGCACGAGCTTGCGTGTTCTCTGATCTTGATCTACTCTGTTTCTGGATGTGATTCCGGTAAATGGCGGTCACAAGTGGTCATGTGTTGGACTCAGGAGATAAATCAACCTACATGTTTGGCAAGCCGTGTCATCCATCCTCAGAAATTGCATTATTTGTTTGGATTTGACAATCCTTTGAAGTAATAGACTTATTTTTCTCCTGTGTTCATATTTATGCCATTGACATGGAAGTCCGAGGGGCTGTTAGTCGACTTCTAATGAATACTATAGAAAGTCGAATAGACTGCTCATTAACATGATGTCTGTGGGTTTTGGTTGTCCCCATGACAGTTCGGTGGTTTCTTTCGGAGATCTGTTAATACAGATTTTCCGCTTTCCTCCACCATTCTTGAATTCGACTACGGGTAAGTGATGTGTCGGGCAGGATGTCGGTGAAGATAGATAAGTTGTCTTAACCAGTTCCCGCTCTTTATCTTGACATTTTGGTCTGTCTTTTGGTGTAAGTATGCAATTCTGGTGGCTTGTATATAGCCCCTTCAGTAACGGGTGAGCAACGGGAAAAGTAAACGGGAGGGAGGGTGGGTCCTGCTGCCAGTAGTCCTTTTTTATACGACCGCAAAAAATTTGCGGACGTATTATGGTATGATGCTGTCGTCGTCGTCGTCGTCGTCGTCGTCGTTGTCTGTTAACTTTTTAGTGTTTCCACAATAACTTTAGTTCCAGTTATCCGATTGCTATGAAACTTTACAATGATGTTCCTTACCATAAAAGGATGCATGGGATTGATTTTGGGGGTCCCCCCATTTTTCGTTTAGAAATTAGGGGCCAAAAAAGGGCCAAAAATACTACTTTTTTGTTTGTTTCCACAATAACTTTAGTTCTAGTTATCCAATTGCTATGAAATTTGACAGCGATGTTCCTTACCATACAAGGATGAATGGGATTGATTTTGGGGGTCCCCCCTTTTTTTGTTTCGAAATTAGGGGCCCAAAAGGGGAAAAAAATTCAAATATTTTACTTGTTTCCACCATAACTTTGGTCCTAGTTGGCCTATTGCTGTGAAATTTGTCAAGAATGTTTCTTACAATAAAAGAATGAACCTGATGAATTTTTGCGCCCCCCCTTTTTCTCCGTTGTGTAATTAGGGGCCAAAAGGGACCAAAATAAAAACTTTTTTATTTGTGGTCCGATTTTGAAATTTTTTTTTACATGTTTGTTCTTGTCAAATAGCGGATACAAAATTAAGAATTAATTTTTGCGACCCCCCCTTTTTCCCCCTATTACGCAATTAGGGGCCAAATGGGGCCAAAATCGAAACTTTTTTATTTGTGGTCCGATTTTGAAAATTTTTTTTGCAAGTTTATTTTTGTCAAGTAGTGAATCCAAATTTGAGAATTTATTTTTGCGACCCCCACCCCTTTTTCACCTGTTACGTAATAAGGGGCCAAAAGGGGCCGAAATTGAAACTTTTTTATTTCTGGTCCGATTTTGAAAATTTTTTTTGCATGTTTGTTCTTGTCAAATAGCAGATACAAAATTAAGAATTAATTTTTGCGACCCCCCCCTTTTTCCCCTTATTACGTAATTAGGGGCCAAATGGGGCCGAAATTGAAACTTTTTTATTTCTGGTCCGATTTTGAAAATTTTTTTTGCATGTTTGTTCTTGTCAAATAGCGAATACAAAATAAGGAATTAATTTTTGCGACCCCCCCTTTTTCCCCCTATTACATAATTAGGGGCCAAATGGGGCTTTTTTATTTGTGGTCCGATTTTGAAAATTTTTTATGCAAATTTATTCTTGTCAGGTAGCGATTCTAAATTTAAGAATAAATTTTTGGGGCTGTAATCATAATTTAAAAAAAATTCTGGTTCGATTTTTAATTTTTTCCCCAAACATTATTCTTTTAAAGAGTAGAATACAACATTCAAAATTTATATTTTTAGCCCCTGGGTTGAAAGTCCATCAGAGAAGCATGTGTCAAAAACCTTTGTCAGTCCACCATGGGCTGCATGTGTCCAGAACAATAGACTATCCATATTAGGCCTAAAACGTATAGGGTTCAACATGTTGCGGTCGTATCATGCTGCGCTCGGCGAAGCTTTTTATCTTCACTTGGTTTGACGCGTCAGGTTAGGGAGCTAGTTTAAACATACAGAAATCCGTACAGATGCGCTGGGTCAGCGTTACGGAATGCTAAAACACATAAAAGGATGTAAAGATTTCATACTGATTCTGATTGACGTATAATTATGTTCCCCAAACGAAGTGTGGGAACATATTGTTTTTACTCCGTTTCTTATTATTCTTATTATTCTTCTTCTTCTTCTTCCGCACTCTAAAAAACGCTTGTCCGGGTATAGCCGAAGAGATGTGAAGACTGAGCTTTGTGAAACTTTCCATAGCGATAGGGCACATATCAGAGGTGTGCACAACGTTTTCGGAATTTTCAAAATGGCCACAGTTTCCGAGTAAACAGCGAAAGTTCATTATATAGGACATTGCTATATCTCGGTAACCTAGGTGGTCAGGACCTTGAAACTCGGTAGGATTATAGAGCTTGATGAGTACTACAAAAATATCAAAAAAAATTTTGAAGCGATATTTACGGTTTTTCCGCAAAATGCGAAAATGTGAAATTTCAAAATCCAAGATGGCCGCCAAAATTTAAAAGTGCTTGGATTTTTATGAAAATTAATATTCTGGTAGATTTTGATGTTGCGAGTAATGCTGTACATCAGAGGTGTCCATAAGGACTTCGAAATTTTTTAAATGCCGTTTTTTTTTTAACAAATAGCAAAAGTTCATTATATAGGACATTGCTATATCTCGGTGACCTAGGTGGTCAGGACCTTGAAACTCGGTAGGATTATAGAGCTTGATGAGTACTACAAAAATATCCAAAAAAAATTTGAAGCGATATTTAAGGTTTTTCCGCAAAATGCAAAAATGTGAAATTTCAAAATCCAAGATGGCCGCCAAAATTTAAAAGTGCTTGGATTTTGATAAAAATTAATATTCTGGTAGATTTTGATGTTGCGAGTAATGCTCCACATCAGAGGTGTCCATAAGGACTTGGAAATGTTTTAAATGGCCGCTTTTTTTCAATAAATAGCAAAAGTTCATTATATAGGACATTGTTATTATCTCAGTAACACAAGTGATGAGCACCTTGAAACTTCGTGGTGTTATAGAGCTTGATAAGTACTACAAAAATATTTAAAAAGTTCTAAAGAGATATTTACAGTTTTTCCGTCAAATGCAAAAACGTGAAATTTCTAAATCCAAGATGGGTGCCAAAATTTATCCAAGATGGTATGTTTAAACACATCATTGACAATGTCATGAACATTATACATATATATTCTATATTTTTACATCATTCGCACATTCTATAAAACTGAAAAAGGCAGTATTTTGGCTACTTTAAGGTACATCTTGTTCGTTTGGGGAACATCTGTGACGGCTGCCGTCACAATCAGTACTAGTAAAAATGTGATTTTTATCTGTCTCATGTACAGTTTAATGTCAATCCCGTTATAATTCAACATAAAAATCCCGATTTCCCGCAGCTAAAAATGTTATATTCCCGTATCCCGATGTTTTTCTATCCCGAATTCCCGATCTTTAAACAAGGCAATCCCAAATTCCCGTTGCTAAAATCGGCCGATCATGGCGTCCCGAAAATGGTCTCGCCCCCCCCCCCCCCCCCCATAGTACAACTAAAATATTGACATTTCTACCATTATCACACTCTTTGGGAGCATATCAATAAGAAAATCGATATGCCTCAAATTGTTCCATGGTTTAGCAAATATTATCTTAATAAATATGCATTGTCTTAGAAAAATATGTACAATTTTAGCTCGACATAGTTCCTTTATTTCAAAATGGTTAGAAATCATATAAACACAAAAAAGTTCCAGTTCCATCTCGAACAAGATTACATGGTATACTCTTTAAAAAAGAAATATTAAATTTCCACCCCCTCACTTGACATGCTTGATGTGAGTAAATAATTTCGACCACCTCAATTTGGCATGAATTTTTTTTCCGACCCCCTCTAAAATCACCCAACCCCCTCAGCTGATAAATAATGACTATTCCCTTATTGACAAACCCCTAAAACAACAGCTAAATACTCTTTTCAACATGATTATGATGATGTTAGTTCGGTTTAAAACTGTTTCAAACCTTTGAACCTATTAAAAATAGATGGTGATCAATGAAATATTTTGATTGGTAACTTTTTCCATTATAAACAATTCCATATCGAGCTTTCGATTTTTTGCAATCTGATCAAAATCAGATATTATTCAGATTTATCAACTGCTCCCTACTGTCTCTTCATACAAGAACCATGAGAACAGTAGCAGAGTTCGCGAAACTTAAAATTTCTTTGTCAGACATGGGTCCGTCAAAATGGAATCTTTGGTTGGACCTAATTTTTTTTTACTGGTCCTGTCTATTACAACTTTCTAAAAAATACTAAAATTTCCAAGACATGGGTCCAGTAAGTATGTTTAAAATGCTGGACCTGCTTAAATTTTACCAGTCAGGTCTGACAGGTCTGACACATTTCGTGAACTCTGCAGTAGGGAACAATTGAATGATATGATTTTAATCAGATTGGATTTTTTGCTTCTGGAATTTTATTTTGCACCTTCATGACCTTATCATAGGTTACAACATAATTGATATTGGACATGTTGGAAGCAATCAGTCAATCAGATCCAAAAAATTATCTTTTGTTTATCAAAGCAGTCTGTATATATTTTCTGTTTTGTGGCTGTTCTGCTACATATCATATATTATATTAACTTGTGAATCTTGAACTGGAAGGGTGAACCAATAAACCAGTGATAAACTTGATCTAAACATGTTCAAGCAAAGATAGTGTGCTTAATTTGTGACAATGTTGAAATTTCTACAGTGTACTACCCTCAGGTCACAAGGTCACCTTTGAAAGCACTTTGCGGTTGATTTTAAGGCATATTCGTATATGTGGTCATACTTCATTTTCAATACAGCATTTAAGAAATAGGTAGTTTTACCATGTTTACAAAGCTTACAGAGGTTGAAAGTTGCTTGGGCAGATCCTATTTAGCCTGCTTGTCATTATTGAACACGTAAATCTGAAACAAATTTTGTATACAAAACTATACATGCTATATACATGTAACATGTTTAACAAAGCCAATCGACACCAGTTTGTTGATTTACAAATTAATTCTGACAGTTTCCATGTCATAACTTGTTGACTGCGAGTATTAACATTTAAAAATCAACAAGACAAATATGTACAATTTACAAAAAAAAAATGTACAGCATTTTATATATAATTTGAAGAAAGCAAATAATTGTCTTCTAAAAGACTAAGAAATATTAAAGGACCTTCATACTTGTTAATAACTTGATACATATACTGTATATTAATTTGATAATATTGTTTTCGTGTTTTTAAAGAATGACAAAGCTTCCTGAAAACATGCCAAAAATAGACTTTGCCTACTACAAGTCAAGAATGGCAAGCCCAGCCATGGCTCAAGAGTTTGAAAAAACTGTAAGTCAATTTACATGTTTTACATAAGTATTGTATTATGCATTTGTATAAAGCAACTTTTACCATATTCTTTCGTTTTAAATTTGAGTATGTTTGTTTCTTATATATTGTTCCAGCCTTCATAATCAAGCCTTCATATTAATTCTTACATTTTTATTCACATTTTTGCCAAAGCACTATTAAACTTGACTTACTTGTGTTCTATTGAAAAAAGCTGACTGTACATGTAAAATTGTCAGCAAAGTCAGACATTGTTTTGTTTGGCCTAATACATAAATAATCAATCAGTTTGTTTATTTAGTTTTGCCTTTGACATGTTTGATCATTTTTTGCCAGATTTCACTGAGTGAAAAATCCAGCTTATAAATCCTGGCGGGCGGGGGAAGAAATTTTCTTTACAATTTTCTCAGAAACTTCTCATCACAGCCACTTGATATTTGGTATACAGCATCAGGGTGGGGTCCCATTTTTAGGTCTGTTGCTCACCTACAATGTACTTCCTGTTAAATGAAATCTGGCCATTTATGACTTTGACAGTTTTTAGGTAGGTAAGATATGTATGTAGCTAAAGTAATTTAGTTTTATCAGAAAAAGAGGTTTTAGCTATGCTTTGAAATCAGCAAACGGTCAATTCATTATTTAAAATATTTTTTTTCATTTATATATATATAAGTATTGATTTTACAGTATGAATCTATTAAAGTTCCCTATCCAACAGACTCAGAGGGAATCTTACAAAGTTTAGATGCAGAAGGAGCTAAACAGGTAAGTATTTAAGCAAAGCAATGTCAAGGTCCTAAAAAAATAGAAATATACATGCATGTTCAAAATACTTTTATTCTAGAATTACTCTATCTTTTTATATGACCTCAGCATTTTTTTTCGGAAGTATAATGGTATAATTCTGTCGTCGTCTGCCTTGTCTGTTAACTTATGTGTGACCTCAATAACTTTAGTTCTAGTTATCCGATTGTTATGAAATTTGACCATGAAAATTCTTACCATAAAAGGATGGATTGGATTGATATTGGGGGTCCCACCTTAATTCGTATAGAAATAAGGGGCCCCAAAAGGGTAGAAAAATCAAATTTTGTATTTGTTTGCACAATAACTTTGGTTCTGGATGGTCAATTGCTGTGAAATTTGACAATGATATGCCATACCATTAGACCATACATGGGATCAACATTGGGGGTCCGCCTTTTTTAGCTCACCTGACCCAAAAGGTCATATGAGCTATTGTCATCGTTAAGCGTCCATCCGCCCATTAAGTTTTCTTAAAAAATCTTCTCCTCTGAAACCACTGAAGGGATTGCTTTGAAATTTGTACACTTCATCTTTAGGATTTCATCTACCTGTACAAGTTTGTGAAATTTTTGAATGTTGACTAACCAACATATATAGCAACAGTTGCTAAAAATCTAACATTGGGGTCAGACAATAGTTTTAAGCTTATAGCTCAAAAAGTATAAGAGATAGAGAAAATCCAAAGCAACTTACCTGCTTCAGCATCAAAAGCTCTTGTGGTAGGCAAAGTTTATTTTCGGCATGTTTTCAGGCAGGTAATTTTGCTGTTAGGGGCCAAAAGGGGCAAAAATGAAAGGTAGTTGATATCCTTAATTAGGGGTCAAAAGGGTAAAGTTTGTTCAGTTTTTTTGGGGGGGGTCTGTTTTGAAAAAAAGTCCTTGTTAAATGTAGGAGGAAAGTCCACCAAAGGCTGCATGTGTCAAAAACCTTTGTCAGTGTTATGTCTTAAGCAAATGACTATCAATATTGGGTCTAAAACCTACAGGGTTCAACACGCTGGGGTCATATCATGCTGTGCTCATCGAAGCTTTTTATTTAACCTGAAAAGTTGACAATTTGAATTTAATAAACTGGCAATCTATGCCTTTTTCAAAAACCAAATTGTTTGACTCATTATATTATTTGTAAATAGAAATTTATAAGTCTAATCAAAGTAAACTGCCATTAGATCTTAGTGAACATTGCACATTACTTTAGTTGTTGGGTCATTATGCACTGTATCCATATACAATGTATAGGCATAGCCAGTTACATTGATTTGTTCATAAAAAAAGGATGCATTAAAATAAAATTATGTTTAAGATACATTTAGTGTAACTTAATTAAAAATGTCACAATTCAGATAGGAAAAGAAAAATGTCACAAAAAGTTGCATAATCAGTCAGAGATTCCACTTGTACTAGTAAACAGATTTTAACTTGTGTAAGTAAATTTTTAGCTGTTTGAGTTGTCTCTCTATTTGTGACTTTTACGAATATACTTTTACAAGTAAATTGGTAGAAAATTATTCTTTTCTTAATTATCTTTATCTAGCCATGAAATTTAATTTTAATAGTTCATGAATATTGATATGGCTAATAGTATCACCTGCCTTCATCAGGCTGAGATAATCTGTTAACTCAAGTTGAATGAGAGATAGGCCATGCACACACAAAGACAGCCATGTGCATCAGTAATTTTAATGGATCATAGAGCAGATTATGTAAACATTTTGAGAAAATTTTCTGTTTGATTGTAAATATTTTAACAAGTAAAATCAGCTCTAAGTTTTTCAAGTTTACTTGTATAGATAAATTTTTGTTCATAGAAGAATACTTAACTCTAACAAGTAAATTTGTAATTACTTTTAGGAGTAAAATTCTGTTTACTTGTAAAACTGGGATGATAGTGGTTGGTAAATTTGTGTCAAATATAACAGGAAAATAAGATCTTTTAATATTTATCTGGCATGAAGTCTCATTGCCATTTTTTAATAAATCATATCTGACGAGCGATGACTATAATTACAAGCATTAAGTGTAAAAATAGACTAAATGTTTATCATGATTAACATCATGGATATTTTGGTGATATTAAAAATGCAAATGCAATCAGTGATTTTGTTTGCCTTTATTTACCTCAGAAATACGGGTTTTCCCTTAGAAAAAGTTTCCCAAAATGTCCACCAAAAAATGGCGATAATTTTTCCCAAATTAGGTTTTTAAATTTCCTAAAAGATGAAATTTGAAGCACAAAAATGGTAATTTTTTTAGCATGCTAAATGATTAGTATTAATAGTTTGTTATTCATTTTCCCACAGTTCTTCATAAGATGAAGAAATTTTACCAAGTAAAAATCAAGGCCTTATAAAAAGAAATCTTATTTAAAATTTCCCAATTCCCTCAAAATGATGTATAGTTTCCCAATAAAAAAGGGCAAATTCAAACAAAATCACTGGCAATTTTAGTATTAAAGCTATTTATTCCATATTTTTTTTCTATATTCAGGCTGACAATGTTACTAAAATCAAGGCAGATTTAGATAACCAAGTTCAAGTTTTCAGAGATTTTGTGAGTATAACATACATTCTATTAGCAATGTAAATGAATATTTTTTTTTAACAGGGATCTGCATATGATAATATTGTCTTTGCAAATGAAGTGAATAGACATGATAGACAATGTATTGTCATGGCAGGATGTTTTGAAAAAAATCTCTACCTTGTCTTTTTTTCCTGTCACTATTAAGCTGCAGAATGAAAAATAAAATGGGGAATGTCAGGCCACTGATGGGGCAATAATTTTTGTCCCCCGCCGCAACGCGGAGCGGGGACTTGGAAAAGCCGGTGTCCGTCCGTCCGTGTGTCCGTCCGTCCGTCCGTCACACTTTTTTTCGTAACACTTTTCTCAGTAACTACTAATCCTAGGGTTCTGAAATTTTGTATGCAGACTCCTATAGGGGTCCCCTAAAGTGTAAGTGATTTTCAGGTCAGTCTGACTTCTACTTCCTGTTTAACGACTTAGTCATTTTTTCTCCCATAGGCTCAATGGTAAATTTTTCGTAACACTTTTCTCAGTAACTACTAAATCTAGGGTTCTGAAATTTTGTATGCTGACTCCTATAGGGGTCCCTCAAGGTGTAAGTGATTTTCAGGTCAGTCTGACATCTACTTCCTGTTTAACGACTTAGTCATTTTTTCTCCCATAGGCTCAATGGTAAATTTTTTGTAACACTTTTCTCAGTAACTACTAATCCTAGGGTTCTGAAATTTTGTATGCAGACTCCTATAGGGGTCCCCTAAAGTGTAAGTGATTTTCAGGTCAGTCTGACTTCTACTTCCTGTTTAACGACTTAGTCATTTTTTCTCCCATAGGCTCAATGGTAAATTTTTCGTAACACTTTTCTCAGTAACTACTAAACCTAGGGTTCTGAAATTTTGTATGCTGACTCCTTTAGGGGTCCCCCAAGGTGTAAGTGATTTTCAGGTCAGTCTGACATCTACTTCCTGTTTAACGACTTAGTCATTTTTTCTCCCATAGGCTCAATGGTAAATTTTTCGTAACACTTTTCTCAGTAACTACTAATCCTAGGGTTCTGAAATTTTGTATGCAGACTCCTATAGGGGTCCCCTAAGGTGTAAGTGATTTTCAGGTCAGTCTGACATCTACTTCCTGTTTAACGACTTAGTCATTTTTTCTCCCATAGGCTCAATGGTAAATTTTTCGTAACACTTTTCTCAGTAACTACTAAACCTAGGGTTCTGAAATTTTGTATGCAGACTCCTATAGGGGTCCCCTAAGGTGTAAGTGATTTTCAGGTCAGTCTTACATCTACTTCCTGTTTAACGACTTAGTCATTTTTTCTCCCATAGCCTCAGTGGTAAATTTTTCGTAACACTTTTCTCAGTAACTACTAATCCTAGGGTTCTGAAATTTTGTATGCAGACTCCTATAGGGGTCCCCTAAGGTGTAAGTGATTTTCAGGTCAGTATGCCCCTTCAACAATATAACGTTCAACGGGCGGGGGACCTGGAATCTGTTCTTGTTTGTAACAGTATTCTTAGCAACTGTATATCACAGCCACTTGATATTTGGTATGCAGCAACGGCATCGATTCCATTTTCAGTACTGTCACTCACCTACTTCTTGATAAAGGAAATACAGTATTTCTGTTTTGTTCCATTTTAAGATCTGATTTTTAAAGTCAATTGAAAAACAACCAGCAGTTTTCATTATAGACCAACATTCCAACATTTGAAAATGTTTTGTTGGTGTAGATTTCTAAAAAGTCTGTATACATTTAGATGCCATGAGGTATTTTTATCTTTGTAGGTGGCAGCAGTAGATACTCTTCCACCCTGGGACGAATTCACTAAGGAGATGTACTATTTATACTTCCCCAAGCATGCATTTAACTTCGACAAGCCAACGCTGTACCCACACACTCCATCGTTCCAGCCAGAGTCTCCAAACTTTCCCTACAATTACGGTGGAAAGAAATGGTGATCAAAGACTTATTAGTAGACCAATTCTATATTTATCTCATTTGTTATCTGGGAAAACAGTGCTGTCAGTTTGAATAAAATAGTCTTGAGTTGTTTTTACAAACAAACTTTGTATTTTGTTTTTAAAAAATCTTTACAGTGGTTATTTTGAAATCTCAGTTCAATTTTATGATATGGAACTCTAGAACAAAATATTCATTCAGCTCACCTAGCTAAAGGCCAAGTGAAATTATGCTATCATTATGTGTCTTTTGTCATCCTTTCACAATTTCAAGTCTTATTAGCCAAATTGACTGGAACTTTGCAGGAATGATATATGTATATAGAAAATGATGGAGTGAAAAATCTGTGTTATTAAATTGTTTATGTTGGGCAGTTATATTATAGTAACAGTTTTCTCAGCAACTTCAAATTACCGCCTTTAGATATTTTTACCATGTACAATGTATACAGCATCAAAATGGGCTACATTCAGGTCCTCTTCAGGTCACTTGCTTACTTTCTTCCTGTCTACCAACTTAGTTAAATTTTCGATTTGAAATGAATGTTCAATGGTAGGACATGTTTGAAACATTTCTTTTTCGGTAAATAGCACCAGCATTGTTGCTGGCTTATTTACTTTCTGTTTACCAACTTAGTCAGAGGTTCAAATTAACATTAAAGAGTTAAAGGTCCAGGACTTCATGAAATTCTAGGTGGAAAGTCCAACCAATATTTGTACAAAGTCCTCAATAGGTGTTGCTCTAAATACATGCAGGTCCAGGACTTTTGTTAATAGATTGTCAAAGGTGCTGAATCAAAAATGATGGGCCTTGGACCAGTGCTAATTTGAACCCCTTTAAGTTGAATTGTCAATTTGACATGACTGGTCAATGGTAGCATGGACTCCCATAACATTTGATTCAGTTTTAGGTCTGTCACTCACCTATTTCCTACTCACTGATTACTCTAAACATGAAAATTTTATTTTTTATACGACCGCAAAAATTTTGCGATCGTATAATGTTATGGCGATGTCGTCGTTGTCGTCGTTGTCGTTGTCCTGGGAACATTTGGTTTCCGTGTGATAACTTGAGTAAATGTTGACCAATTGTTTTAAAATTTTGATATGATGTTTGTAACCACTAAAGGAAGGTTGGTATTGTATTTGAAGTTTGTAGCCCCTACCGTTTTAGAAAAAAGGGCCAAAAGGGGCTAAAACGGATGTATTGACAAAACTGTTGTAAAATGTTTGTTATTCATTCGGTTTTGAAAATTCTTTTTTTAATGAATTCCTCCTTAAATTCTGTCAACTAAATGTGTCAATGATTTTGATATTTATTGCACCGTTACATTGCTACAGGGGGTAAAAAAGGGGCCACACCCCAAAAATCGACTTTTTAGCTCACCTGGACCGAAGGTCCAGGTGAGCTATTACCATAACTTGGCGTTCGTCGTCGTTGTCGTCGTCGTCGTCGTCGTCGTCGTCATCCGTTAACAATTTTAAAAAAATCTTCTTCTCTGAAACTGCTGAACAGAATTTCTTCAAACTTGATATGATTGATCCTTAGGGTGTCCTGCACAAAAATTGTGTTCGGTATTTTGATCCGTCAAAAAACATGGCTGCCGTTGCTAAAAATAGACCAGGGGGATCAGACTACTGTTTTTGGCTTGTAAATCAAAAAGTAGAAGAGATAGATGAAATCTGATGCCACGCTGCTGCTTCAGCATCAAAAGCTCTACAAAAGTCTTCATTGAGTCGAAGTTGTCAGATGACCCCTTATGGGAGTTACGGCCCCTTAAAGGTGAAAAATAGCATTTTTTCATGTTTTTGGCCTGTGGAATGAAAACTATTGCAGATAGAGAGAAGCTGTTGCTTGCTTAAATGTTGAGCTCATTTAGCTCTACAAAAGTCTCCATAAGGTCAAAGTTGTCAGATGACCCCTTATAGGGGTTATGGCCCCTTAAAGGCAAAAAACAAAGTTATTGGCCTGTAGAATGAAAACTATTGCAGATAGAGAAAAGCTGTAGCTTGCTTAAATGACCAGCTCCTTTAGCTCTACAATAGCCTCCATAGGGTCGAAGTTGTCAGATGACCCCTTATAGGGATTATGGCCCCTTAAAGGCAAAAAATAGTGTTTTTGGCCTATAGAATGAAAACTATTGCAGATAGAGAAAAGCTGTTGCTTGCTTAAATGTTCAGCTCATTTAGCTCTACACAAGACTCTATAGGGTCGAAGTTGTCAGATGACCCCTTATAGGGGTTACGGCCCCTTAAAGGCAAAAAATAGTGTTTTTGGCCTATAGAATGAAAACTATTGCAGATAAAGAAAAGCTGTTGCTTGCTTAAATGTTCAGCTCATTTAGCTCTACACAAGTCTCCATATGGTCGAAGTTGTCAGATGACCCCTTATAGGGGTTACAGCCCCTTAAAGGCAAAAAATAGTGTTTTTGGCCTATGGAATGAAAACTATTGCAGATAGAGAAAAGTTGTTGCTTGCTTAAATGTTCAGCTCATTTAGCTCTACAAAAATTTCCATAGGGTCAAAGTTGCCAGATGACCCCTTATAGTGGTTACGGCCCCTTAAAGGCAAAAAAAAAAGTGTTTTTGGCCTAAAGAAAGAAAACTTTTGCAGATAGAAGAAAGATGTTGCTTGCTTAAATGTTCAGCTTAATTAGCTCTACAAAAGTCTTTTTAGGGTCGAAGTTGTCAGATGACCCCTTTAAGGGGTTATGGCCCTTTAAAGGTGAAAAATAGTGTTTTTTGCTTTGGAATGAAAACTATTGCAGATAGAGAAAAGCTTTTTATTGCTTAAACATTCAGCTCATTTAGCTATACAAAAGTCTTCAAAGGGTTGACATTAAGACCAGGTGAGCGATTCAGGCTCCTGGGAGCCTCTTGTTTATTTTTGGTCTGATTTTCAAATTTTTTTTTCATTGGAATCCTTGTGAAAATCCCTGCCTGCGTTTTTCAATCAGATTTGCAATATCTCTTACCGTTGTTGAGAAAATAGGGGTCGAAGGGGCAAAAAACGTCATTATTTAAAAGTTTGTTACAGCAAATAGTTTTACCAAAAAAAAAATTAGTTCTAGAGGGCCAGATAATTGTTATGATATTTCAATATGATGATTATATCCAGAAAAAAAGGTTGGTATTGTATTAAGGGTTTTTGGCCCCTACAATTTTAGAAAAAAGGGTCAAAAGGGGCTAAAACGGGTGTATTGACAAAACTGTTGTTGAACATGTTGAATGTTTATTATTCATTCAATTTTGAAAATTCTTTTTTTGTTAAATTGCTCATTAAATTCTGTTAACTAGATGTGTCAATGGTTTTGGTACATATTTCACTGTTCAATTGCTACAGGGGGCAAAGACGGGCCACGACCATAAACTCAACTTTTTTATTTTTGGTCCAATTTTCAAAATCTTTTTTTCATTGGAATCCTTGTGCAAATCCCTGCCTGTATTTTATAATTCAGTCAGATTTGCAATATCTCTTATGGTTTTAGAGAAAGTAGAGGTCAGAGGGCCAAACATATCACAAGACTTTTTTCAATTTGATGTTGATGTAGATATATATGAATCTGTCAAATATGCATTTTAAAGTCCACCACAGGATGCATGTGTCAAAAAGCTTTGAAAGTCCATCATGGACTGCATGTGACCAAAGCAATTGACTATCCATATTTGGCTTCCAACGTACAGGGTTTAATTTGTTGCGCTCGGCGTAGCTTTTTATTGTTAATATGGCTTAATTCATGATCACAAAATATCTGTGAAAAGATCCCCTGCCTGAATGGTTAATGCTTTAAGTAAAGAGTATAAATAATCAGAAGAAACAAGAACTTATCAAAAATTTTGGAAAGAGCAGTATATTGTCAATTAGAGTCAAACTTAACTAAAAACAATCTATTATATGACTTGCAATCAGGGTTCAGAGGTAATTTTTCTACAGATACATGTTTAATTCATTTATTAGATCATGTAAGATCACAGACTGCAGTCGGACTGTACACTGGCATGATAATGCTTGACCTTAAAAAACATTTGATACAGTAGATCATTATATACTATGCAATAAACTTAAAGTTATGGGAGTTACATCTGTTAAGTGGTTTGAATCATATCTGACTGACAGGCAACAGCTTATTAGTGCTAATGGCACCCAGTCAAATTTCCGTAAAGTATCATGCGGTGTACCACAAGGAAGTATACTAGATCCCCTTTTATTTTTATGCTACGTCAATGACATGTCTGCCAGTGTGGGGTCTGACTGCAAGCTGCTTCTCTATGCTGATGACAGTGCCATCTTATATTCGCATAAGGATCTAAATGTTATATCTCATAAACTGGGAAGGGAACTTCAATCATGCAGTAATTGGTTGGTTGACAATAAACTTTCACTTCACTTAGGTAAAACTGAGTGTATTTTATTCGGTTCTAAACGTAAACTACGAAAGGTCAGGGAATTCTCAGTGACCTGTATGAACATACTATAAAATCGCAAAAAAGTGTAAAATACTTGGACATAAATATTGACCAATTTCTCTCTGGTGATATCATTGTCAAAAACATTATACAAAAAGCCAATGCTAGATTGAAGTTTCTTTACAGGAATGCCAAAAGCTTATCTACAAATGCAAGAAAGTCACTTAGCATGGCACTTATACAATGTCATTTTGATTACGCATGTTCATCGTGGTATTGTGGTATTAATAAATCTTTACAAAAAGAGTAATGCAAAATAAGATCATAAGATTCATTAATGGTTTTGATAGTATGAAAAGGGTTGATTATCCTGTTTTTTCTTTAACAGGTTTTTGAATGTAGAATCAAGAGTTCAACAAATGCGTCTAAATCATGCACACAAATTTTTTTTATAACAAGTGCCCTAGATATACGATGAGTAATTTTGTGAAACTTTCAGATACCCATAATTATAATACAAGGACAAGTGAGTGTAATTTTTATACACCACAAGTGAATTCTCAATCATCGAATACCTTTTATTATAAGGCCATTAAGGACTGGAATAGTGTTCCGTTAGAACTCAAGAGAATCAAAAATGCCAATAGTTTTAAATCAAGTATAAAAAATTCCTTTTTGAAAAGATGAAAGAAAATTTTGAAAGTGAATTTATTTATTAATAATTATTGAAATTATTCATTTTACTTTTTTATTAATTTCCATTTGCCTGCCTAAATCTTGCGTCGGCCAACTTGTTAGTTTTTGGTTTTTAGCCCTAATCAAGCAGGGTACATTATAGGACCCCATTGGAAATAAGCTGTAAAGCTTTAATGGGCTTATCCCAGGTTCAGACATAACCTACTTTTTTACTTTTTTTATGGCTACCAATTGAACTTTAACAATTTAGCCTAGATGCATTCATGGCAAGTTTTATTGCAACTACTATGTCATAAGAGTATGCTTCATATTGTATGACTGTATTTAATGTATGTTTTGCATTGTTGTAAAAATGTGGATTTATGTATGAATCTGAAAAAAAACTATCTATCTATCTATATCCCACACATAAAAAGTTCCATGTACTGTGGTTTCATTTATTTTCGTGGGTACCAATTTTCGTGGTTTGGTGAAAAAGTATCAGTTCGTGGATTCTTTAATAAAACTTAAAGTTAAAGTTTTTAGGTTTAAAGTCCTTTTCTACGCTAGGCATATTCAAACGACTTTACACTTTAACCCCCGATCACTGAATTGCAAGTCGGCTGTTAACATACGGCGCCCATAGCAGCCACAACACATTGGCTTACAACCCTAACAGGTACTCATTCACGGCTGAGTGAACTGGAACAAGTGAAGTAAAGTATCTTGCTCAAGGATACACCACAATAACACGGGTAGTGACGGGAGTCGAACTCGCAACCCTTTGGCCGCCAGGCCGGCACCTTAACCACTCGGCCACGGTGTCTTTCCTTCTTTGAGAAAATATTGAGGGATTGTTATGAAATTTTGTTTTAATGTTTTTATCTACTAAAGGAAGCTTCTAATTGCATTTTGGTTTATGGCTCCTACCATTTTGAAATCAAAGAGCTAAAGCGTTAAAAGGCAGAGCTAAATCTTAGCACTAAATTAACGAACGATCTGTTTTTCACCAACTTGAAACATACGAAATTTTTTCGTTTGTTCCATCCACTTAAGCATTAATTTGTTAAGAAATCCGTAATTTGGCATATTGATTAAATTAAAGGTAAAAGGTCAACAATGCTGAAGTGTACATCAACTTGCCATGGTGTATTGATATATGACATGTAGTGCACATTGATATCGTATTTATTATAGGGGTATAAAGATGTTCCTCTTAGTTTAGACAACCTGTATAACATTAAATACATTGAAGCAATAATTATACATAAGGAATATTCTATAAAAGATCCTCTGGAAGGAATATTGTCTGACCGATTTACTCTGTCTAGACAATAAAAAAACCATGAAAATCAGATAGCTTTATGACTACATAGGGCCCAAAAATGACAAAATGGGGCTAAAATGGGCATATCAACAAAACTTCCTTCCCTCAAACAAAGAATGGGGTATACGAATCACACTGTCTGTCTGTCCACTCTTCTCGTAAGCACAACTCCTCCTAAACAGCTTGATGGATTTTGATGAAATTGTACAGGATGTACATCATATGTAGATGTGCACGAAGAAATTTTGTTGCTGTCAGGGGAGATAATTGGACTTCAGTATTTTAGCTCACCTGTCCTGAAGGGTCATGCGAGCTATTGCTACACTTTGCTTCCTTCTCTGTTGTCATTGTCCGTGGTTAACTTTTCTTCTAAAATCATATTCTCTGAAACGTATTGCATCATCATCTATGGGTTGTCCTCTACCATAATTGCAAGAATGGTGACTGCCTACCAAAAAACATGGCCACTGCTGCCATTTTTTTTGCAATTTAATAATACAATCTATATTTGACTTGTTTTTGGAACGACACCATACAGTACAACAGTAATTAAAATGTGGAAAAATAATACTATAATAAACTTTTAATAAAGTGTCAATCGCAATCTCCTAAGCACACCAAGCTTCTTTGATATTTTTTTACCAAGTAAATTTAAATTGGTTGACCATGTTAAAGATTGGCCAATAGTAACACCAAGTAGATTCGTATCTTTAACATTTTCTAAAGTCACATCATCAATTTTTTTTATCCCCGAGCTCAACGGAGTTGGGAAGGGGATATAGCGTTTGGTTGGTTGGTTGGTTCGTTTGTTCGTACATACGTACGTGATGGTTTTTGTTTTGTCAATAACTTGGGAACTAAACATCAAAAAAGGTCGATATTTGATCTTTGATGATAGTCAGCATCAGTACCAAAATTAAGTGACCTTGACCTATATTTTCCGCATGAATGACTCAGGTTAAAGTTTTGGTTAAGGTCCATTTCTCAGCAACTGCAAGTTATAGAGAGATGATATTGGGTCAGTGGGTACATCTTGCATCTGTGACCTTGACCCATCTTTTCCGCATGAATGACTCAGGTTATACATTTGGTTAAGGTCCATATCTCAGCAACTGCAAGTGATAGAGAGATGGTATTGGGTCAGTGCGTACATCGTGGATGGTGACCAGCATCCATACCAAAATAAGGTAACCTTGACTTACATTTTCTGCATGGATGACTTGGGTTAAAGTTTTGGTCAAAGTTCATATCTCAGCAACTGCAAGTGATAGAGAGATGGTATTGGGTAAGTGCGTACATCGTGGATGGTAACCAGCGTCTGTTTTAAAATTAGGTCACCTTGACCTTCATTTTCTGCATGAATGACTCGGGTTAAAGTTTTAGTTAAGGTCCATATCTTAGCAACTGCAAGTGATAGAGAGATGGTATTGGGTCAGTGGGTACATCGTGGATGGGAACCCGTATCTGTACCAAAATGAGGTCACCTTGACATACATTTTCCAGATGAATGATTCAGGTTAAAGTTTTGGTTAAGGCGCATATGTCGGCAATTCCAATTAGTAGAGGAATGATATTTGAAAAGAGGGTATATCTTTGATAATAGTTGACATCTGTTCACGATTTAGGTCACCTCCACTTGCATTTTAATTTAACAGGCGAGGGGATTAGCTGTCATGTGCGACTGCTGCATTTCTTAATATACAAATATTATTAACTTTTGATAATTCCTGACCATTATACCTATAACCATACGCTGAGATTTCTTAAGGTTCATTGTTAGTTTGTTTTGGTTCATCCAATGTGTTGAGTAATACAAATCTTGTGTTAACATCAATTGATTTATCACAAACATCAGTTGACGTGTCATAAGCATATATAGTGGTATTACAATATTTAAGATATATAGGATAGTCATTGACAAAGAGAATGAAAAACAAAGGACCTACGATAGAGCCCTGTGGTACTCCTATAATAACTGGATGAGACACAGATAATTCACCCTTCAAGCTTACACATTGTACACGAACAGCAAGATACATGATTTAAACTATTCATATGTGTTATTAAAAATTTCGAAAAAGTCAATTACTTATGTAAAAGAACTCTATGGTTAACAGTGTCGAAAGCTTTACTTAAGTCTATGAATAATAAACTCCAGTTAATTAACCATCGTCAATATTTTTTAACCATCTACATTTTGTATCAACAAGTCAAAGTAGTGCAGTTTCGCACGAGTGTATTGGTCGGAACCCTGACTGACATTTTGTAATTAAATTAATCTCAGATAATTATTCATAAAATGAGTTAAATACAATGTCTAAACAGTCTAGATCTTTCAATAACCTTGCTTAAGATTGGTAAAACAGATATGGGTCTATAATTATACGGGCCTATTGAAAGAAAATTGTTGCAGATAGAAAAAAGCTGTTGCTCATTGAGCTTTACAAAAGTCTCCATTGGGTCGATGTTATCAGATGACCCCTTATGGAGGTAACGGCCCTTTTAAGATGAAAAATAACGTGTTTTTTCGTGTTTTCAAGGTCGTAGCTGGATTTTGCTTTCCTGTTCGGCACATATAAGGATCCAAGGACTAAAAACCTACTAGATATGAACCACCGTGTAGAATGATAACAAAACTGAACCATGGTTGGCCGAATAATTAAGCAGTTCTTGTAACAACACACCCTCGAACCCGATAGTCCTGGTCGTGGCAAACGAGTTACACAAGGTTTTTCCTATTTTAAAACAAACTACATCATTTTTGATTTATATCTCAATTTCTAGTCATTTTTACACGACCGAAAAAGAATTGCATACGTATCATGGAATGTCGTCGTCTTTGTCTGTTAACTTCAGTGTTCCCACAATTACTTTAATGCATGAAATTGAAGGCTCATGTACTTTCGTTCCCGTGCAAGCTACAGAAACCAGTATTATTGACGATCATGTCATAGCAACCACAACACTTCGAGCAGCCCCTACATACAATAAATTACCCACTATGTACTGAATACCTAAAGTACACAAAAACCCATATAAATCCCGTTTTATCTCTGCATCAAGTAAATGTTCCTTAACCAATATTTCTAAAGTCTTGTCTCTTGCTTTAATTACAATGAAAGAATTTATCATCCGATACTGTGATAAAATTTTCGAAAATAGTGGAATAAATCATTTTTGGAGTGTTAAAAATTCTCTTGATGTTTTAGACAAACTTCGGGCGTTTGAAAATACTTTTCAATCCGTAGACAGCTATGACTTTTCCACTTTACATGTATATACTAATCTACCTCACAATCTTATCAAAAAGAAATTTGAATATTTAATTAAATGGTGCTTTGACAAATCTAAAAATGACTGCATCTGTTCTAAAGTGTCACAAGTATTTAGTAAATCGTTTTTAGTAACGAAACCCACAAAGGTTATGTTAATTGGACCAACATAGAAGTTATTACTGCATTAAACTTTCTTTAAGATAATATTTACATCCGGTTCGGTAAACAAATATATCGCCAAGTCATTGGTATTCCAATGGGAACCAATTGTGCTCCACTCATAGCTGATCTTTTTTTATATTGTTACGAATCACAGTTTATGGCCAAGCTACAAAAAGACCCAAACAAAAACCACCTTATCGAATCTTTTAACAATACATATAGGTACTTAGATGACATACTTGCTCTAAACAACCCGACATTCTCAAATTTAATAAATGATATATATCTTAAAGAATTAACCCTAAATAAAGCAAACTCGACCGACAGTAGATGTCCATTTCTAGATTTGGACTTAAGCATTATCACTGGTAAATTACACACTAAAGTATATGATAAACGGGATGCCTTTTCATTCCCAATAGTTAATTTTCCGTTTCTTGAAGGAGACGTACCATTAGCTCCAGCTTACGGGGTATACATTTCACAATTAGTCAGGTATGCTCGCATTTGCAGTGATGTGTCTGATTTTAATGATAAAAACCGTTTTATTACAGAAAAATTGCTAAAACAAGGTTACCGTTACCACAAATTAGTCAAATCTTTTACAAAATTTGCACATAAATATGGACATCTCATCGAAAAATTTGATTGTACACGTAGATTTCTGATTGTTAAAGGAATATCTCATCCTGATTTTTATAGCAATGTAGTTTATTAAGCACAAAAATTCAAAAACAACCTTATGGAAATTAAAAACTGGCTTAAAAACCTTTTGAAAAAAGGATACGAATTCAATGTTTTAGTAAAATCTTTGCATTTGGTATGTTTTGGCAGAAATATTGATAGCTTGATAGTAACTTTAAAACGTTAAATTTTCACTTTGTATCCACTGTATTATTTATAAGCACCACAGCAATCAAGTATGTAGGTTCTGTGTGGTGATACAACTCTAAATCATTCATTGTTTTGACGTGGGGTGTCGGATTTAGAACTGATGTATTTGATTCTTTTACATCAATCGATAAATGTTTCAGCAACTTCGAGTGTTCTCAAGAGAGATCCTCCTTGTCTTGTTGTTTTCGTACAGTATTTTGTCTTAGGTTCTCTCCTGTTGAATTGAACTTTGGTCGATTGAGTTTTACAGTGTGTTTTATATGGGGGGAAGGTTGGATCCAAAAAACTAGTTTAACTCCGCAACATTTTATATGTGCCTGTCCTAAGCCAGGAAACTTTGCCAAAGCCTTTGTTTGTCCTTGTCATTCTGTGTTAACTGTTTTATGTCAAGAATTGGGTCTTTCGTTGATGATTTAGGGATTGGTTTTATACTTTTGTATTGTATTATAAGTCTTGGGCCAATGCAAGACGGTAAGCAGTGACCTATGGTCATGTTGAAGACTGCTTGCTGTTTTTCCGTTGTGATTTTTTGAATTGCTGTTTGTTTATGTTTGTTGTGTCGCGTACACTTATTTCACATCTCAATATCGTCTATTTCGTTCGAGCATCTCAGTCCGAAAACCGGTGGTTACTACCTATTATAAAAAGATTATCAGCGATACTGAAATTAGGTCGTTTGTTTCCGTCGTTTCTATATTTACAAAAGCTCTTTGCAATGTACTTTCACTTTTCACTCGGAGGCTATATTCGGATTCTCAATCTTCGGATTCCCAATCAAGACAATATGGCCGCGACCAGTAGATTATGTGTTCCGCTTCGGATTATATTTTAGTCAGTGTAGCATATCTTGCGTAACTTAAGCGTATAAATGGATATTTGATTTTGGATTGCGAAAATTTACTTAATTGAATAAAGTTTTAAAGGACAAAAATACTAATCGGACACAAAAAATAAGTTAAATCATGCAAAAAAGTTGTACACAGCATCTTCGTATTTCATGCTTTTATGTGGCGGTGTTTTAAAGCAACAATGCGATTCAGCTAGATCATGTAGCGTACATGGCGTAGTCACTTTATCAGGTTGTGCACATGTATAAGCGTACTTTTTTTTATAAATTTTTGACTGCAAAATGTTAATTCATTGAAGATAGTTTATTATCAGACAGAAATATAGGTCAATCAGGCACACACAATTCAAGCATTTTATTGATTTTTAGAAAATGACAAAATAGCCACATTGGGTCATTCGTCTGTCTTGATCTAGGTCATTTTAATAAGGATGAATAATTTTATCTATTTCTCACAAAGCTATTGCGGAATCCGGAAAAATAAACTTATTTGTCACAAGTTATTGGTTGTTCGAAAATGTTATCATTGCTTGATAATTTTGTCGATTCACCACACAGAGACCAAAGTCGCCACACTTACAAACATGTCAGAAAATAATTTTAACTGTGCAGAACCACAGGGGCTTGGATTATAGAGTAGGGTTCGATTTTTTTTTAAGTCAATATAAATGACGAGAATCCGAACATGGATTGCAACGTTCCTGTAAAAGTTTGCTTTAGTCTCTATCATAAAGGGAGGGACAATCTTTGAATAGGTGACAATCAAAAATATTTGAGCAGTGGCGGCTCCGGGGGGGGGGGGGGGGGGGGTGATTCTGGATCTGGCCCTGTTTGAGTTATAATATAATTTATTGCTATTAGACGTAAAAAAAATAAAGGCATACATGTACATTGCAAATTTTCATAAAGAGATCTACATTGGGTTTAAACTTATTTCATATAATATTATATACTTCAAAATCATAGGCTGATCTGACAAACGATAACCATTAAAGTAGACGATAAATAGATGTGGAATAATTGTACGTGACACAACGGGAATTTAAAAAATCACAATGGAAAAAAAGCCAGCAGTCTTCAGCATGACCATAAGTCGCTTCTCGCCTTCTTGCATTGGCCCAAGACTAAAAATACAAAAAAAGGATGAGTCCAGTTTGCCTTTTGGTCACACTTAGAAAAAAGTCAAAATAACAATGTACGATTTTTTTTTACATCTTCGCATGCTTGGAATGCAACTAAATGTTGAAAATAGTAATATTATAAAATTTCTAGGCAAAAAAATACATGTTTGATTTTCGTCTTCGGTGTTCCCAGAATCCCGTTGGTAGCTTTTGTTCTCAGAATAATTTGAAGATTGAAACTTTTTTAAACTTAAACATTAAGCTGATTTATAAGTATATATAAAGACCTATAAACAACAGACTGTGACATCATTGATCCAATGTAGACTTTTGTAGAGCTCGATGAGCTGAAGGTTTAAGCAAGCAACAGCTTTTCTCTATCTGCAATAGTTTCCTATTTCCTCCACTAACATAACCAAACTTTGATGCGGTTATTTTAAACTAAATAGGAGATAATAAACCTACATTTACAATGTACTGGATCTAAAAACAAATAATGTTTAGGATAAACGCTTACATGACCATGTTTATCTTTAAATTAGATTGATTTTATAGTATGTGTACAACAAAGGCTACTTATACAATTCAACAATAAACCCTAGCAGGTCCTAGAAATGATAAAGTCTTTTTTTATGTTACTAAAGCAGACCTTTGCTTTTTGTGTCCATGGCGGCTTGCTAGGCAATATGCATTAGAGTCCACACTTGTATTTAAAACAATAGAATGTGAGCTCTTCATCGGAAAAGATAGGAAAGTCAATTCGAATGTTTATCCTGGTTGTCAAGTGAATCAAAAGTTCTTTTGTGTACAAAATTTCTTCCAATCTTAAGTTATGCTGATAAAATTAACTTTTTTGAATTAAAAAGAGTTTTTAAAAGTAACAGATTGCATTTTTATGCATGTTATTATGTGGATAATTATGAAATGCATACGGTGCAAACTGAAATGGATCGCACAACTTTAACTTTTATATAAAAAATTGAAAAATAATCACACTATTTGTTTAAATGTATATCTTCCCATCTGCAAATTTCAGACATGTACTGCAAGAGGTTAAGCCAAAATAAAATTAAGAAAAAGACCTATTTTTCTAGTCCGTCTTGACAACCTTCTCTTTAAAAGTACACGATTTACCTGTTGAATTCAATTACGTCATAGAACATGTTTACCTTTTATAGACAGGTGTCCGTAAATTGGGATTAACAACATGTACATTTGCATTGTGTTGGATTAAATATCCAATTCAGAACGCAGTAATCCGGTATCTGTTCCATAGCAAGTTGTTTATCAATGAAAAATAAATCTTAGTAATAACGTCCCTTGAACAAATTTCGATAGCAACAGATAACAAGAGGCTCCCTGGAGCCTGAATCGCTCACCTGGTCTTGATGTCAACCCTATGAAGACTTTTGTATAGCTAAATGAGCTGAATGTTTATAAGCATGAAAAATCTTTACTCTATTTGCAATTGTTTTCATTCTAAATAACCAAAAAACACTAAGGGGTTATCAGACAACTTCAACCCTATGGAGACTTTTGTAGAGCTAAATGAGCTGAACATTTAAGCAAGCAACAGCTTTTCTCTATCTGCAATAATTTCATTCTATAGGCCAAAAACACTATTTTTTGCCTTTAAAGGCATATTGTCTACGAAAAATTATTTTTTTGTAAAACCAAAAAAAATTCGTCAGACTATTCGTTTTGTTTATTTAGAAAGTTACAAACGTTCAAAATACCACTAGGGTACTTTATAACTTCAAAAATTGAAAAATATATAATATTTGTAAAGCTTTACAAAAATTCATATTCATGAGATGTAGATGAGCTGTAAGCATGCGCAGTATACTTTCTTTGATTGAAAACTTTCATAGTTCTTGCACGTGGTGCATAATCTGTTTCTCGAAGTTTTAGCTCAGAAGAAAATTAAAACGGCAACCGAATATTAAAGCTACTTAATGAATTAAACTGACAGTTATTGCCTGTATTTAGTTTTGAATGTGATTTAAAAGGGTA
Source organism: Arcuatula senhousia (assembly GCA_963971305.1). Lineage (NCBI taxonomy): Eukaryota > Metazoa > Mollusca > Bivalvia > Mytilida > Mytilidae > Arcuatula > Arcuatula senhousia. Next base: position 43,877,819 of record OZ020307.1, on the reverse strand, counting down.
AACACGAAAAAAATGGTATTTTTTCAACATATCAATTAATGTATACGGGGACAAAACCCGAGATTTCGATTAGTGTCCGCGTTAAAACTACTCAGTCTAAATATGTGTCAATGTGACGTAATGCAGGTAAATTAAATCTCAATCAATATTGTCGAGCTATTTTGATCAAAATAAACTACTTTTTAGGCAAAATTTGTGGCAAATTTGTTTTTCAATACTCATTTTATTGCATTTTGATCTAATTGACACCGAAAAAATTGGGGGTAAAAAAAAGAGTTTGCCGTAGACAATATGCCTTTAAGGGGCTGTAACCCCTATAAGGGGTCATCTGACAACTTTGACTTTATAGAGACTTTTGTAGAGCTAAATGAGCTGAACATAGCAAGCAACAGCTTTTCTCTATTTACAATAGTTTTCATTCTATAGGCCAAAAACATGCAAAAACGCTATTTTTCACCTTTAAGGGGCTGTAACTCTTATAAGGGATCATCTGACAACTTGGACCAAATGGAGACTTTTGTAGAACTTTTGATGCTGAAGCAGTAACGTGGCATCAGATTTCATCTATCTCTTATACTTTTTGATTTACAAGCCAAAAACAGTAGTCTGACCCCCTGGTCTATTTTTAGTAACGGTGGCCATGTTTTTTGACGGATCAAAAATTGAAACACAAGTTTGGTGCAGGACACCCTAAGGATCATTCATACCAAGTTTCATTAAATTCTGTTCAGTAGTTTCAGAGGAGAAGATTTTTGAAAAATTGTTTACAGACGACGACGACGACAGACGACGACGACGACGACGGACGCCAAGTGATGGTAATAGCTCACATGGACCATCGGTCCAGGTGAGCTAAAAAGGAACTGGATCTTTAACTCTTGCCAGTAAAATAGAATTTTCAAACCAATTTATATCAATATTACATGTAATTACCTAACATTTCCATGAGTTTTGAGAATGTACTGCATGTAATACGCTTTGTGTAATTTTTTAAAGGTTGAGTTGACATTCTTTTCCTTTCCAACGTCCGCCAAGTTTTATTCGAATTATTAAGCTACGCGTCTTATTTAACTTTTTAAACAACAGTTTACATTGTAGAAATTATTTCTGAATAACATAATATGTGTCCCGTATATGATAACTGTCAGATCCTTATGCAATAAATGCAAAAAGTTGATTGTTTACATTTCGCCGCCATCGTTATTTACATCGTAAAAATATTAAAAACACAGAGAGCTTTTTCCGCAGGGGAGATAATTGAATACCACTAGATATAAGACTGATCTAGCTATCCGATCGCCATGAAATTTGACAATGATGTTCCTTACCATTAAAAAGATGTATGGGATTGATTGTCTGATTTCATTTTTTTTGCGAATTAATTCTTGTCAAGTAGTAACTTAAATAAATTGAGGATTAATTTTGTGACACTCCTCTACCCTAAATGTCGTAAGGGGCTAAAAGGGGAAAAAAGTGGGAGAAATTAGGAACCGAAAGAGGAAATATTTTTGTAACTATAATTATAATTTATTTTGGTCGGTTTTTGAGACAGAGGTGAGCTAAAAATGTTTATGTAAAAATATCCCCCATAAATTTTATTATTAACAAAAACTTTAGATTAATCTTTGTATTTGTTAAAAAAATGAATTCCTTGTGAAATGTGGGTGGAAACTCTATTTAAGGCTGCATGAGTCAAAAACGTTGTCAATCCACCATGTGCTGTATGTGTCCAGAGCCATTTATTATCCATATTGGGCCTAGATGTTGCGGTCGTATCATGCTGCGCTCGGTAAAGCTAATTATTTTAAAGAAGGAAAATATCGCGTATTTTTCAATCACCCGGCCATCCTCTCAACCAACTATCAGGGAGACGCCGGGACACGAAAGATAAATAACATGAACATGAAACGATGTCGAAGTGGAGGGATTGGTGACATGTTCATCGCGGCCAATCCAACAAACGAGTTTTGATTGCTTTTGGAAAAGCCAGCCATTAGAACTGACTACGGAAGACTTATGATAACATTTCAATAAAAACTTAGTTAATCACAATTTGTCTTTTTTTGATTGGTTATTAATGATAGATATGTATTGTGAGTTTCAATTTTTATTTATTATGTATATTTTTTTTTCTGCAAGTATTAAGGGTTATCCTTTTCAATGGACTAGTTCTAAGAAATCATCTTTGAGTAAAAGTTCCAGTTGGAATTGCCGAAGGTTTACAGTTTTTTTTTCATATTAAACTGCCAGCCCACTGTTGCACTCATTTTGGAACATTTTTTGTTGGTTATATTTGTTAAGTTCAACATAAAACAAAGAAAGGAAAATGAACAGGGAACGACCTCCCGATTTTAAAGGGGCCTGTGGTGAAATTTGAAATAAAAAATGCAGGATGCCAATCATTTGGAATTTAAACGCAGAACATTGCTTTGAATTAAAAATAAAGACAGGATGGTGTTGCGAAACGAAGCGAAACATAGGCGTTAGCTTTTATGTTAAGGTTTTATGATGACCTCCATTCATATAATAGCAATGATAAGGTTTTGCGAGGACCTTTATATCTCAAGAACTATAAGTCGTAGGTTAATGAAACTTGGTATGCATATGCCCTAGTAGTAGCTTAGCACAGTTGCATCCCCATATATTGACCTTGACCTTGATTTCCCCGTTAATTTACTTAAATAATTTTCAATACATATAATACATGCAGCAATGTTAAGATTTTGCGAGCACATCTCTGTCTCAAGAACTGCAATTCCTAGATTGATGAAAGAAGCAGAGGTACCAATGGGGTATCCGAAAGGGCAGAGACAAAACCAGTCAACACCAACAAGTGAGTGAGTGAGTGAGTTGGTGTTTTACGCCCGTGCAACGCTATTTAGGTTATTTACAGGCGATGAACATGAAAAGGATGATACAATGAACATGAAATGAAGATGATAAATGAAATATGGGGGTGGGATGGGACACAAAGGACCGGTAAATTTTGAAGAACCACAGGAAAAGGGGAGAGGTGGGTAGGGGCGGAAAATTTAGCCTATGTGGTGCACTACTTGGCGGTCCACAAAGGGGTCTTTTACGTGCACGAAGCGTGGCACTCTCCACACACGTTGGCCCACTATGGTCGGCGGTCAGGGTTTCCGTATTATAGACCTGACAACCCCCGCGGACGAGGGCCACCCTATTCAGCCACCTAGGGTACACACTTGGTCGCTCTGTGGGCTGAGCACTTACCCGACGTCAGAATCCCAAGACCCTTAGTCGCCTCTAACGACAAGCTAGGCTCTGCTGCGGGCCTATTCGCCACCCGGGCCCCGCACGGGACAACACCAACAAGAACGGGACAAAAACAGACAACATGTAAGACATGGAAACACAAAATAACTTTGTATGCATATGCCAAATAGTAGCTATTCTGCCCGTGTGGCAGGTAGCTAACCAAGTGTAGATACGGGTTTAATTAAAGACTCATTCCGGGGAACTATCGTTTAATAACCACAATAAATACAACAGGGTAAATTACTGAAACATAATTGAAACGAGCATAAGTACAGATAAAAATATAAATTCGAAATTAATTAAATTCAAGAAACATGAAATATACAGATAAATCGAAATAATAAATTTCTAGAATTTATAAACAATTAATGAAATTATTAAAGTTCACATTTTAAGTTGAAAATAGTTTCCGTTGACGAAATCCAAGGCCGGGATGTGCTCCATTATTTAGCCAATTCAAAAACGAATGTAAAATTTAATATTGAAACTTCCACAGTTTGTATTTAAATAAAACAACAATTGAACGTTTCAGGAGGATAATCATAATAAATTTAGATGTCTTACACTGTGCGTTTGGTGGATGTTAACTCAAAATGCGAGAGTGAATCCTGTGATTCATGTCCTCACGTTGAAATCCAAGCCGGAAGAGAGACTGAAATCGTAAAAATATGTGGAACAATCCCGGGGGAGTTATAATATATTGAAATACGCAATCGGTCCATGAGAATAAAAAGACGTGGTAAATCGCACACAATCTAAATACGATAATTAATATCCACAAAGGTCCTGAATTAATATTTGTAATGGAATTACAGTACACTCCCCGCCAAATATCCACGTGGATATTTCTCAAATTTTCTAAAACACACAGATGAAAATGATTAGAATCCAATATCAAAAGAAAAGGTAATTGAATATCACATAAATTCCAAACATATATTCACATGTAAAGTTCGGAGAACGATCCAACGGCTGTTATTCAGGAGATCCATCGTTGTATGGCTTCCAGCGTTGCCCAATGGGAAGAGTAGATCTGTTGCTCCAACGTTGCCACGCACGGCGTGGGAAGGAACGACGTGTTCCTTACAATGGACCCCGACGGGTCAACTTTAAGTATTGACTATGTACATGTTTAGACAGTCACAAGTACACTGGAAAAGTTCCATGTGGAGAGTCACAAGCTACCATCCACTAGAAGAATCATGTCGACTATCGGTCGAGTATAAGATGCGGGTTTCCCGTCTACGATGACACGCACTTCAGCTTTTCTGGTGTGTCCATCCTCGCTCTTGAAGACGTCGGTCACGAGTCCTGTGGTCCACTTGTTACGATCTAAGTTCTTATCACGGATAAGAACCACATCTCCGACGATAATGTTTCTCTGTGGCTCTGTCCACTTCCTTCGTTGTTGAAGTAAGGATAAATATTCCTTGTGCCATCTTGACCAGAACATGTTTGAAAGGGCACCAACACGTATCCATTCCGCTAGACAAAGATCCTGTTTGGAAAATGATTCCCCAGAGTCAAGGGAAAAGACATAGTCTGATTTTTGCGTCAATAGCATAGAAGGTGTCAAGATGAGCGGGTTTTCAGAATCCGATGAAACTGGAACAAGTGGTCGAGAGTTGATGATGGCACAAGCCTCCGCCATGAATGTGTTTAACACGTCGTGTGTTAAGGTCCGTCCTGGATTTTCGAGAAGCATAGAATCAAGAATCCTCTTAGTGATCCCGATCATCCGTTCCCAAGCACCACCCATGTGAGACGAATGGGGTGCGTTGAATATCCACACGGTTCCAGAATCAAGAAGATGTTTCCTTAGTTGGTTGTCTTCGACGTTGATTGCGTCAACTCCTATTTTGTCAATAGCACCAACGAAGTTGGTTCCATGGTCAGACCAGAAGGTTTTCACTTTCCCGCGGATCGATGTGAAACGGGTCAGAGCATTAATGAAGGCTGAAGAACTCATCTCGTCTACGATTTTAATATGGACTGCTCTTGTCACCAAGCAGGTAAAGAGTATGGCCCATCTTTTGGCCTTTGCGAGTCCACCACGTGTTTTACGGGCTACCACTTCCCAGGTCCGAAGGCGTCAACTCCAACGTTGGTAAATGGCGGCGATGGTTCAAGACGATCTGCTGGCAAGTCGGCCATGATTTGAGATTCCTGTTTGCCTCGTAGTTTACGACACAAGACACACTTATGAAGTACGGAGGAGAAGGTCCGTTTAGCGCCTACAATCCAGAATCCTGCGGCTCGAATGGCTCCTTCCGTGAAGTGTCGTCCCTGGTGTTTCACTTGGTGATGGAAATGTCGGACGAGTAAGTCGGCAATATGATGACGTCCTGGGATCACTAGGGGAAGCTTTTCCCTCAATGGCAAGTCCGATTTGACGATCCGTCCTCCAACTCTTAGAAGTCCAAGTTCGTCCAAGAAGGGATTGAGTTTAGAAATCGCACTTTTACGCGGAACTGGTTCCGAATTTACGATACAATCGATCTCCTCGCCAAATGTACGGGATTGAACTTGATTACGAAGAGCTCAGCGTCCTGGCGAACATCAACAGGTGAGTACATAGATGCGGATTTAAGACCGTGTTTGTGGGCTGCTGCTTTGAGAACAGCAACGAACTGAGTCAATTTTGACCATGATGAAAAGTTGGAAATTCGCTCCTCCCAAGTCGGTATGTAATTCATAGTGCAAGTTTTGGCGACTCTGACGACAGGTCGGATCTCTTTGTCCGTTTCTGGATCAACAAGAGTGTGTTGGAATTCATCTGAAGCCTCCGACCGAACGTTGAGCAATTGTTTCGGTCCTTGAAGCCACTCGCTGTCGTGAATATCAGAAGGCTGAAAGAATCTGGTTCCTGAATCAGCCGGGTTCAAGTTAGTTGGGACGTAGTTCCAATCGTCGGGCTTGGTATGTTTCCGAATTTTCTCAACTCTGTTGGCAACGTAAGTGTAGAATCTACGGGTATCGTTGCTGATATAGCCTAAAACTACACGACTGTCGGTATAGTATTTGACTTCGTCGATAGGAAGTTGAAGGTGATCCATCGCATTTTGGGCAAGTTCTACGGAAAGCACAGCCGCACATAGTTCTAATCGTGGAATGGTGCGGCCGCTTATTGGCGCCATTTTAGCCTTTCCGAGAACAAATCCAATTTGTGGTTTCCCAACAGTTTCAACGGTTTTAAGGTACACGACGGCTGCAATGGCCTTTTCTGACGCATCGGAAAACACGTGTAGTTCCCTTCTTTTGTTGGCTTTGTTGAGGTTTGCCACGTAGGTGCGTGGAATGCGTAGATTCTCAATTTCGTGTAGAGAGTCCCTCCAGTTCTCCCATTCTATGGCCAATTCGTCCGATACGGGCTGATCCCAGTCTATGGTCTCTGAAACTAGAGTTCTGAGCAATAGTTTCCCGTGAATGATTACGGAAGCCAGAAATCCGAGTGGATCGAAGATACTATTGATTGTGGAGAGTATCCCTCTTCGTGTGACTGGTTTATCGTCCGTAGACAGTTGAAAAAGGAAGTTGTCAGTGTTGACGTCCCATATCAGACCAGGTTCTCTGGAGAGGCTTATCGTCTGCGTCTAAGTCCAAGTCTTTGAGGTTGCTAGCCAGATCAGTTGGAGAAAATGCGGCAATCACTTCAGGGCTGTTAGATGCAAACTTATGTAGTCGCAGATTCCCGTATTCCATTAAAGCATTCTGAGTGTCCTTCATGAGCGTAACCGCCTCTTCCGGTGTTGCACAAGAGGCTAAACCGTCGTCTTCATAGAAGTCATGAATGACAAAGTTCGGTACGTCATGTACGTGGCTACCGTATTTGGGCTCTGATTTCAAGGCTGCTTTCCTTAGACCTAGAGTAGCAACTGCTGGTGACGGGCTATTCCCGAATACATGGACTCGCATACGGTACTCTATGAGCTCTTTGTCTGGGTTGTTATCCTTATACCACAGGAAACGTAGGTAATTCCGATGGTCTTCTCGAACCACGAAACAATGGAACATGTGCTGCACATCTGCTGTTACGGCGATCTTTTCCCTGCGGAAGCGTACAAGAACACCTAGCAAACTGTTGGTTAGGTCTGGACCTGTCAACAAGACGTTTTTCAAAGAGATTCTGTTGTACTTCGCTGACGAATCAAAGACACCCCGAATCTTATTGGGCTTCTTCGGGTGATAGACACCAAAGAGTGGCAGGTACCAGCATTCCTCATTTTCCTTTAACGATGGAGCAACTTCCGCGTGGTTGTTGTCCAAAATGTTTCCCATGAATTCCATGAAGTGTGCCTTCTTCACAGGGTTTTTCTTTAGACTGGTGTCCAACATTTTCGCTCTTTGAACGGCTTGATCCATGTTGTTGGGAAGGCGTGGTCTCGTAGCTCGGAAGGGCAAGGGTGCAACCCAGCTTCCTGTGTCGTCTCTTACGAATTCGTCGTCCATTTGTTTCATGAACAGCTTGTCATCGTGGGACATCCCTGGCTTATCATCATCGGGGGTCCTAATAAAGACGTCTTGTCCTATGTTGTTCTTCCGGAATTGTTCCCGTATCTCGAAGTTGTTTTCATACGGTTTGAAAACCGTAGGGCGACCGGAACTTGTAGATGTGTCCTGAAAACATTGATTTCAGTGGGAGCATGCTGCTTGTCTAGGCATGTCTCACCCACTACGACCCAGCCAAGTTTGAGTCGTTGGGCGTATGGAGATTTTAAGGGTCCAAGCTTTTGGTCATGCACATGATGAGCTTCCGGTAAATCCCGTCCGATAAGGAGCATGATACCGCAACTTTCATCCAATGGCGATAGGTGTTTTGCTATCTCTCCTAAGTGGGGATGTTTGTTGGCAATATCCGGTGTAGGGATTTCATTCCTGTTGTCGGGTATGTTGTCACACTCTATAAGGATTGGTAGTTCTAGAGGGTCACTGCCATGAACTGATGTCACAATAAAGTCCTTCCCTCGTCTTCCAGAAGTAGTGATCTTTCCAGAGCAAGTGGAAAGCGTATATGTTTCGGGAACATCCCGTACATTGAAATTTTGAAAGAATTCCGGAGAGGCTAAAGACCTATTGCTCTGGTCGTCAATTATGGCGTACATCTTCTTTATGTTTCCTGGATGGTCCTTGTGAAACACATTAACTGGCAGTATTTTTGCACAGGATTTACCACCATACTCTTTACAAATTTCGGTGCATGATGCGTTGACCGTGTTAACGGTAGTAGCACTGTTTGCACGTCCTGACTCCCCGCCGTTGTTTTGTGCGGGTTGTGACCCTGACTGGGATGAGTTTTTGTTTTTATTTAAGTGAAGAGCTGTGGTATGTTGTTTGCTACCACACTCTTTGCACGAGACACTAACGGGACAATCCCTACTTATATGCTTAGTTGACTCACAGCATTTAAAACAAACTTTGTTGTCTTTGAGCAGGGATTTGCGTTCCTCCATGGGCTTGGAGCGGAATCCAAGACAGTCGTTTAATGAATGCTTAGTTCCATGTAGAATGAACTTCTCAAGCTTGTCTGATATTTTCGGTTTTATGAACACTGATTTTAGCCTGGGGCTTAGATGTAGTCCTTGTCGAACTCCCTTTTTGGGTGGAAATGGCAGGTTCCGGGTCGTATGTAGACCCTGGATTGTTTCTGATTCTACTGATCTCCCGTATAAATGCGGAAAATTCCGTGAAGGGAGGAAATGAGGTTGAGTGCTGCTCGTTGTATCTTACTGCTCTAGTTGTCCATCGTTCTTGGAGACCAAATGGCAGTTTTGAGACCATGGCTTTTATACCCGAAGAGGAGTCGAAGTAGACTAACAAATTTCTGAGTTGTGGCTTTTCCTTTACATACTCGATCTCCGACAGGATGTCTGATAACTCATAGAGACGTATGTTGTCTTTGTTTGTGAGCCTTGGGAAATCGGCTAGCTTCGCTTTAAGGGAAGCTTCCATCATTTCCGGGCAGCCGTATCGTTCATCTAATCCTTGCCAAAGACGTTTTAGACCCCTTGCTGGGTTGTCGGCGTTCGATGCGCGGATACTGACCGCGTGCTTCGAGGATTCTGTACCTAACCACTTAACGAGTAGGTCAAGCTGCTCTGAATCTGAGACGTCCAGTTCTTTCATTATGTTGTCGAAGCTGGACTTCCAAATGTGATATGACTCAGCCTTATCATTGAAAGTGCTGAGCCGGGAAAATATCAGATCCTTTCTCAGTAGAAATTTTGTTATAGCGGGCGTCGGGTCGGAACCTGTATCCCGATAACCAGATGTGGGTTGTGTTACGTACACAGGGTTTGACGGCCTATGCATGGGATAGTCTTGTTCGGGCGTAAAGCCAGGTGCATTGGTATTGAGCCCGGATATGTCGGAAGTCTGTATTTTGGTGGCTGGAATATGTCCAAAATCGTTCATCGGCGTTGATGCGGCAGATGGCTGACCGAAATCTCCAATCGGTGAGTAACATGATGGTTGCCGATTAAATTTAACGGCTTTAGTCGTATCTAGCTGTTGTTGAGTCTGTCCGGAAGGACCTGGTTCTGGGTGTGCAGAATGAGCAAAACGAGTTGTGTCAGTCAGTTGTGTAGAAGGTACGTGGTAACCCACGTTTTGCAACCGGCAATCCTGTTCGCTCTGAACACTGTGTTGCTGGACATAATCCTGATATTGGGATAATGGTGGTTAGCGCTAGACGGCTGCTCCCACATCGTAAGTGATTTTTTGGTATTTTTGCTGTACTACACTGACAATTTAATAATAACACTTGGTGTGGAAGTTCCTATAGACATTGTGCGATACTGAATGCCATTTTGAAATGAAACTATTTATGAAATTATATTGAATATCACCACTAAACTTTCTGTTTACATATTTATTGGGATATATAGTGGTCAATCAACCATGAATCAATCGAGAGTATATAGGCTATTTATAAACACTACACAATCAATGCTCCAACGTCAAAGTATTAATAGTAATCACCAATACAGGCCACGTATCGAGAAAGTTAACTTTCGCACTCGTCGCGGTACTAAGGGTGGAAGGAGAGTTCAGCGTCCCATACGCACGATTCTAAATACTGCTAGATGCAATTTCACGTACAAAGGAACTGGTGTAAATCGTGATAATTTGATCCAGGTGTCTGATAAATATCAGACTGAAAATCTCATCCCAGCACTTATTACGATCAAAACCGATTCCAATGCTCGCAAATCAACACTAAACCTGAACAATCTATTACGGGTTAAAACGACCAACACTCACCGTAATAACACTTTATCACTAACATTGCTTAATCCAAGATCAGTGAAAAATAAAACATTATCAATCAACGACTTCATACTTGATAACGAGATAGACGTTCTAGCGTTGACCGAGACATGGATGGGTACCGATATTGACAATAGTGTCATTTCAGAACTTATACCAAACACGCACAAAATTCATTGCATATCGAGACAAAACCAAAGAGGTGGTGGAACCGCTGTAGTGTACAAAACCAACATTAATGTGACTTTAGTTAAAACACCGAGGTTCACACACTTTGAATTACTCGAATGTTTAATCGACTCTAAAGACCGCCGTTTTCGTCTCTGCATTGTTTACCGTCCACCTCCATCTAAATCGAACAAGTTTAAAAATTCGACTTTTTTCGATGAATGGTCAGAATATTTAGATCGTATTGTCGTAACCACCGAAGATGTGCTGATTTGTGGAGACTTCAATTTTCATGTGAATGACTCGAATGACTCTGACGCTCAAAAGTTTTTACATAGTCTGTCAGAACATGGTCTTTCACAACATGTCACCGGGTCGACTCATGTTCGTGGACACACCCTTGATCTCATCATAACACGAGAGGACAGCGCTTTGATGTCCGAGTTACCAGTGATACGTAATCCATGTTTATTCGACAACAAAGGTAACTCCACCAGTGACCATTTTGCCATAACAACATCAATCAACATTGAAAAACCATCCAAAAAACGAGAGACTGTTTCCTTCTGAAAGACAAAAGATATTAATCTAGACGAGTTTAAATCCGATGTTCGAAACATAGAAATTAATTCAACCTTACAATCTGCAGATGAAATCGTTGATGTGTACAACTCGAAATTAAAATTCGTATTAGACAGTCACGCTCCGGTGCAAACTAAGCAAATTGTTTTACGACCAAACACCGAGTGGCACAATGAAAGTCTTCTTGAAGCAAAACGCGAACGTCGGAAAGCCGAGCGTCGGATGTTAAAAACGAAACTTGAAGTTGATAGATTAATATATAAAGAGAAATGCTCTACTGTCACAAAACGTTTGTTTGAATCCAAAAAGGAATATTACTCAGGGAAAATTAGAGAGTCGCAAAGTGATCAAAAAAGGCTTCAAAAACTAACAAACAATCTCATGGGCAAATCGAATGAAGTCATTCTACCAACTTATGAAAATAGTCTCGATATTTCTAACAAATTCAACAACTTTTTCGTCAATAAGATTGAAAAAATTCGAAACGAACTCAGTTTATTGTCTCAGTCGAATAATGTCGAACCAGATTTTCTTCGTGAAGATGTCGAATTCAAAGGTGTTTCACTTTCCACGCTGCAACCAGCGTCCATTGCCGAAGTTCGAAAACTTATCATCAGCTCTTCGTCTACGTCTTGTGAATTAGACCCGATACCTACCTTTCTTCTGAAGCAGTCTATCGACGACATTCTACCCATTATCACAGGAATCATAAACTGCTCAATCAAAGAGTCATGTGTACCGCAATCTTTTAAAAAGGCTATCGTTAGACCACTTCTTAAAAAGCCTGGACTGGACCGGGAAGTACTTAAGAACTATCGCCCAGTATCGAACTTGTCGTTTGTCTCAAAAGTATTGGAAAAAACAGTTGCGCTTCGTCTCGAAAGTCATTTGCAAGCAAACTCATTATATGATGACGTACAATCAGCCTACAGGACTGGTCATTCAACTGAGACTGCACTACTACGCGTCCACCACGACCTGGCACTTGCACTTGATAAAAACTGTTGCGCCGTATTGTTAATGTTGGATCTATCCGCGGCTTTCGACACGATCGATCACTCCATTCTGATTAAACGTCTTGAACACACATTTGGAATTCATGACTCAGCCCTTTCATGGTTCAGATCATATTTGGAAGGCCGAACTCAAACTGTTGCGATAGACTCCACCTATTCCGATTCAACTACGTTGAAGTTCGGATTCCTCAAGGTTCCGTCTTAGGGCCAAGGCTTTATTGCATGTTTTCAAAGCCCATCGGAGAAATTTGTAAAAAGCACAACATGCTCTATCACTGTTATGCGGACGATTCTCAAGTCTACTTAGTCATCGAGCCATTAGACAACTGGTCCGACATCTCTTCTCGTCTAGAGGTTTGCATAAGTGACATAAGTTCTTGGATGAAAACTAACTTCCTAAAGCTAAACGAAGATAAAACCGAACTGATTATATTTAGTCCGAAAAATCGAGTGAAAGATCTACAAAATTGTCAACTCATTCTCGATGGTACAATAGTGACTGACACTACATGCGTAAAAAATCTTGGAGTTCATTTAGATAAGACACTTAGCATGGAACAACATATATCAACCGTTTCGAGATCATGTTTTAATCAACTAAGAAATATTGGAAAAATTCGATCCTATATAACAGACAGTGCCTGTAAAACTCTCGTATGTTCGCTAATTACATCAAGGCTGGACTATGGTAACGCACTTATATATGGAATCAATTCAGCTTCACTCAATAAACTTCAAAGAGTTCAAAATGCCGCGGCCCGTATGATTGCTCGACGCAGGAAATATGACCATATAACGCCAGTTCTTATAGATCTTCACTGGCTACCAGTAAAATTTCGCTGCGAATTCAAACTTCTCGTGTACGTGTTCAAGTCACTCCAAGGAACAGCTCCTGCTTATCTCCAAGAACTTCTGACTGTATACAAGCCGGCTAGATCCTTACGTTCCGAAAGTTTTATCAGAATTCAGCCACCAAGAGTGAAAACAAAAACTTATGGCTCGCGCAGATTTGACATGGCAGGTGCTACTTTATGGAACAATCTTCCCAGTGAATTGAAAGTGTTAGACAGCCCTGATGCTTTTAAGTCAAGACTTAAAACTCATTTATTTCGTTTGGCCTACTCTGACTTTTTATAGATTTTTATTATCCATTAGAAACTTTTGTCTTTTTTCTTACTATATATACTTTTGTTTAATTAACGATCTTTGTATCATTGAAATTTTTAAACTTAAAAAATGTTCTTTTATCATGTTTATTCATTTTTTGTTTGGTTGGCTGCTGATTTTATTATTTTATCTAAATTTTGATATTCTTAGATAATTTTTGGTTTTTATTAATTAATATATACATTTTGCATTTTATACAAATTTGCCTTTTAGATAAATATTTGATAGCATTTCCATTTTTACTATTAAATTAATTTTATATTATTACTTATTTCATGCGATTTTTACTTATTTTTAGACTTAAAATGTATTGTTTTTAAGTAGATTATCTATGTTCGAAGGATTATGTACATTTTATTTTATAAGTTTTATTTCATGCTAGATTGTAAAGCGCTTAGAGTAATTTGTAATTAGTTAGTGCGCTCTATAAATACTGTAAATAATAATAATAATAATAACCCGTTTTAGCGGGTCTTTCGTCTGAACCGGAAAAGGGTCGTCTAGTTCTTGTCCCACGTCGTCCTCCTGTTCAAGGATCCAGGCTTCGGCTTCTAGCTCGGCGGCTTGCCGTTGTACGTCTAGTAACGTCAGTTCTGCTTTAATTTCGGCCTTTCTACGGTTTATTTCCGCTTCTCTCCTGGCGGCCTCTTCCTCCATTTGCACTTTTTGTCTAACGGCCTCTTGTTCCATTTCGGCTTTAACACGGGAAGATTCCCGCACTGCCCTTTCTTGGAGCTCTGCTTCTTGTTTGGAATTGAGTGCCTGTTTTTCGGCGAAAGCGATTGCTGCTTTTGCCGCCTCGGCTTTGGCTCGTGTCCTTTTTGCCAGACTAGATGTGTTGGAGATCCGAGAACTGGTCTCGCTATTTGTCCTTGAACGTCTGGATTGAATGGATTTGGCCATGCTGGTCTGGCCTAATACATCGTGTAGGTTGGCTATTGCCGATTCATACATTCGTCGGCGTACGTCAATGACAGGAGCTATGACGTCCAAGTCTTGATTGGCCAGTGTTGTCCTTTGGCTTTTTACGAATCCGAGGTATTCCTCGCACAGCTTGTTATATCGTGTGTAGGCTTGAACAACCTTTTGTTCAAGTTCCTGGCATTTTCTTACCTCCGCTGGTGGGTTGTCAGTCTCTTGTAACATTGCATTACACATAGACCAAAGAAGCTCAACGTCTTGTGTGAGCTTGTCTCTCCTCTGGACGTACTGGTTCTCCCCTTTTGGTGTCAGTGTCCAGTTAACTTTCCCTTTCTGTGTAGCAACATTCCGTCCGCTCCAGCATATGGAGTTTACGTATCACAATTGATTCGTTATTCCAGAGCATGTGGGGAGTACAACGACTTCCTTGATAGAGCTACACGGCTGACAAGCAAATTGTTAACACAGGGGTACGTTGCTCCCAGGTTGTTGTCATCACTCAAGAAATTTTACGGACGACATCATGTGCTTGTAGGCAAATACGGGATTTCTATCTCTCAGATGAGCACAGATGTTGGTTTGACATAGAGTTTTGTAATGTCATCCTTTCCGGATTTGACCAACACTTAATCGATCTTTGGCAACGTGACGGGTGTGCTATAGCAAGCAGGAATTGCCTACTCTTCCGGAGCACCTGAGTTCACTCTCGTTTCGACTTGAGTTCGCGTTGCTGAATGCGGTTTTGTTGTTATGTGTGTGTGTTTTTCGTTGTTATGTGGTTTGTTTTGTTGTGATGATTTTTTGTCTGCCGGTTTTGTCTTTGTCTTCACGGTTTTATGATACTGATTACCCCTTTGGTACACCTTTGCTTCTTCCGTGTTCTGGACGTGGTTGACATCTGTTCATCTGCTGGATCCATGATGTGGCGATGCTGTGTTGACCCCGCAAGTCGTACAACGGTGCCCCAAAGAAGTTAAACCAGTCAGGTGTAGTTTATTTACTATTCTGCCCGTGTGGCAGGTAGCTAACCAAGTGTAAATACGGGGTTAATTAAAGACTCATTCCGGGGAACTATCGTTTAATAACCACAATAAATACAACAGGGTAAATTACTGAAACATAATTGAAACGAGCATAAGTACAGATAAAAATATAAATTCGAAATTAATTAAATTCAAGAACCATGAAATATACAGATAAATCGAAATAATAAATTTCTAGAATTTATAAACAATTAATGAAATTATTAAAGTTCACATTTTAAGTTGAAAATAGTTTCCGTTGACGAAATCCAAGGCCGGGATGTGCTCCATTATTTAGCCAATTCAAAAACGAAAGTAAAATTTAATATCGAAACTTCCACAGTTTGTATTTAAATAAAACAACAATTGAACGTTTCAGGAGGATAATCATAATAAATTTAGATGTCTTACACTGTGCGTTTGGTGGATGTTATTTCAAAATGCGAGAGTGAATCCTGTGATTCATGTCCTCACGTTGAAATCCAAGCCGGAAGAGAGACTGAAATCGTAAAAACATGTGGAACAATCCCGGGGGAGTTATAATATATTGAAATATGCAATCGGTCCATAAGAATAAAAAGACGTGGTAAATCGCACACAATCTAAATACGATAATTAATATCCACAAAGGTCCTGAATTAATATTTGTAAAGGAATTACAGTACAGTAGCTTTGATTGTGTTTGTGGAAGAACAAGGTATTCTGATGTTGCCGGCAGGCGGGACGGGACGTTCTTAAGTTATAACTCTTGTTTCAAATTTTAATCAAATTTTAAAATTAAAAAAAAAATGTAAGCGTAAGTGCGCTAAAAAAAAACTATAGCCCCTCCATAATGTGACTAACACACTTTAAGTTGAAAAAGTAGTTTAATGACTAACTAAACTTTTATAAAAGAGCTAATGTTTCTAAAATTACTGATCATACGCAAACCAGTTGTAACCACAGGAAAAGGGAAGAGGTGAGTAGGGGCGGAAAATTAAGCCTATGTGGTGCACTACTTGGCGGTTCACAAAGGGGTCTTTTACGTGCATGGAGCGTGGCACTCTCAACACACGTTGGCCCACTATGGTCGGCAGTCAGGGTTTCCGTATTATAGACCTGACAACTCCCACGGACGAGGGCCACCCTATTCAGCCACCTAGCGAACACACGTGGTCGCTCTGTGGGCTGAGCACTGACCCGACGTCAGAATTCCAAGACCCTTAATCGCCTCTTACGACAAGCTAGACTCTGCTGCGGGCCTGTTCGCCACCCGGGACTACTTTAATTTAGGAAAATTTGATTATTAAGTTGGGCGGAGTGTAAACAAAGCTATGTTAACTTGTAACTTAAAGGGGTTGTTTATGTAACAGTAAATTTTGTCCGTTAGTAAAATATGTCCACTGGACAAATTTTCCAATGAAAATAGTTTGTTCTGCTACAAAAATTATTACGTAATTTAAAGACATTTTATACCATATGTTTGTAATGCAAAAACATCGACTGGAATCATCAGATTT
This sequence comes from Arcuatula senhousia, assembly GCA_963971305.1. Lineage (NCBI taxonomy): Eukaryota > Metazoa > Mollusca > Bivalvia > Mytilida > Mytilidae > Arcuatula > Arcuatula senhousia. The sequence goes on along the minus strand of OZ020307.1, from coordinate 43,860,899 downwards.
ATTGTGTATATTATCAATTGGTTATTATAAAGATAAATGCTAGAGTGTCGACGTTTTCTTTTTCTGTCTTTTCTGGTATCTTTTGAACTACCTTGTTTAACAGTTTAACTTGATCATCTGTATAATCAGAAGACTGATTTGTATAAATCATTTCTTCATCATCATCATCTTTATCATCATTAACATCATTATCAACATCTTCACCACCATCATCACTAAATTCACCGTAAACATCAGCAGCAGCAGTCCCGTGCGGGGCCCGGGTGGCGAATAGGCCCGCAGCAGAGCCTAGGTTGTCGTAAGAGGCGACTAAGGGTCTTGGGATTCTGATGTCGGGTCAGTGCTCAGCCCACAGAGCGACCAAGTGTGTACCCTAGGTGGCTGAATAGGGTGGCCCTCGTCCGCGGTGGTTGTCAGGTCTATAATACGGAAACCCTGACCGCCGACCATAGTGGGCCAACGTGTGTGGAGAGTGCCACGCTTCATGCACGTAAAAGACCCCTTTGTGGACCGCAAAGTAGTGCACCACATAGGCTAAATTTTCCGCCCCTACCCACCTCTCCCCTTTTCCTGTGGTTCTTCAAAATTTACCGGTCCTTTGTGTCCCACCCCCATATTTCATTTATCATCATCATTTCATGTTCATTTTATCATCCTTTTCATGCTCATCGCCTGTAAATAACCTATATAGCGTTGCACGGGCGTTAATCATCAACTCACTCACTCACTCAGCAGCAGCATCATCATTCTCATCTTGAAACCATACCTTGAAGTTTTTTTGGTTGTGGGGTCCAATCTTTCTGTTGTTTTCTTCACTACAAAGAACATAGTTTCCTTGCCTTTGTACTCAATTAAACGATACGGGCCTAAATACTTGGTTTGTTCCACAGTTTCCATCCCCGGTTTGCGCCTAAGTTTTTGAGCAATACGTACGTAATCAACAATTTTAAATTTCTTTGAGTCTTCCTTATGGCGACTATCATAAGCTTTCCTTTGTTTCATCTGTGCAACAGCGATATTTTGTTTCAGCAGTCCTTATACGTTTTAGACTATGGACGATTTCATCTGTGCTTCTAGCTGGTGATTCATTAATTTCTGCACCTTTGACTTTATTATTGTCAAGTGTTTCATTTGGAAGAACCACTTGCCTGCAGTACATTACATAAAATGGAGTGCATTTGGTTGAGTGATGCACTGATGTCCTGTTGTTAAATAAACGTTGATCAATGTATTTGTCCCAGTCTTCAGGATGATCATTAACGGTATTATTTACCATGCCTTTCAATGTTTGATTGAACCGTTCAATCATGCCATTGGCTTGTGGGTGGTACGGAGCAGAATGAATATGATATTATATATTTAATATCTTACATAATGTTGTCATTAGTCTGCAGTAGAATTCCCACCTTGATCAAACATTATTTCCTTCATTACACCAAACCTGCTTATGGTACTGAAGATTTTATCAGCTATCTCAACAGTAGACTTTGAAAAAATGGGAAAAGCTTCCGGCCATTTAGATGTATAATCCATAGATGTAAGAACATATCTGAAATACGCAATTTTCGAGTTCATTGCTTTACCGGAAAAATCTCTCAATAATTAAGAATTTATCCCGAGACTTTACCAGTTTTTGAAGCTGCCTCATAAGCTTACACAAAAGCGTGTGTGGAATTATGAGAACAATTATATTTCTGTGACGGTAAATACTTCAATAAATTGGACAAGTTTTCTTACCTGTGTAGAAATATTTCTAAAATCTCAGATTCCATCATTAATAAATATATTAATTAAAGCATATTTAAATGAGCTGAACATTTAAGCAAGCAACAGTTTTTTCTTTATCTACTATAGTTTTCATGCTATAGGCCAAAACACGAAAAACCGTTAAATTAGGGGCCGTAACCCCTATAAGGAGTCATATGACAACTTCAACCCTATGGAGATTTTTGTAGAGCTTTATGCGCTGAACATTTAAGCAAGCAACAGCTTTTCTCTATTTGCTATAGTTTTCATTCTATAGGCCAAAAACAAGAAAAAGGTTATTTAGAGGCTGTAACCCCTATTAATTGTCATCTGACAACTTCAATCCTATTGAGACTTTTGTAGAGCTAAATGAACTGAACGTTTAAGCAAGCAACAGCTTTTCTCTATCTGCTATAGTTTTCATTCTATAGGCCAAAACATGAAAAAGGTTATTTTAGGGGTCGTAACCCCTATTAAGGGTCATCAGACGACTTCGATCCTATGGAGACTTTTGTAGAGCTAAATGAGCTGAACATTTTATAAGCAAGCAACAGCTTTTCTCTATCTGCTATAGTTTTCTGTATATAGGCCAAAAACATGAAAAACATCATTTTAGGGGCCGTAACCCCTATAAGGGTCATCTGACAACTTCGACCCTACGGTGAGTGAGTGAGTGAGTGAGTTGGTGTTTTACGCCCGTGCAACGCTATATAGGTTATTTACAGGCGATGAACATGAAAAGGATGATACAATGAACATGAAATTATGATGATATATGAAATATGGGATGGGGTGGGAAACACAGGGACGGAGACTTTTGTACAGCTTAATTAGCTGAACATTTAAGCAAGCAACAGCTTCTCTCTATCTGCAATAGTTTTCATTCCATAGGCCAAAAACATGAAAAAACATCATTTTAGGGTCCGTAACCCCTATAAGGGGTCATCTGACAACTTCGACCCTATGGAGTCTATTGTACAGCTAAATTAGCTGAACATTTAAGCAAGCAACAGCTTCTCTCTATCTGCAAAAGTTTTCATTCCATAGGCCCAAAACTGGACAAAACATTATTTCAAGGGCCGTAACCCCTATAAGGGGTCATCTGACAACTTCAACCCTATGGAGACTTTTGTGCAGCTAAATGAGCTGAACATTTAAGCAAGCAACAGCTTTTCTCTATCTGCAATAGTTTTCATACTATAGGGCAAAAACATGAAAAAACGCTATTTTTCACCTTTAAGGGGCTGTAACCCCTATAAGCTGTCATCTGACAACTTGGACCAAATGGAGACTTTTGTAGAGTTTTTAATGCTGAAGCAGTAGGGTGGCATCAGATTTCATCTATCTCTTATACTTTTTGATTTACAAGCCAAAAACAATAGTCTGACCCCCTGGTCTATTTTTAGCAACGGCGGCCATGTTTTTCTACGAATCAAAAATCCCCACATCAGTTCTGTGGGGGATACCCTAAGGTACCATCAGACCAAATTTGGTTTGAATCTGTTCAGCCGTTTCAGAGAAGTTTGAAGAAAAGTTAACGACGACGACGGACTCCAAGTGATGGCAATAGCTCACATGGCCTTTGGCCAGGTGAACTTAAAAATGAAGCTTTTTCCGAAAATATTAAACAAATTTGCACGAAATTTTATTATGCAAATCATGACATGCTAATTAGCAGCTCTACAAAGTTTCAGAACTGTAATGTTAACAGTTTTTGAGTTTTAGTGTTCACAAAGTTCAATTTTCTCAAAATCTGTGATTTTCGATAGTTAGTTAGTTATTGCTTTACTCCCAAGCAGCACGATTTCGGCTACATCCGGGAGATGAACATGAAAGTGGTGATAAAATGAACATGAAATGATGATGAAGTGGAGGAAATGGGGAAATAAGACCAATCGGGTAAAAGAGTTTTGACTTCCACTGGAAAAAGGAGTGATTGGTAGGGACGGGAAAAGCCTCCTGCATGGGGATCCTACGGACCTGCAGCAGGGTTTTTTTACGTGCGTGGAACGTGACATTTATCCCAACACGGTGCACCACTATGGTTTGTGGTCAGGTTTTCCGCATTATCGCCTGACGACCCCGCATCTTCAGGGCTGCCCCATTCAACTACCTAAGACACACACCCTAGTCGCTTTGTGGGCAAAGCGGCCCGACCCGATGTCAGGTTTCTGAGCGCCCTTAAGTGGACTTTTACCGACAAGCTTAGCGCTGCTGCGGGCCTATTCGCCACCCGGAACCCGCACGGGTGTGATTTTCGATAATAAATTAAGTTTTTTCCAAAAATATTTCACATTTTAGCATGAAATTTTAATATGCAAATTATGACATGCTACTAAGTAGCTGTACAAAATTTCAGAACTGTGTTGTTAATAGTTTTTTAGTTTTAGTGTTCACAAAAATTGTTGACGGACGGACAGACAGACAGAATGACGGACAAAGTGAAAACTATAGGGCGTGCGCATCTTCGATGCGGAGCCCTAACTACAATCTATGAAAAACTTGATTAATGGATAGACGGAATGTCATTTTGATGGTGGAAGTAAGACCAACAAATCAAGTGACTCAAACACTACTAGCCCCATATTATAGGTGGAGATAAAGATGCATGTATGTATAGACTTACCGATAACGACTATCAGAGAAAGGCTCAATTCTAATATGGGGGATCTTGTTTTAGTTCGAATCAGGCCGGCATATATAACTACAGCAAGACGCATCAGGATACGGAGTATATTTTAACATTAGAGAATAACAAACTTATACTCTCATTAATTGTCGATTACTGTGGATTCATTTATTTTAGTGGGTATCAATTTTCGTGAGTGAGTGAGTTGGTGTTTTACGCCCGTGCGACGCTATATAGGTTATTTACAGGCGATGAACATGAAAAGGATGATGAAATGAACATGAAATGATGATGATAAATGAAATATGGGGGTGGGGTGGGACACAAAGGACCGGTAAATTATGAAGAACCACAGGAAAAGGGGAGAGGTGGGTAGGGGCGGAAAATTTAGCCTATGTGGTGCACTACTTGGCGTTCCACAAAGGGGTCTTTTACGTGCATGAAGCGTGGCACTCTCCACACACGTTGGCCCACTATGGTCTGCGGTCAGGGTTTCCGTATTATAGACCTGACAACCCCCGCGGACGAGGGCTACCCTATTCAGCCGCCTAGGGTACACACTTGGTTGCTCTGTGGGCTGAGCACTGACCGGACGTCAGAATCCCAAGACCCTTAGTCGCCTCTTACGACAAGCTAGGCTCTGCTGCGGGCCTATTCGCCACCCGGGGTTTGACAAAAATTGATAAGTTCGTGGATTCTTAAATTCGTGGTTCTGAAGTCTGCAGCATACAGATCAATATTATATGTCTTTTTCATTGGGTATCAAATTTCGTGGGTCAATGCTACCCACGAAAATTGAAACCCCACGAATAATATTGAAACCACAGTATTTGAGTTATCTGCGAACGCACTCAATGATATCTATTTTTGAAACTGTGTAATCGCTCTAGAGTAACTCTAGGATCCCAAGTGAATACACCCATAATGTTAAAAATTCGAGTGAGTGAGTTGTTTTACGCCCGTGCAACGCTATATAGGTTATTCACAGGCGATGAACATGAAGAGGATGATAACATGAAATGATGATGATAAATGAAATATGGGGATGGGGTGGGAAACAAAGGAACGGTAAATTTTGAAGAACCACAGGAAAAGGGGAGAGGCGGAAAATTTAGCCTATGTGGTGCACTATTTGGCGGTCCACAAAGGGGACTTTTACGTGCATGAACCGTGGCATTCTCCACACACGTTGGCCCACTATGGTCAGCGGTCAGGGTTTCCCTATAATGGACCTGACAACCCCGCGGACGAGGGCCTACCTATTCAGCCACCTTGGATACACACTTGGTAGCTCTGTGGGCTGAGCAAAGAAACGTCAGAATCCAAAGACCCTCAGTCTCCTCTTGCGACAAGCTAGGCTCTACTGCAGGCCTATTCGTCACTCGGGCCCCGCATTTTGAGAAATCGAAGAATGTCACTCCATGTATTTTTTTGAAGAATTGTAAATAAAGTTAGATAGTTAGTTAGTTATTGCTTTACTCCAAAGCAGCACGATTTCAGCTATACCCGGGAGATGATCATAAAAATGGTTATACAATGAACATGAAATGATGATGAATTGGAGGAAATGGGGACACAAGCCCAATCGGGTAGGAGAGTTTTGACTGCCACTGGAAAAAGGAGTGATGGGTAGGGATGGGAAATTTAGCCTCCTGCATGGGGATCCTACGGTTCCTACTCTTACCGAAACCTGCAGCAGGGTTGTTTAAAGTGCGAGGAAGGCGACATTTTCCCCAACACGGTGCACCACTATGGTTTGCGGTCAGGTTTTCTGCATTATCGCCTGACGACCCCGCATCTCTCGATGTAAGGGCTGCCCCATTCAACCACCTCGGGCACACATCCCAGTCGCTTTGTGGGCAAAGCGGCCTGACCCGATGTCAGGTTTCTGAGAGCTCTTTAGTGGTATTTTACCAACAAGCTTAGCGCTGCTGCAGGCCAATTCACCACCCGGAACCCGCACGGGTTTGTAAATTAAGTGAGTGAGTGAGTTGGTGTTTTACGCCCGTGCAACGCTAGATAGGTTATTTACAGGCGATGAACATGAAGAGGATGATAACATGAAATGATGATGATAAATGAAATATGGGGATGGGGTGGGAAACAAAGGAACGGTAAATTTTGAAGAACCACAGGAAAAGGGGAGAGGCGGGTAGGGGCGGAAAATTTAGCCTATGTGGTGCACTACTTGGCGGTCCACAAAGGGGTCTTTTACGTGCATGAAGCGTGGCACTCTCCACACACGTTGGTCCACTATGGTCGGCGGTCAGGGTTTCCGTATTATAGACCTGACAACCCCCGCGGACGAGGGCCACCCTATTCAGCCACCTAGGGTACACACTTGGTCGCTCTGTGGGCTGACCACTGACCCGACGTCAGAATCCCAAGACCCTTAGTCGCCTCTTACGACAAGCTCTGCTGTGGGCCTATTCGCCACCCGGGCCCCGCACGGGATTTGTAAATAAAGCAAAAACAGTTTATTTCGTTCAAATAATATAGTTAAGTTACATTTTTCCTTATATCCGGACTTGTGTTGGTTAATAGAATCGCCTTGACAATATAAAAACGATTTCTGGCTTAAAATACAGGCTTAACTATTATTTTTGGACAGCATATTTAAGATCTGTGACAAATTTCACATCGAGTGACAATCTCTGATTTTTGCAAAGAGTGTTTTTTCACTTAGTATCAATAAACTTACGGGTAACAATATTTGGTTGCGACTTGCAGTTTCCCAGGCGTGATAGGAACAGGTTTGAGATGATTATTTACAATTTCCTGACAGAGAACAATGGATTTTGTTTCGCACATTACCCAGAGGCATATGCTACACTTGTGAAGCCTTCTGCAGAGGGGAGCGAAGAGGCTTTGAAAGCGAGGTTCGAGGTTCTTGCCTTTTTAAAAAGAACAGAGGCTCAATGGAAAGCAGGCTGGGATGCCCAAAGAAAATAAAAGGTGAGGTCACTAAGTCTGAGAAAGTAGGGACAAAGAGGGAGTACTCCCCAACCAGACCAGCCAATTTTGATTATCTTCAGCTGGAAGCTGTCACCATAGGGATGGGAATGACTATGGCCTTATTAAGTCTAGATGTTGAAATTTCAATCATCCATTTTGAGGTAGTAATCGCGGATCATGAAAGAGTCCAGGATGGTGGAACCACTGGTGAGGTTGATAACAGCCCTTGCTGGAAGAGCAGGTAGCACCCATCATCATTTCAATCACCAGGTAACAGGCACTGAGGAGAGAACAATTCGGGAAAAGAGGCTACTCACCCCAGAAGACTAAATAAGCAAGACCAGCTCAATAGAGGAGATGAGCCAAAGGCCTTTAAAGTTTAGGACTGTCAAAGTTCCAAATTCACCACTGAAAACGCCATCCACTTTTAACATACAGTTGGAACTCCAAGAGAGCACAAGGCAACAAGGCGAGACCACAAAGAAGGACAAGGACAACGTAAAGAACGGAAGACAGACAGAAAAGAGGACAAGGAGAAGGATAAAGGCAGTAATGGCACGATAGAAAAGAGGAGGCCTACAAAAAGACCACAAGCGACGAGAAGAAGCAGATTAAGAGGAACAAGATGGAGAAACACAGGAACGATGAACCAAGTTTGGAAGAAAACAGACTAAGGAAAGAGGACAAGGTCGAGAACACAGTAGTGGAGAAGAACAAGTGGGAGGAAGAACAACAGAATAAGGAACTAAGATTGGAGAAAAGCAAGGAGAAAGAGAATGTCGAGAATTCAGCAGTAAAAAACAAGACGGAAGAAAAGAAGCAGAGGTACCAATGGGGTATCCGAATGTCAAAAGTCCGAAAGGGCAGAGACAAAACCAGTAAACACCAACAAGAACGGGACAAAAACAGACATGTAAAACGTGGAAACACAAAATAACTGAATGTCAATCAACAACGCGAACTCCAGTCGAAACAAAAGTGACTCAGGTGCTCCGGAAGAGTAAACAGTTCCTGCTTGCTATAGCACACCCGTCGCATTGCCAATAGTCTATTCAGCGTGTCAAATCCGGTAAAGGAAGACAAAACAAAACCCTATGATAATCCAACATCTGCACTCATCTGAGAGATCGAAATCCCATATTTGTCTATAAGTGCATGATATCTTCCGTAAAATTTCTTAAGTGAAGACAACAACAGAGAGTGGTCAACGAAGATTGGTGGAAAACAGGCTAATGATAAAGGACAAGATGGAAGAAAAACACCTGGGTGATCAACGAAGATTGGTGGAAAACGGGCTTAGGATAGAGGACACTGAGGTTGTGGATGAGAACATGACTGAACATTGGGAGTACTCCAGTCAGAGAAAGGACGGACAAGGTCGAGGAAAGCGCAGCTGTAGTGACAGAACATCAGAAGAATGACGTGAGATTGATGAAAGATGATAGTAAAACTGCAGTGTCAGAAGACGAGATGGAGAAAACGGAGACCAACTTGGTGGATGAAACAGAAGATCACAGGAGAGAAGAAGAAGATCAGAGCTTGCAAATTACAGCGACACCTTGCTTTCAATCACCTGAGGAGGGAACACACCACCACCTTAGCCTTTGAGGAATGCCACTCTTCCCCTGTGCTAGAAGAGAGTGGTAGGAAGAGGATGTATGAAGTATTTGTTTTAATAACTAGACCAACTACCATCAAAGGGTACCAAAGGGATGGAGGATGATGACCACCGAGCAAAAACTGTTCCAGTGGAAGATGGCCAGCATAGCACTATAAATATATTCAAGAAAGCCAATGGCATGCAATAACAAAGAGGAGCTGCTAACGAGCTACAACTTCTTAACCCTCCAGGGAACGAAGTCTATGGTAAGCAGGGGCAGTCACTTAGTAACGGTTCAGTATAATCTCTACCAAACTTTGAAAGACATCATAAAAGGAAAAATGATGAACAGACTACCAGCTTGCTGATTACCTCGGAGAACTGTGTGGCGAACCAGGACAACACCATCCAGTAATCTCTGTTTGAAACTTACCGATCTGGGTATACTGTTAAGACTTTGGGATGATTCTGTGACAGAATAAATTTTACTATAAACGTATTTAAATCATAAAAAAGTAATTTACTTAAAATCAGGATAATTTGATTATTAAGTTGGGGGAATGTAAACAAAGCTATGTTAAAATGTAACTTAGAGGGGGAGGTGTTGTCATCATGAATTTATGAAATTTAGTGACTAGAGATGTCCATGGACTCTTATTGTTATATGTAGCATTACTGATTTTTGATGTGGATGATTTTTTAAGCATTTTAACATGTGTTTTGTGAACTTTCAATGCATTATTAATGATCAAGTTTGATTTTTACAAGTTTCATCATATTCTTGATAATTTTCTAAGTTAGAATAACTCGAACGCATATAAATAAAGACATTTTTTTATTCCCTCTGTATTGCAGAGTTTGTAGTGATACATTTTTGTCAATTTTTGCATTTTTTACATTTTCTAAGAAGAAACTCATATAGTTCCTTTAAGGGGGTTTGCTCCTGTATCTTAAAGTAAATAAAAATGGATAAAATTGCATCTTTTTTAAAGAATATGGACAAATGATCAAATTAAGCAAGAAAAATATGTAGATCCATGTGCTCGTTTTTATGCTATAAGCGATTATAATTTTGGCGGGAAATGCGTTCTCTCTAGATTTTTCATTACTTTTGCATTGCCACAGATTGGTATCTTTATACTATGTAAAATGTATGACAGAGTAAATAAAATTTCATAAAAAATTGAGAACTGCATATTTGGTGGACATATTTTTGAATAAGAAAAAGAAAATAGGGGGTTCATGTGCAAAAAAATTCAAGCAAAATAGATGGATAAATCCTGAGGATCTCGAAAATCTGACAAAAATCTCAAAAAATGAGGAGCAAACCTCCTTAACTCCATTTTTTAAAGTTATCATCCACTCTTGAGAGAGCTACACACTGATATTACAAGGTGTAATGATAGTTTTTACCTTACCTTTACTTGGGAGTTGTTTTTTTTTCAAATTTCCCAAAATTTGTATGCTATTTTTTACATTTTGAGAAGTCACGACAGTCATTTTTCTCTATTATCACATAACGTAGAACTCTATGACTTGTTGAATAGAAATTTCAAGAATTAATGTATGAAAACGCTATAGTTTCAACATTATTGTTGTTCATCTTCACATTGAACTTTGCACGGATTAACTTCATTTACAAGTTCTCACGGCGCCGCCATTATTTAGGGGAATGAAACATATTGTTTTTGACTTGAAAAGTTAGTTAGTTAGTTAGTTATTGCTTTACTCCCAAGCAGCACGATTTCGGCTATATCCAGGAGAAAAACATGAAAGTGGTGATACAATGAACATGAAATGATGATGAAGTGGAGGAAATGGGGACACACGGCCAATCGGGTAGGAGAGCTTTGACTGCCACTAGAAAAAAGGAGTGATGGGTAGGGACGGGAAATTTAGCCTCCTGCATGGGGATCTTACGGGTCCTCTTACCGAGACCTGCAGCAGGGTTCTTTAACGTGCGAGGAACGTGACATTTATCCCAACACGGTGCACCACTAAGGTTTTCGATCAGGTTTTCCGCATTATCGCTTGACGACCCCGCATCTCTCGATGTCAGGGCTGTCCCATTCAACAACCTTGGGCACACATCCCAGTCGCTTTGTGGGCAAAGCCGCCTGACCCGATGTCAGGTTTCTGAGTGCTCTTTAGTGGACTTTTACTGACAAGCTTAGCGCTGCTGTGGGCCTATTCGCCACCCGGAACCCGCAGGGGTCGGTAAAATTTAATCTTAAACACCTTTTCTTCTCTTGTTATTAAAGTATCTTTAACTTAAACCCTTTCGGGCACGAATGTTTACAATATTCAATTTATTAGTACGCAACTTGTACAGTAAATCTCCTACCACGTCGGACACCACTAATTTAAAAATAAACCAATACTGCCCTGTATAGTCGTTGGCCATACTCAAACAAAAGAACACCAAACAGTAGAAAAAGGAATCAACATCACTCCATAAACCTAAACTACAGAAATATCCAAGCTCGGAAGCCAAGGACTCATGCATTCTATTCCAAAAGATACGGAAAGCCATTACCGCCATGAAAAACGGCATCAAACATATCAAAAAGAAACCTAGATAGACAAACTAAAACTGATCCATGGTAAAACTCCATAAAATACAAAGAGTAAAACAACCGTAAATCACTTGTATATGACAGAGTACCGGGTGACTTACAGCTGTTAACTAGAAAAAAAATCTCCAGTCCAGTCTGACTTCATTTTGTTTACGGTTACCAGAGATGGCGAGAAGCGGGATGAGGCCGAAAGAGAATGCTACATAACTAATGTGATAATGCATATTAAGAAGATAACTAGAGAGGTATATTGTTCGAAAAGTCGACCGATAGATAGGAGGAAAGTTAGGAAAGAAAGCTCATACGGGGAAAGTGAACAAAGAACCAAGATTATACGGCCAGCGACAAGTACATGTTCCAGCATCTATACTCGACCTGTTAGAGTTCCAAGCCCATTATATAGTAATGTCAGTCAAAAAAATTAATTCCAATTTTCTATCAAATTAACTTAAAAAACATCAAATGCTCAAAAATCAATGCTCCTAGTTTTGAAAAATAATAAAAATCTTATGGTTGAAGCAAATACATGGCAAATAAAATATTTGAAAATTTCCAAAAAAAATAAAAAACTGTGTGATGGACTTAGGGAGATAATTCAACTTTATGTCAGCTAATTTAGGGAAGGGTCATTATTTATCAGCTGAGGGGGTTGGGTGATTTAAAAAAATTTCAACCCCCTCACTGATAACCATAAAAAAATTTCAACCCCCTCAGAAAATCTCAGGAAAAAATTTCGACCCCCCTCCGTTATAAAAAAAACATTTAATGCAGCATAGACAAAATTATTTTACAGGAACAATTTTATGCTTAATGATGTTTGATAATGGGAATTAGTTATATTTCTCATGGATTGGGAAACAAGCTTTTGGCTAATGTGAAACCCTCTCCATTTTGGACTTTGCGAGTGTGGTTTTAGCTGAGCAGCTCCCATAGAGCCTATTATTATAGAACTCTACAATAAGCTAATGGTCTTTAACGTGCATGGTGTATTGCTCTCCGTTGTAGAGACATGCAGTTGGAAAATTGACTCATAAAGTTTTCAGACCTGACGAGGATTCAACCACAAAACTTTTTAATATTCATCTTCATCATAATAGAGCATGACAATTGCGACAATTAATTGTACATGCCTATATTGTGTTAATTGTCAAGAAGAAAATCGTATATGCTTCAAATTGGTCCATGGTTTTGCAAATCTTATCTTAATAAATATGTGATGTCTTAGAAGAATATGTACAATTTTAGCTCAATATAGTTCCTAATTCCTATCAGACAGCATTTCAACTTATTGTGTTGTTGGGTAGAGTATACATAGTAAAACATTTAAGGTTATCAAAAAATGAATTTCTGAAAACGATCGGAATTTAAATGCAAAACCTACGAACAGGAATGCATGGCATACTCTTTAAAAAATGATATATTAAATTTCGACCCCGTCACTTGATGTAAGTAAATATTTTTAGACCCCCTCTATTTGGCATGAAATTTTTTTTCGACCCCCTCTAAAATCACCCAACCCCCTCAGCTGATAAATAATGACCATTCCCTAATACTAATTATTTTTCCTATAGTCTGTTTCTTTTCTAATTGCTGAATGCTGCTGATCCTGTTGGCTACCTGAAAGAGGATAATGATCTGTTTTAATAAATAATACTTTAAGGTTAGTGAGGACACCTGACCCCCCAAAAAATGCCGAATTATAATGTCTAATTTTTTGATATGTTATCATTAGGTATATACTTTTTCTTGTGTAAAAATATTGGACCCCCTTTCCAGGCTTGTTTTCCCAAAATTTAGGCTCAAAGTTTTCCCAAATTACTATAGATTATATAGGAAAGGCCAAATAATTAGCATAAAATCTTGTCGCAGAAAAAATCCACGAATTTATTTTTTATTTTTATTTGATAAAAATCAACGAAATACAATATATTTTGAAATAAAACAATAAAAACTGGGGGTCACCAGCTTACTTTTCTGTCTACAATACAAATCTTAGTAATTTTTTGGTCATTTTTCAAGTGGATTATCTCCCTTGTTTTATTTGAAAATTTTAATTTTGAAGGAATGGTTGTTTTATTTGTATTAAAATTAATTTATTTTTAATAAGTTTTGTTAAATGAAACTATTTGACACAAGTTTCAAGATATTTGTGACATTTGCACTTGTTTTTTTGCATTTGTAGCTGTTTTTGGTCACATGACAGGTGTCCTCACTAACCTTAATAGCAAATCTAGCTATATAAAATTGGTATATGCAAAGAGTATTTGGCACCAATTTCAGAAAGCCTTAAAACACTTAATATTTAATTTTTGGGCAGAAATAACTCAATGAGTTCATATCCAGAAATTTGATGCATTTTTAAAATTTGCACATATTTTAATATCAGGAACGGTTACGGTCCATCATTTTTTATAGAGGAACAATAGCAGCTTATGAATTACTGAATTAAAAAAATTAAAAAAATTATCAATAAATATGTGGTACAGACACGATTAGAATGTTAAATTTCAATTAACACACAAGTTTCAACAATTTGAGACCCCTCCTAACAATGTAGGCTTAAATTTGAAGGTTCCCTGTTCATTTAAAATTTCGAAGCGTAGCACTCTTCACAAAGCAGTATAAAGTCTTTGGAAAAATGGCTGATATTGTAGAAAGTCCAATATATATGTTGAAATAGCTGTAAACGCATGTAAACAAGGTTCGCAACTATTGATTTCTAGAGATTAATTAAAGTTAGTTAAACAAGACACAATAAGGCATACAAACATAATCTATAAACTGTAGGTTCCTCGGGCGTACAAAGATTCTTCACTTTGAGTTCAAAAGATTCAGAGAATTTTAATCATATTTGTTAAAATAAGTTTGTTTTTAACCGCCATGAAACTTTAGGAAGTTCATAAAAGGTTCTAATTTATATCTGTGACGGATGAGAACCGAATATTTTCTGTATTTTTAATACATGCTGTCATAGATCTGTATATTAAATAGATTTGCAAATTGGTGAAATCTCACAATATCTCATGCCAATAAACGAGATTTCATACAAAATGTACATCTTTATACCGTAATATCTCAAAAACCATTTAAGATTTTTACATGATTCTTTTTACAGCCATCCTTAAATGTTTTAAGATTTTACTTGTGTTAAAATAACTTCTATAACATTTGGCACTTTAGAGGAGTTTCAAAAGAGCCTATACTACCCTAGTTTTTATGAAAATAAAATATTTTACAAAATTTTCGTAAAGTTTTCACTTTAAATTGTCACAAAATCTTTATTTCTTAACCAAAAAAAATAAAATTTTCACACAGATATTCCTTAATCTTTTCTCTGTTTAATGCAATTTATTCTGATTAATTCCATAGAAAGGCATTGAAGTAGTTCAAAAAATAAACCAACTCTCATTTATCAACCAGTGATATTTTCACACATATACTGGACAATTAACAAGTTGCAAATCTATTTAATATACAGGTCTATGATGCTGTGAAAACAAGGCAATGCAAAGCAAGGGGGATTTAAAATGTCACGTGACTTATATTTCATTTGCATACATGAATATTAATTAGGCAAAGCACTGTTCATTTCTGGATATGTTATTCCTATTTCTTGATTGTTTATATGATATTTGAAAATCCCTCTTTTTGATATTTAATTGATGAAAAAAAAATACTTACAAAATTTTTAAAGTTCCATCCCTGATGTCATTACAAATTTCTTCAATTTTCAACTCCAATCTTTTTGTCCTTTTTGTTGTTTTTTCTGTTTCTCCTTTGTTGCTGTCCCAGTATTGTACCTATAAATAAATGCAAATATGATTAAGTTTGGCATATGAGAAAATGGATCCTTTTTGATCCTCAAAAACTAGATTTTATATGTGTTTCTAAAGTGAAACATACTTACCCATCAATATTACATATTGAATACGTTTCTTGCACTGGTAGTTACAATCGCAAAATACGGTGACTTAAAATTGACCTGACCTGAACTCACCTGGATAAACCAAGGTAAGAATCAGTTATATTTTTGCGTCTGATTGGTAGCACATACATCGCAAGCTCTTAAATTTAAGTTATTTCTTTTGAAATTTACTTACGAGTGTTTAGTCATCTTCTTTTCAATGGAAGATAGTGCTGATATCGATTATCATCTGTTACAATAGTAAAATTAGCATTTATTTGATATCTTGAGGTCAAAGGTCAACCTCATAGAGCGACCAAGTGTGTACCCTAGGTGGCTGAATAGGGTGGCCCTCGTCCGCGGGGGTTGTCAGGTCTATAATACGGAAACCCTGACCGCCGACCATAGTGGGCCAACGTGTGTGGAGAGTGCCACGCTTCATGCACGTAAAAGACCCCTTTGTGGACCGCCAAGTAGTGCACCACATAGGCTAAATTTTCCGCCACTACCCACCTCTCCCCTTTTCCTGTGGTTCTTCAAAATTTACCGGTCCTTTGTTTCCCATCCCACCCCCATATGTCATTCATGATCATCATTTCATGTTCATTTTATCACCCTTTTCATGTTCATCGCCTGTAAATAACCTATATAGCGTTGCACGGGCGTAAAACACCAACTCACTCCTTTTGCCTGTTTTCAATTAAATCTGTGTGTTCCTTTTCTCGCCTTTTCTTTTCCTCCAAAAACAATTTATTTTCAACTTTAGCAATTTTTCTAGCATTTTTGAAATGGGAATTTAAATCATCAGTGGACTCGGTTTGAAGCCATTGAAGTGTTTGGTTGTTTTTCAAACATAACTTCGCATATAATGTATATAATGATGTATTTGGTTATATGGTCTGCTGTCTGTCAACTTGAGCCATGAGACGCTCAAGTGCAATATTATTTGACGGACACGATACAGATTTTGCAGTTAAATCTTTATTTGGTTCATAATACTTTCCATTTGGCAAAAATTCAACAAAAAGTTTTTTTCAAATTTAAGTACTAATTTTGAAAGCATTGTTTTCAATGAAGATATACAAATCGATTTAACCACATCACTAGAAATTCTATATAAATCATCATCATCTCTTACGTGGTCTGAAACACATTCATCAAATATTACATATTTCGGACATAACATCTTGCTAACAGTTTCTTCAATGACAAGGTTTTTCAACTCATCATGCATTTTCCTATATTGAGATCCCATTTCTAATGAATTCATATTTGAAGAGGCATGCTTCATATACGGACGAGTAAATTTTACATAAATTAAAGATAGTGATTTTAAAATAGATGTAATAAAGGAGTTTTGTAACAATGTCAATACAGCAGCTTGAAGCAAGTTCAAAGAAGATTTAGATGACTTCAGGTATTCTATTATATGACTTCGCAACAAGAATGTGCCGTATGCATTATAAAATAAGGTATTGAAACGATTTCCATGGAAATTTTCAATATGGATAGTGTCAACATTTTTCATTTTCATATAATGTTTTATAAGCAAAGGATGACCAGATTTGTCATAATAAAATAGCTTGGAAACACAACGGATTAAGTTATGTACATAGGACTCTCCTTTTTTGACAAATACTTAATCTTGAGAAAAGTTATTACTTTTTTCAAACTCTTTACAGACAGTTTCACATTCTTCTGCAAATTGTAGCAATGGATGTACACTACACTGAAACGTTAAAATAACGGTATTGATACTTGCTGCATCATTTAATGATTCATTATTTATGACTTGTTGTTTATGTTCATTCAACAATCTATTCGTTTTCAGTTTCAGTTGCACCCCGTGCGGGTTCCGGGTGGCGAATAGGCCCGCAGCAGCGCTAAGCTTGTCGGTAAAAGTCCACTAAAGAGCGCTCAGAAACCTGACATCGGGTGAGGCCGCTTTGCCCACAAAGTGACTGGGATGTGTGCCCCAGGTGGTTGAATGGGGCAGCCCTGACATCGAGAGATGCGGGGTCGTCAGGCGATAATGCGGAAAACCTGACCGCAAACCATAGTGGTGCACCGTGTTGGGAAAAATGTCACGTTCCTCGCACGTTAAAGAATCCTGCTGCAGGTCTCGGTAAGAGTAGGACCCGTAGGATCCCCATGCAGGAGGCAAAATTTCCCGTCCCTACCCATCACCCCTTTTTCCAGTGGCAGTCAAAACTCTCCTACCCGATTGGCCTTGTGTCCCCATTTCCTCCACTTCATCATCATTTCATGTTCATTGCATCACCACTTTCATGTTCATCTCCCGGATATAGTCGAAATCGTGCTGCTTGGGAGTAAAACAACAACTAACTAACTAACAAAATTCAGTTCCGTTGCACTACGATCTGTCATAGATGTTGTTATCTTTGTTATAACATTACATGTTTCTTCCGAGCTTACTTTGTCCAGCATACTGAGTGTACAATAAGTATATTGTTCTGCAGTCCCTCGACCTAATTCCTTAATACCTTATGTAAATTCTTTATTTTCATTATTTAATTTTACACCATAATAATGATGCCCTTTTTAGTAGTTGCATCTCTTTGAATACAAATGTAATCTGAAGATGCTAATTCTGATGAAATATGAATATTAGATAATGCCAGAGCCTCCTTGGTTATGTTCGATATTGTCGTTTCTGATGGATTTTTTGTAATCTTTGTCCGGTAAAAATATGGACAATTTCTAGTATAAAACTAGAAATATTTTGACGTGGAACATTCAGCTATACACATTTGCATACAGCAAATCGTATTTTATCACAGTATGGTGACCCTTTTTCCTCTAATGTTACATGTATGTCATTATTATTATTATTATTATCAAGTTCCCTCCTTTCCTCTAACTCCAAAAACTGGTTTTGCCAATATTGAACTTCATCTTTTAAAGAAGCAATGACTGCATTTTTTAGTTCACATTGCACGCTGGTGTTTTGAAGTGGTGAACAATCTGTCTGAACATGGGTTGATTTAAAAGCTACCTTTTTAGATAACATTTTGCGTTTCAGATTATCGATGGACATTGTTTTTAGCTCACCTGGACCGAAGGTCTATGTGAGCTATTGCCATCACTTGGCGTACGTCGTCGTCGTCCGTCGTTAACTTTTCTTTGAAAATCTTCTCCTCTGAAACGACTAAAGCGATTGCTTTGAAACTTTGTACACCTCATCTATGGGATGTCCTCTACCAAGATTGCACATATGGTGACCGCCGTCCAAACAACATGGCTGCTGTTACTAAAAATAGATCAGGGGGGTCAGACTACTGTCTTTGGCTTTTAAATCAAAAAGTATAAGAGATAGATGAAATCTGATGCCACGCTACTCACGGCTGACAAGCAAATTGTTAACACAGGGGTACGTTGCTCCCAGGTTGTTGTCATCAAGAAATTTTACGGACGACATCACGTGCTTGTATACAAATACGGGATTTCTATCTCTCAGATGAGCACAGATGTTGGTTTGACATAGAGTTTTGTAATGTCATCCTTTCCGGATTTGACCAACACTTAATCGATCTTTGGCAACGTGACGGGTGTGCTATAGCAAGCAGGAACTGCTTACTCTTCCGGAGCACCTGAGTTCACTCTCGTTTCGACTTGAGTTCGCGTTGCTGAATGCGGTTTTGTTGTTATGTGTGTTTGTGTTTTATGTTGTTATGTGGTTTGTTTTGTTGTGATGATTTTTGTCTGCCAGTTTTGTCTTTGTCTTTACGGTTTTATGATACTGATTACCCCTTTGGTACACCTTTACTGCTTCAGCATCAAAAGCTCTACAAAAGTCTTCATTGAGTCGAAGTTGTCAGATGACCCCTTATAGGAGTTATGGCCCCTTAAAGGTGAAAAATAGCTTTTTTTCATGTTTTTGGCCTATAGAATGAAAACTATTACAGATAGAGAAAAGTTGTTGCTTGCTTAAATGTTCAGCTCATTTAGCTCTACAAAAGTCGCCATAGGGTCGAAGTTGTCAGATGACCCCTTATAGGGGTTACAGCCCCCAAAATAATGTTTTTTTTCATATTTCGGCCTATGGAATGAAAACTATAGCAGATAGAGAGAAGCTGTTGCTTGCTTAAATGTTCTGCTCGTTAAGTTCTACAAAAGTCTCCATAGGATCGAAGTTGTCAGATAACCCCTTATAGGGGTAACGGCCCCTAAAATAACGTTTTTTCATGTTTTTGGCCTATAGAATTAAAACTATAGCAGATAGAGAAAAGCTTGTTGCTTGCTTAAATGTTCGGTTCATTCAGCTCTTCAAAAGTTTTCATAGGGTCGAAGTTGTCAGATAACCCCTTATAGTGGTTATGGTCCCTAAAATGTATAAGGTTGACTCAAGACCAGGTGAGCAATTCAGGCTCCTGGGAGCCTCTTGTTTTTTTATAGTTTGGTTTGCCCTTGAAAGTTGTATGCTCATTACATGTTTTTTCTTCTTTAACATTGCATCTTCATTTTTCAACATACTGATATTCTGCATATGGTTACTGAATACATCAATTTTATAGGAAGATGGCTGAACAGCTCTTGAACTCAACGATACCTTAGGAAGGTTAAATTTAGTATTTTGAAATGCCTCAATACTTTCGTCTTTTGTCAGGGATTTTGATAAATTCAGTGTACGCAGTTTTCTATTGATAGGTTTGACACGTTTCATTCGACTGTTTTGATAAACCAATATTTTGTCCACTTAAAGTATAGAACAAATCCAATGATGGAAGATCCGATTACTTCCTGAACGAAAATAAAGGTTTTTACTCATATTGTGCAATTCAAGAGCGCATCTGTTACTGAATGTGTCAGAGGATGTGATTGGACATGGAGGAAAATGTGACATCATCAAAAAATATTTACCAGTACCAAATTCTGAATGATTTACTGAAAATTATAGGAATCCTATTTTAACTGAAAGCAAATAATAAAAAGCTTAAAAGGAAAGAAAATAGTCAAACAAATTACTAAAGTCAAACAAATGAAAAGGAAAAGTTTAAAACCATAAATACCAACCTTATATTTGGTACTGGATAAACATTTAATCAGTGGTGTGTTAACAACAATAGTAAGTTAGCAAGGACCTAAAAAATATATATACCTTTCATACAAAACCTTTCTCTCAGTCTTTTGTAGTAAGAATGAAATCATTACAAGTCCTAATGTAATCCTCTTCTATTATTTTTTGTATTTTTAAAATTTCTTTTATAATGAAAGAAGCAATAAGAAAACACAAAACACAAAAACAACCGATTATCAATTGAAAACAAGAACTCAAGTGAAACTGTATTAATCAATGTTTTAATAGACTATTTTGAATAAGCAATGTTTTAATATTATCATGATAATTGTATTAATATGATGATTATATTCTTCATTCATAAATGTAACAAAAAATAAAAACGTAAAGATAAATATTTTATAAATTTTGAGGATTTAAATTTATAAATACAAGTTTAAATATTTTCTCAAATTCAACAATCAGAATCTGAAGTTATAGTTTTTGCTATAGCACTTGTACATGTTCTTTTCTTTAACGGGTAAGAAAAATGTTATTAGAAGTTAAAGGCTGGATCCATAGCAGGCTGCTTTCTTTTTTCGTTACGTTTTAATATCCTTTCCGATGCAGACGAAGACGAACAATTGGGAATCTTTAGACTAAATTTCAAAGTAGATTCTGAAGCATCTGATGTATTGCTACTCTGAGTTTCATCTTTATCCTTACAGGAATTGGAATAAAGATCCCTAGAATTGTCAACAGTTGTGTCATCAGTGGTACATAAGCTCTTTGACATGGTTGAACATCCAGTTTTTGAATAGTTTAACTTTGGTTCAGTTATGTTTTCCAAACAATTCATAGGAGAAATGATTGCATATTCTCCATAAATGAATCTATGCATTATAGCATTGAAGAATACTGGGAGATTCGGACATATTTTATAAAAATCAGGAACTTGTATTTGTATGATTTCATTCTGTCTTGAAGTTAGAGTGATTTTTCTTTTATTTTCCATTTTCTAAAATACAATTCATCACAACATTGAAATCACAAAAAAAAAATACATAGAATGTTCTCTAACAGTGAAAACATACACCATTAATTTAATGTGTAAGGCTCCAACGGTGATTTTAAAATAAACAGGTCAAAGTTTAAAGTCATCATGTGACACAAAGTTCAACAGATGTTAATCTTTTTTTCTTTACTTGTAACTATGTATTACTGTGTGCTTTAGTTAGTTTTATCATAGACCTGTATATACAGGTCTATGGTTTTATATCTGTGTATGTTTATGTGTCACAAACTGTATAAAAGTTTAATGACAATAAATATTCGTATTCGTATTCGTGAATGTATATGCCTATTGTGAATTTTTATGAATAAATTTACTTACAGTTTTTCAGATCAGATCTGTAGCAGCTATATTTGTTCTATTCAACAGACAAAAAGATTTTACTTGGAAATGAAGAACTGGCTTAAAAATCTAAAATGCAAAACATATGAGTTTAAGTTGTTGTTTTAATCTTGAAATATTTACACCTTCAAAATCTTAAAATTAAAACTAGTGAAAGCTTTTTAAGTGCAATAAAACGGATGTTTCCCCTTCCATAGATTCAAGTAGAAAAGTAAAGTTGAATCAATTCTTCTCAATTGCATAAATAATTTGTCAAATATAAAAGCTCTATGGAAAATAATAAGAAAGTTGTGACCTATATGTAAAATTAGGTGTCCCGTGCGGGGCCTGGGTGGCGAATAGGCCCGCAGCAGAGCCTAGCTTGTCGTAAGAGGCGACCCCACCCCATATTTCATTTATCATCATCATTTCATGTTCATTTATCATCCTTTTCATGTTCATCGCCTGTAAATAACCTATATAGCGTTGCACGGGCGTAAAACACCAACTCACTCACTGTATAATTAGGTCAAAGGTCAATGTCATATGAAGGTCAATGTGGTACAAGACACATCGTATCACGAAGATACATCAAATATCACAGATGTATGCAAACAGGATATGGAAGTTTTGACCGGTATGTAAATTCAACATTAATTTGACCTAGAGGTCAAAGATCACATGGAGGTCATTATGGAACACGAAACATTGTGTCATGGTGATACATTATCATGTAAAATATCATAATTCAAAGCAAAAAAAAAGTTATAGCCTGTAAATGTTATTTGTAATTTGAACTTTTGTAAAAGGTCAAGGTCATCTAAGGGGTTATTTTGTTATGAAAATTAATTGTTCATCAACAGCATCATAATGTCATACTTTAAAAAATAACTTTTACCTTAAAAGTTGAATTTTTGTGTATGGGTCACAACATGAAGATGTTCATCAATTCAACATGATCAAGGTAGAAAAGTCTGCATAAATGTACCCTGTTTCATAAAAAGATAAAACATAATTTTTTTTCTAAATAAAATTGCATACAGTTTTATATGAAAATTTAAATTGAATAGAATACTCACAGTCATATCATGGTTCAAATTTCATTAATTGCATGAATGTGCTCATACATCTGATGGTTTTTGTGTGTTTTCTGTTTGTTGAAAATAGTTGTTTTTTTTTGCCACAAATAAATCTTAAAAGAAGTAATAATTTCGTGCCTCACTTTGCTCTGCAAAATTTACCCCAAAAACATATTAAGACCCCTTAACGTGAAATCCTTGATCCGATCATGTTACCCCCTGTCGTCACCATCGATAAAAAATCTGTCTCACACCCAATTTTATTTTCCAAAATTTATAAAAAGAATTTAGTTTTTGATATCAAAGTATGTTTATAAAATATATATGCTTATATGTTAACGAAAGTTAACACCAAGAAAGTAAACCTATATATGGCTCAAATAAACTGAACTGGAACATCAATGTAAAGGTCAAAAGATGGGATGCAATTGTGCTAAAATACAGGGGCATATGCATACCAATTCAGTTTCATCAACCTAAGACTTAATTAATTTAATCATGCATGCATATATATTGAATAATTTTTCTACATTTGTTCATTTGTAACAGTTTGTTTCATACATTTTATAAAATTGAAATAAAGGTAATAAGGTAATTGAAAGTGATAGTATTTAAATCATGTGTTTTAATACCCTAAGGCTTAATGTCTTAATATCAAATAGTCATGACAATAGGTTATCACAATTCAGTAATTTACAGTAACCAACCATGTATTCTAAGGTTTTTTAGAACTGACTTGATATGAGAAAAGTTCAGATGGAAAAAATTGAACTTTGTTTAAAAAGAGCAAATGAAAATAATTCACCAGGCATGTCAGGACTTCAGAACTTCATGTATGGCAGTCTCTTTTATATTGCATATAATTATATATTTCAAATACTAGTAGGACAACACAAAGGATTGCATTTTTTTAATTAAGAGTATGGATTATCTTTATGTGACTGTGAATTACAAATATTAGAAAGCAACTCTTTTAATTCTCAGTTACTTTTTCTGGAACACTTAACCTTTATTGAAACTGACTTAACAATGCTGCATAATTATTTGTCTATTGTGATGACCACAAATGGCCTTAAATACTGACGCATACATAAATCTACATGATACTGAGTAGTGTCTTCATCATCCGATCAATCAGTATGGTAAGGAATTAAGTAATTGTGAAGCAGTAAAAGGTTGCAAAACAGGGAATACAAACCTAGCAAATGCAAAAACAATCTGACATCAACTGACAACACAAACTTTTAAATAGAAGAGGGAGTGAACTTAGGTGTTCTACAAGACTGGACGAATAAGGCTATGCTAGCATTGTCTGAGCATACACCCAACTGGATCAACATTGTTTTTTTTATAATGGCTAATAAAGCAAAACACATAGCCTTTCTCCTATTTTGTAGGTTCTGACAATCTGACTTGGTTAAATATCTCATATATCTTGAGCGCTACATTGGACAATTTATGGTGTATGGACCTGCTATAAGTTTTTTTCTTCAAATCTGATGTACAATATTACAAACTTGGTCACACTAAGCTTAAGTTTGTAATATCAAACAATTTTTTGGAACAATATTTTTCTAAAGACTATACTCTCAAGGGAGATCATTGTGAGATTTATATTTTGTCTCACAAAATCTCATTCCAATATCCTATTGAGTAACAATATTATGAACCATATTTGGAACATTGTGAAAAATAACGAGCGCTTGTCAACTCAAAAATATGTACCAAATTATGCAGCAGTACTGAAGGAATTACTGTTATTAACTTTCACATGTCAAAATACTTTTAAAAAGAAGCGGCGATATAGCAGTTTATTTTGTTTGGTGAGTTAGTGAGTGAGTTGGTGTTTTACGCCCGTGCAACGCTATATAGGTTATTTACAGGCGATGAACATGAAAAGGATGATAAAATGAACATGAAATGATGATGATAAATGTAATATGGGGATGGGGTGGGAACCACAGGAAAAGGGGAGAGGTGGGTAGGGGCGAAAATTTAGCCTATGTGGTGCACTACTTGGCGGTCCACAAAGGGGTCTTTTTACGTGCATGAAGCGTGGCACTCTTCACACACGTTGGCCCACTATGGTCGGCGGTCAGGGTTTCCGTATTATAGACCTGACAACCCCCGCGGACGAGGGCTACCCTATTCAGCCACCTAGGGTACACACTTGGTCGCTCTGTGAGCTGAGCACTGACCCAACGTCAGAATCCCAAGACCCTTAGTCGCCTCTTACGACAAGCTAGGCTCTGCTGCGGGCCTATTTTCCACCCGGGCCCCGCACGGGACTATTTTGTTTGGAAATCCAAATTTAATGGCCTTGACTTTACCGGAAGCACAGATTTATTTTACAAATTATAAAATCGGGAACAAAAGACGGGCTTCATTGATGTAACTACACTATATAACTACCTGTACGGAAGGAACAGCCAGAAGTTGTTGAAGGTGAAAGTTCCTCAAGTTCTTCCAGCTCATTCCCATTAACCACTTCCTCCTTATCTCTATAAGTCCCTGGAATGAAGTTATGACTGTAGAAGTACCTTGACCCCTATGTATACAGCTGACCTTATAGACAATGAAACAAGAGATAGAGGTAGCAATGCAGACGTAATTATTGATTCAGACATATCAGAGGATATATCAGTGATTGACAACAGCAGTAATCCTATCTTAAGTTCTGTGTGGTGAGGTCAGCTTTGAAGTCTTGCCACGAAGTTCAAGAAGGAGTCACTCTAAACGTTGGAGGTAGTATCATTCAGACAAGTTGATTTTCCATAAGAGCTGATCCTTCCATGATCTTTGTCCTTATGTTACTTCCTCAGTCACCATTCAGTAATACGTACTTGTTCGATGGAGATTCCACCCATTTCATGATAGTTTTAAATTACCTCAGGAATGGAGGCGTTTTGGAACTAAACACCCAGAGCCTAACGTTACTTACAGAATTGGTAATTGAAACTAAATACTGCAAAATCTTTGGATTGAGAGATGTAATTAAAAGGCGTCTGGAGATCGATTAGGAACAGTGTCTCAATAAAGTTGATAACAAAATAACTTGGAGGATCAATGTCCAAGAGACTTGAGTTGAGTTGGTGTTTTACGCCAGTGCAACGATATATAAGTTACGGTATTTACAGGCGATGAACATTAAAAGAATGATAAAATGAACATGAATGAAATATGGTGGCGGGGAGGGACACGAAGGAACAGTAAATTTTGAAGAACAAAAGGATAAAGGGAAGAGGTGGGTAGGGGCGGAGAATTTAGCTTATGTGATGTCCACAAAGGGGTTTATGACACCTGGTCGCTCTGGGATGAGCACTCGCCCGACATCAGAATTCCAAGACCCTTAGTCGCCTCTTACATCTCTTACAACACGCTAGGCACTGCTGCGGGCCTACTCGCCTTCCCGGCCCCGCAATGTCAATGTCCAAGAGAAGACTATGGGAAGTTACGACTGTTTTTTTTTAATTATTTAAAACTTGTTGAATCTTTTATTGTTGTATATCTTGTTGAATATATAGAATGATTTATTGGTTGTGCCTATCTTTATAATGAGTGAAGATTTACACATAAAAAGAGTGAAAACTACAAAAGTAATGATACCAATGTTACCTTACAACAATGATTGTTGAGACACATTTGCTACTTTTAGTACTTTTAGATGTTTGTCGTCCCGTGCGGGGCCCGGGAGGCGAATAGGCCCGCAGCAGCGCTAAGCTTGTCGGTAAAAGTCCACTAAAGAGCGCTCAGAAACCTGACATCGGGGTCAGGCCGCTTTGCCCACAAAGCGACTGGGATGTGTGCCCCAGGTGGTTGAATGGGGCAGCCCTGACATCGAGAGATGCGGGGTCGTCAGGCGATAATGCGGAAAACCTGACCGCAAACCTTGGTGGTGCACCGTGTTGGGAAAAATGTCACGTTCCTCGCACGTTAAAGAACCCTGCTGCAGGTCTCGGTAAGAGTAGGACCCGTAGGATCCCCATGCAGGAGGCGAAATTTCCCGTCCCTACCCATCACTCCTTTTTCCAGTGGCAGTCAAAACTCTCCTCCCCGATTGGCCTTGTGTCCCCATTTCCTCCACTTCATCATCATTTCATGTTCATTGTATCATCACTTTCATGTTCATCTCCCGGATATAGCCGAGATCGTGCTGCTTGGGAGTAAAGCAATAGCTAACTAACTAACTAACAGATTTACGGAATCCTCTGGATGAAGAAAATGTTACACGTATCTTGTTATTTTGCAGATTTTAACACTAAAATAAAGTCTAATGCTAAAACTGGGAAAAAGTCAGAGAAAATCTTTTCCCGCAAAATACAAAATAAAACTGTTACTAACAACGCAAACTCAAGTCGAAAAGAGAGTGGACTCAGAACTCCCGAAGTGTAACAGTTCTTCCCTGTTGCAATTCACCCGTGGAGTTGCTAGTGATCTACTCAGTGTGTCAAAATCAGTATAAAAGATCAATGACAAACAAACATTGCACTTAAAATATTACATTGGTTTATGAGCTGCTCATGATGTCTTCCATAAAACTTCTTAAGTTAAGACAACAAACATACAATTATGTGTAAACAATTACGAATTACATGATTGTATCGAAAATCATTGAATTCATTAATTACAAAATTTTATGCGCATGAACTGGACACGATTATTCTTTTTACTGAAAATGCAACATAGGACAATTGTTACTAACGATTATGACACTTCTTTATTTGTATTTGAAAATTGCTTGCAAAATTTATATGCATTTGATGAATATTCATCTTTAATATCAGACCATCAGAAACCAAAAGGAATAACTATAAACTCAATCATCTGACATAAGTATAGCTAAAGTTCTCTCAAAAATGTTGATTCCAAAGTCTACAGATTCAGAGTCTGGAGGACATTCTGTAAAAAGTCTGGTAACAACACGCTCACTCAATGTCTTAATAACGCATCAAGGATGGACGATGGTCTACCAGTTGTTCTGCATCGTAATCAAGCTCTCCTTCTATGTCGTCAACAGTTGTTTGTGGTGTTGGAGCATTGCTAGCACCTGCAGTAAAAAGCCTCAAGGGTGAAGAATTTACTGTTCGAATACGATGATTATTCCATGCATCGCGCCACACACTAAGATTGGAATTGATTCTTTGAAGGTAGACATAATATAAAGCAATAATATGCATTTCATTAAAAGGGTCAAGAATTGATTGATCCTCCATGAAATAAAACAAATCATAGAAAAATAAAATAACCCCCTCAAACATGTTTCGAAATAACCTCTATGCGCTGATTACCAGTACTTTTACCAACAATCATACTTGACTTGTTTTTGTGAACTGAAATCATGTCTTTAGCAGCTTTGAGGTTTTCCATTCCTTGGTCTGAACGCATTTTCATTTGTGTACCATAATCTTGCAGACTTGACTGAAAACATGAAAATGTTGTTTCGGTTCTATTGTTATCAACGCACCTTAAATACACAATGAATCTACTAAAACCATCGATGCCACCAGCAATAATGAAGTTCCATCTTATTAATTTGTGATTTGTGTCTATATGCAAGACATGGTTTGTGGCGGCAACATTATAAACTTGTCTATGCAGCCTTCTTTTCTTTCGATCCTGGATGCCATCGTTATCAACTCGAGCAAGGGCATTCCGTAAGCAAGATCTAGCCATCTGTAAAAAATATCATTTTATTGTTTTTATTGGTTTTTATCGGTAAAATACCAATTTACGTGTTCATTATGTAAACAAGAGGGTCCCGTGCGGGGCCCGGGAGGCGAATAGGCCCGCAGCAGCGCTAAGCTTGTCGGTAAAAGTCCACTAAAGAGCGCTCAGAAACCTGACATCGGGGTCAGGCCGCTTTGCCCACAAAGCGACTGGGATGTGTGCCCCAGGTGGTTGAATGGGGCAGCCCTGACATCGAGAGATGCGGGGTCGTCAGGCGATAATGCGGAAAACCTGACCGCAAACCATAGTGGTGCACCGTGTTGGGAAAAATGTCACGTTCCTCGCACGTTAAAGAACCCTGCTGCAGGTCTCGGTAAGAGTAGGACCCGTAGGATCCCCATGCAGGAGGCTAAATTTCCCGTCCCTACCCATCACTCCTTTTTCCAGTGGCAGTCAAAACTCTCCTACCCGATTGGCCTTGTGTCCCCATTTCCTCCACTTCATCATCATTCATGTTCATTGTGTCACCACTTTCATGTTCATCTCCCGGATATGGCCGAAATCGCGCTGCTTGGGAGTAAAGCAATAACGAACTAACTAACATTATGTAAACAAGAGGCCCCCAGGAGCCTGAATCGCTCAGCTGACTGAAATGCCTGAATAACAAACTATTTGACTTTAAAAGGGTCATACGTTTAATAAGGGATTATTTGACAAGATGGTTTAATTGCATAGAATAAAGTAAAGAGTTCAATTACGTGAATAATTTAGCAATAGGGCTTTCCATTTTTTTCTATAGCTATATTCTAAAGGAAATGCTAGTATATGAAAATTGCTAATTTGACGTAAAACTGCCAAAAGAATTGGTCTGGCAGCGCTGACCCTTTTACAAAGTTTGTAGATCTTGATGTGCGTAACAAGCTGCAATTTTACATTTGTATAGTGTTTAAAATAATTGACTTAATAAGATGTGGTCTATATATTTGCATTGTCTAGAGACTTTGGGTCTATATTTTGAACCTTCAGGAGATTTTGGTCATATATATGTTTGCAGAAAAGTATTACAAAGTGTGGTAATAAAAATTGGCTAAATCAAACTTGCATTGCATTATCATTAATAAATTTCGGATAATTCCGGGTAAATTTTAAGCTTCGTGAATGATTTCGGGTTATTATTTTTAACTTTGTGGATAATTTCTAGTCAAAAAATTTGCCTGGCCTGGATAATCTCCGGTAATAGTTTGAATAAGGTATTTTCATATTCAAGTTACCCCCCACCCCCGGAGCTAATAGGCCATCAACGGGTGAAATAGACGATTAAGAGGTACGCGACATAACTAACAAAGAAACGGCAATTTAAAAAATCACAATGGAAAACAGTCAGTAGTCTTCAACATGACCAGAGGTCACTGCTCGCTGTCTTGCATTGGCCCAAAATTAAAAATTAAAACAAATCCCTAAGCCACGCATGTAATTTAGATAAAAAAACGCAGACGATACCTTTATTCCTTTGTTTGCTACCAACTGTCTTAACATTGTTTCGCCACATCCTGGAAATTCAAATATAATGTCTTCTAAGACGCTGTCCAAATCGTCATTTTCAATATCTGTAAATAAGCAGGATTCCAAACCATACTTTGTCATTCGGCGATAAATAGTTCTTTCCGAAACGGACAACAAGTTGCTAATGGATTTAATGGTAAACCCACAATCTAACAGATTTTCAAGGATATTTTCTGATATTTCATATGTCCTTGAACTACCAGGCTTTAGATGTACCTGATTTCCAAAGTGTATGCAGCGAACGCGTAATTTCATCATATCTGACGAGTTAACCAGTCCTAAACACTGTAGCTCATATCTACTAAGTTTGCAAACAATGCTAGGAGTGATGTTCTCTTCCTCAAATCGTTTGTAAAGGTGTTCTAAACGTAATTCTTAAAAAATTTCCTCCATTGCATTGGCCATTTTATTCCAAATGGCGGTTTGAGAAAACACAGGAAACATAGTATTATGGTGAATAATAATTCATATCATGTAATGAAGGTTTCATATCATGTAATGGAAGTACATATCATGTAATGTAGGTTTAATATCATGTAATGCAGTATGCACATCATGTAATGAATGTTTCATATCATGTATTGAAATTTAATATCTTGTAATTAAGTTTTCATATCATGAAATGAAAGTTTAATATCATGTAATGAAAGTATCATATCATGTAATGGAAGTTTCACATCATGTAATGAAGGTTTAATATCATGTAATACAGTATGTACATCATGTAACGCAGTATGAATATCATGTAATGCAGTATGCATATAATGTAATGAATGTTTCATATCATGAATTGAAATTTAATATCTTGTAATTAAGTTTTCATATCATAAATGGCCCTCGTCCGCGGGGGTTGTCAGGTCTATAATACGGAAACCCTGACCGCCGACCATAGTGGGCCAACGTGTGTGGAGAGTGCCACGCTTCATGCACGTAAAAGACCCCTTTGTGGACCGCCAAGTAGTGCACCACACAGGCTAAATTTTCCGCCCCTACCCACCTCTCCCCTTTTCCTGTGGTTCTTCAAAATTACCGGTCCTTTGTGTCCCACCCCATTCCCATTTTTCATCATCATTTCATGTTCATTGTATCATCCTTTTCATGTTCATCGCCTGTAAATAACCTATATAGCGTTGCACGGGCGTAAAACACCAACTCACTCACTCACTCACTCACTCAAAGATCTTCTTCTCTGAAACCACTGAAGGGATTGCATTGATACTTGGTATACATGATCATTAGGATGTCCTCTACCAAGTTTGTGAATTATATACATGTCAACCAACCAACATGGCCGCCGTTGCTAAAAATAGAACAGGGGGGTCAGACCATTGTTTTTGGCTTATAACTCAAAAAGTATAGAGATAGAGAAAATCCGAAGCAACCTTCCTTGTTCAGCATCAAAAGCTCTACGAATCTCTCCATTGAGTCGAAGTTGTGAAACGACTCCTTATAGGAGTTATTGCCATTTAATCATCAAAATTGACAATTTTTGCAGTTTTTGGACGATATCTTGAAAGCCGTTAGAGCTAGAGGAAAAGTTAGCATATCAGAATTGTTAAGCTCATTGAGATCTACAAAAATGATTTTCAGGGTCTAAATTGTCAGATCAGCCGTTTAAGAGTTATTCCCCTTTAACTGTTTTTATACCCCGCCACACGAAGTGGCAGGGTATTATGTTATACCCTCAGTTTTTTTTCGGTGTCTGTCCGTCCGTCCGTCTGTCCGTCCCCCGAAGGTTTCCGACCAATAACTTGAAAACGCGTTAAAGGATTTTAATGATATTTTGCACAGCTGTTAAGTACAATAAAATACAGGTCAAGTTCGATTTCCAGCATGATGCAAAAAACAGTTTTCGAGATAGGCTACTTTGAAAAATCAAATTTCATGAAATTTTGAGTTTCTGACCAATAACTTGAAAACGCGTCAAAGGATTAAAATGATATTTTGCACAGCTGTATAGTACAATAAAATACAGGTCAAGTTCGATTTCCAGCATGATCCAAAAAATAGTTTTTGAGATAGGCCACTTTGAAAAATCAAATTTCATGAAATTTTTACTTTCCGACCAATAACTTAAAAAAACACGTCAAAGGATTTCAATGATATTTTGCTCAGCTGTTTAGTACAATAAAATACAGGTCAAGTTCGATTTCCAGCATGATCCAAAAAACAGTTTTTGAGATAGGCCACTTTGAAAAATCAAATTTTATGAAATTTTGAATTTCCGACCAATACCTTGAAAACGCGTCATGTGATTCAATTGATATTTTGTACAGCTATTCAGTACAAATAAAATACAGGTCAAGTTTAATTTCCAGCATGATCCGAAAAACAGTTTTCGAGATAGGCCACTTTGAAATCAAATTTTATGAATTTTTGATATTATAACGTGGCGGGGTATCATTTAATGTCCCATTACATGCCCTATTTTTTTTCTATTAATTTACACTGATTTTTAAAAATCTTCTCTAAAACCACTGAAGGGATTGCATTGATACTTGGTATACATGATCTTTAGGATGTCCTCTACCAAGTTTGTGAATTATATACATGTCGACCAACCAACATGGCCGGCGTTGCTAAAAATAGAACAGGGGGGTTGGCTTATAACTCAAAAAGTATTTGAGATAAAGAAAATCGGAAGCAAATTTTCTTGTTTAGCATCAAAAGGTCCTTTCAGGAGTTGTTGCCCTTTAACTGTTTTTTCTATTTATTTAAACTGATTTCCAAAAATCTTCTCTGAAACCACTGAAAGGATTGTTTTGCAACTTTGTATACTTGAATGTTTGTGAAATTTATTCAAACTTTGGCATAAGAAATCAGGTGAGCAATTCAGGCTCCTGGGAGCCTCTAGTTTTTTTTTTAATTAGTTGGAATATTAATTTCAAAACTGCTTTGTCCTTGCTAAGAGTACTCTTCAGGCTGTTTAATGTGCAGTGATTCTGATATTTATTTTTACTAGAACTTTGTTTACATTTCAGAAATTTTCAACATTACATCAACACATTTTGATTTTAAAATGTTGCTTATCAAAGTTTGTTCTATTACCAAATATGTTTTTTTTTGGTATGACTGATCTTCTGAATCACTGTCAGCGACTATCACGAAGTTTTATTTACATGTAAAACAATGTCCCGTGCGGGGCCCGGGTGGCAAATAGGCCTGCAGCAGAGCCTAAGCTTGTCGTAAGAGGCGACTAAGGGTCTTGGGATTCTGACGTCGGGTCAGTGCTCAGCCCACAGAGCGACCAAGTGTGTACCCTATGTGGCTGATTAGGGTGGCCCTCGTCCGCGGGGGTTGGCAGGTCTATAATACGGAAACCCTGACCGCCGACCATAGTCGGCCAATTTGTGTGGAGAGTGCCACGCTTCATGCACGTAAAAGACCCCTTTGTGGACCGCCAAGTAGTGCACCACATAGGCTAAACTTTCCGCCCCTACCCACCTCTCCCCTTTTCCCGGTCCTTTGTGTCCCATCCCACCCCCATATTTCATTTATCATCATCATCATCATTTCATGTTCATTTTATCACCCTTTTCATGTTCATCGCCTGTAAATAACCTATATAGCGTTGCACGGGCGTAAAACACCAACTCACTCATGTACAAGAATCAAATTATGCCTTATGATTTTTTTTTAAACTTTATTGATTGTTGAATATATTCTTTGCAGCAACTCAACCAAGAAGGCACACCAGTGCTTTAAATAAAGACGTGTAAACACCTTATTTTGACCAATAGTTAGTTAGTTATTGCTTTACTCCCAAGCAGCACGATTTCGGCTATATCCGGGAGATGAACATGAAAATGGTGATACAATGAATATGAAATGATGATGAAGTGGAGGAAATGGGATAAAGAACTGTAAAATAAAATGCCTCCACTACAAAGTCTTGTTTGTCTGAAAAGTACAATTTTTGTAGGAATTTGTCTCAATATTAGGCGACATATTGATTTTGTAGCAATAAGTCTCGAATGAAACAACAAATGAACACGAGTGTTTACTGTCAACCAGAAATTATCAATAATATAAACCTTCAGCCTAACCCCTAACTCGTGACACAACCCCCCACACAGGGGAGAGTTCGTCCTGAACTTAAAATAAAAGGAACACCTATCTAACACTTATTTAAAAAAAAGTATTTCTGTTCCTTAATCCAGGTATCTCTAAGTTCATGTAGGGATCCATTTGGGAGGTAATACCTCTCCTCTGGGATGAGAGTAGAGGTACCAACTGGTAATAGCCGCCTCTAGTACCGAGCAGCCCTGGTTTGTCTACACAATTTCAGATGTTCTCTCATAAGTGAAGCCAACGATTGGTCCATATAAGACGATGGAGCCCCAGCGAAGAAAAGTCGAGGGTCCAAGCAGTGATCATTATAAGATAAGGTCCTTTCCAATGGAATTTCTATGGGTGTAATTTTCCTTGTTCCAATGGGTTTAGGGCAATATATTTCGGCAGTAGGGTCAGGTCCATGAAGGTCAGTTGCTAGAGTAGTTGAGGATGCTGGTAATGAAAGTGATTTCTGAGGTGAGCGGGCTTCTAATAGGAATGGTGGGTCACTGGGTGAGTACCCGGCAGATACAGGAGATGCAGGATCAGCCAGGTACTTGGAAAATAGTCGAGAAGAAGGTATCATCTGCAGGTCAGGTGGTAGACTAGCAGGTCCTGTCTTAAGTCTTTTCATAGGAGATGGTGTCCTTGGGGACATACGTAATAGTTCTGCGAAGTCGGGCATCTCCTGGTCTAGACTTTCCATTTGTTGAGCTGTTTCTGCTTCTGTGGGTTCAGGAGGAGCCCCCAGAGCATCTGGTTTTTGGCTAATACATATTATGGCAAGTTTGACCACCACGGACGGCATACTAACATCATGGACATGGGTCTCCGCTGGTATAAACTTGGGAGGTAGTCTGGACGATCTGGATGATACTGGGATGTCAGTATGGCATATCTTATAGTGGTTGTCTAATCTGTAGCTGTCATAGATCGAACATCTCCAAGAACAGCCTGGAAATGGGCAGATTTGCTTAGCCCCATGTATGTGGTTAGTATGCTTGTTGAGTTTCTGCTTGGTAGGGAACCTCTTCCCACAGGTGTCACACTGGTGTGACCAGATTGGTGTGAACATCTTATTGGATCTGCAAATATAACGATTCAACCCTAAAAGTACATGATCATCCTCTATTTTTGGACTATTTAATGCAATAGACAATCATAAATTTGTATGTACATGCGTGACATGAAGGAAATTTTAGCTCTGGTTCTCGTAGTCCTAGGTAAGCTATTGGTATGTATAAATGCTCAGTCATTGGTCACATGACATTACTAGTAAGTACTCAAGATGGTGAGGTATACCATACTGGTATGACATATAGATATATAGATATATAGATAAAAAAATACATTAATACTACAAATAGTGCACAACTCTGCACAAGTCTTGTACCGTACACAACTGCTGGTTACGCAGGTAGTTTGATGTATAGAACGTTCTTCATAGTTCTTTGACACCTTTACTTTTTGTATACGTATATTTATTCATATCTCAAACATAACACTTATAGTCTTAGCCATTTCATGTAAACATCTGTCATGTATTCTTTTTTCTCAATTATTTTATTTTTCGGTATTTTTTATAGTAGACTGTATATCATGCTTCATTTAGCATTAACATCATGCCTATGCAACACATATGAATAATCAATAAGTATATGACACAAAAAACTAAAATAAATCATATGAACTTCTGGTCCGTCAGTTCTGTCTGTTTACTCCTCGTAATAGAGGCAGGTCCCCCTTGGGGTTGGTACCACCTTTTCATGTGGCCATGGTAAGGTTTTATTCTGTTGATATGTACCACCTTTGGTTTAGTTTTTGGTCCCTCTTGTATTTTATATAAGAGGTCAGAAATCACCTGGGTAATGGTGGAAGGTCCCTCCCATTTACTTTGTAGTTTAGGACTTCTACCTCAATAGGTTGTGGTATCTTGAAGCAAAACCCCTTCACCCAGACTAAGCTTAATTGTTGAAGTTTGTATGTCATAACGTCTTTTTTGCCGCTCAGCAGAATCTAAGAGTTTTACACGAACTACATCATGTGCTTTTTCCATACTATTAGTTAATGTCTCGATGTAATCAGAAATGGTTTGACTAGAGGTAGGGTAGGCGTTGCCATAAATCAGGTCTACTGGTACCATGACCTCCCTACCGAACATCATAAAATTAGGTGACTGTCCTATTGTCTTATGTAAAGAAGACCTATATGGTAACATTAAAAGAGGTAGGTGTTGGTCCCAATCTATTTGGTTCTTAAGTACAAACTTTCACAACATATCTTCGATTGTGTCATTAAACCTTTCAACTAGGCCTGAGCTTTGTGGGTGAAAAAGACTACTTCTGGTTTTGTCTACACCAAGTTTGGAACATAAGTGGGTAAATATTTCAGAGGTAAATTGAGTACCTTGGTCCGAGTGAACTTGTTTCGGTACTCCATAGCGACAAATAAACTCATTTAAAAACTTGTTAGCAACTGTAACAGCTTCTATTTTTGGTGAGGGATAAGCCTCAGCAAATCTAGTAAAGTAGTATGTGACTACTAGTATGTATCTATTTCCACTATGAGATTCTGGGAGGGGGCCTAATATATCAAGTGCTACTTTATCTAAGGTTTCACCCACAGCATAGCTCTTTAGAGCTCCTCTA
Source organism: Arcuatula senhousia (assembly GCA_963971305.1). Lineage (NCBI taxonomy): Eukaryota > Metazoa > Mollusca > Bivalvia > Mytilida > Mytilidae > Arcuatula > Arcuatula senhousia. Next base: position 43,824,069 of record OZ020307.1, on the reverse strand, counting down.
GTATTTTTAAAATGGACCTTTTTTAGTTTGACATTTGTCACACTCTTGTACCCACTTTTCAATAAACTCGGTATAATTAAGCCAGTAGAATCGGCTTTTAACCCTAGCCTTGGTACGCGTGACCCCTAAGTGACCTGCTGTGGGGTCATCGTGAAGACATTGTAAGACTTCGCCCCTATCTTTAGCTGGTAAAACGTACTGTAAAGTTTCATTTTCATTTTCTACATTAGACCATTTTCGGTATAATATACCGTCAATAAGTATCAGTCTTTCTCATTGAGCCCAATAACCTTTGTATATCTTAGATAAATGTGAAATGTTTTGCCACTCGGGTTTCTGGTTTGATTTCTTCCATGTAATGATGGTTCTTAAAATGGGGTCATCATTTTGGGAACTGATGAGTTCATCTTTGGTCTTATTACTAAGCCAGTTAGTAGCAATGTGAGTTTCTTCAATTTCATCCGGCTCTGGTTTAAGTATTGCCCTGGTAGTTGGACAAGCTGCTGCTTCTGAGTCATCTTCAGTTTGGTCTGCGTCCTTGCGATCGCAGTGTTTGCAACTAGTGCAAGGTCGCCTTATTTCCATGTAACAGACCAGCTCTATATTTAATAGTATAGTCATAGGTTCCTAACGTTTCAAGCCATCGGGCTAATTGATCCTCTGGATTTTTCAAATTGGTTAGCCAGGTGAGTGCCCCATGATCGGTTCTAATCATAAAATGGGTACCATATAAATAATGGTGGAAGTTCTTGACTGATTTATAATAGCTAAAAGCTCTCGCCTTTGGACACAATATTGTGTTTCCGGTTTGCTAAGAGTTTTACTATAGTAAGACACTACATGTTCTTTACCATCAGGTCCAATCTGAGATAGGACTGTCCCTATTCCTGTACCACCAACATCAGTATCAAGAATAAATTCTTTATCAAGAGGGATAAATTAAACTGGGACTTGAAATCAGGGCTTGCTTCAAGGTCACAAATGCTTTTTCACATTCTGAACCCCATTTGAAAATGACATTTTTCTCAGTGAGTTTATGGAGACTATGGAGACTCCTAGTTATTTTAGCAAAATCTTTTATCAACCGTCTATAGTAAGAGCAGGTTCCTAAGAATGTCCTGATGTCTTTGACATTATTAGGTGTGGGCCAACTTTCAACAACAGAAATCATTGAGGGGTCTGGTGAAATACCATCACTATTGACAACATGCCCTAAAATGTAACTTGTTTTTGGAATAGGTAACATTTCTTATGTGCAACTTTGAGGTTTGCATTGTGTAGTGCATAAAATACATGTACTCTGTAATCTAGTTAAATGGCCTTCAAAGGTCTTAGAGAAGACAATAATGTCGTCCAAATATACTATGCATATTTCCCATTGTAACCCTGCTAAAACACATTCCATGAGACGTTCAAAAGTGAACCCTGCATTGGTAAGACGAAAAGGCATACGATTAAATTGAAACAGACCTTGTGAGGTAACAAAAGCTGTTTTAGCGGCACTATCAGGGTGCATATCAATCTTATGTTGGACTTAATGGGTTCTACCGATATCAAATTTGGACATTGAAAAAAAATACAGATTTGTTTCTATGTAACCAACTCTCAATTTGGTCAATTTGGCTACTGGTAAGCGATTCTTTACATCGCTCTAAAATCTCAGCGACCTGAGGTATTTCTATGTTCTGCCCCTCATCCTGGTCAGAAATTACATTCTGGGTGTCTATACCTTCAGCAGTGGCTGCTACTATATTTTTATATAATGTCTTGGGACAGTCATTTAGATTAACTAATCTTAAAGGTATGGAAGATTCATCCCCCTTTTCAGGTTCCATATTACAAAGTGTTTTTGCTACTAAGATACCCTGCTCTCTGAGTGACTCGGCGGCAAAGTCGATAAGTAAGGTCCCCCCTTTAGACAAGTCCGCAGAGGTTTTAGCTCAAATATCATTTCACTTCTAGGTGGTATTGTTACCTTTTTGCTAATTGTGATTCTAAACAGGTTTGGTAGTTTCTACCTGACAAGGTATGAGCTCCTTGTTGATTTGAATGGTTTGATCTTTAACATCTATAATGCATTGGTTTGTTTTCGTGAAGTCATACCCTAACACAGCAGGTATTTCTACATCTGCTACCACAAGTTCTTGGAAAATCAGTTGGTTATTTATCTCTAAAGGTAGGGCAATTTTTCCCAGAGGTCTAATGTGGTTGCCGTTAGCCATTCTCAGGTTTATATTGTGGAAAAGTGGGTGTATGATATGAGTGTGAATGTGCTATACTAAAGAGTATTATAGTTAATATTGTATTTGGTGTGAGAGTAGTTTGTTGAATGATTGATTGTTAAGCATCTTGTTGTTGTGCTATATTTTAAATAACCCACGTCCTCACTTTGGTGTATTTGTAATGAATATTTACTTTTACATTGTCAAGTACAACTAACGTGATCCTCTGTAGCGCGTGGTAGCTTATTTTTAATAGTATTAGTACCGTTTCCAGACTTCGTCATATTTATTTGATTGTTGGGATATTTCCGATGGGCGCCGCCATATTGTTTACTTTGGTTTCTTGGAATTTACAAGCCCGGATGTTAACCCCGCACTTTAGTGCAGATTTTGTCAGAATTGTGTCGTGACGTCATTTTAACGATAAATTCTCGTCGTTTTCTTGTCGATTTATGAAATTCGTGTCGCTCTTGAATAAAAAGGCATGCGCAACGAATTTACGGTAGTCTTGTTCCTGTCTCCAGAGTTCCAGACCCGCCAGATTTTAAATAGCTTTTTATAAGCCAGTTGCGGAGCACCAGTGGTAACGGACAGACTTGGTTAAAAGGAGAACCAAGGGTTTTGCCAAGATTTTCAAAGGTCAGATATTCACAGGGGAAATGAGATTGATGCGGTCACACATGGTGTGGGGCGTAATTCAGGTTCTAAACAAAACAAGCATTCTGAGAGTATTGCAAAACAATACTTAGTCCCCTACCGGCCTCATATTTCAGTCACTAGTAACAATTTGTCAAACAAATGAATACCTAAACTTGATCAGTTTATTATCTACAAGGAACAATAAAAAAGTTTAGAAAAGAAAATTGCAATAGATTTTCAAACTTCAAAGGGCCATAACTCACATAAAAATTTGTGGATCGGCACGAAACTCAAACTTGATCTGTAACTCATCAAGGTAAACTCACATACCAAAAATCAGTTCATTATCTATAAGCGTTTAGAAAAAAAGTGCGGAAAACTGAAATTTTAGTGAATTTTCAAAGTTCAAAGGGCCATAACTCCAATAAAAAATTGTGGACTGGCACAAAACTCAAACTTGATCTGTTACTCATCAAGGTAAACTCACATACCAATAATCAGTTCATTATCTATAAGCGTTTAGAAAAAAAGTGCGGAAAACTGAAATTTTAGTGAATTTTCAAAGTTCAAAGGGCCATAACTCCCATAAAAAATTGTGGACCGGCAGGAAACTTAAACTTGATCTGTAACTCATCAAGGTTAACTCACATACCAAAAATCAGGTCATTATCTATAAGCGTTTAGAAAAAAGTGCGGAAAACTGAAATTTTAGTGAATTTTGAAAGTTCAAAGGGCCATTACTCCCATAAAAAATTGTGGACCGGCAGGAAACTTAAACTTGATCTGTAACTCATCAAGGTAAACTCACATACCAAAAATCAGTTCATTATCTATAAGCGTTTAGAAAAAAAGTGCGGAAAACTGAGGCCAGACAGACAGACGGACGGACGGAGCGCAAACCTATAGTCCCCTTCGGCTTTCGCCGGTAGGGGACTAATAAGAAAGCTGCAACTTTCGATGGCACGGGAAGGTTACAGGACTTCTTGGTACATTTTGAAATGATTTTAGAAATAAACGGTTGGGACAATTATACCAAGGCTCTGGAGTTGGCGACATGTTTAAGGGGTTCTGCAGAAGCTATTCTGAGCGACTTAAGGGGGTACCCAACACTTTGGCTAAAATGAAATTGTGTCGTTTAATTTTCCTGAAAATTTGCAAAAATATGTTCTTTAGTCAAATGAATTTAATTGTTTAATCTTAAGAAAATTGAACCATAAGTTTTTTGAGAAAAATTTCATTGAACATAATGGAGTTTCAACATTTCATATTTTGATCATTGAGAAGCTTGATTTCTTTCAATAAATGTGCCTGACTAAAACGTTCAAGTGATATTTAAGAGTTATTTCCAGTAGGTGTTCTGTACCCCCTTAAGACCAGATTTGAGTCGAAGTTACTTACATTTAGTACTATCGGAACTTACGGCGCGATTTCAACCTAGTAATCAGGCAGAATTATATAGGGCTCAAATGAAAGGTAAAAGTAGGGGTAAACACGAGTCACTACCAGAGCTAGCACAGCACAAGAGATTAAGAAGTTGTCGCGGTTAGCGTATCCTACGGCTCCCATGGAAGTCCGAGAACAACTTTCTAGTAATTGTTTTATTGATTCACTGAACGATGCAGATTTAGAGTGGGCAATACTTCAAGGTAAGCCAATGTCGATAAGTGAGTGTGTCTGAATCGGGCTAGAGTACGAGGCTTTTGTAAGCGGACATAGGCGTAAGGTTAAAAGTCAGGTATCGTTGCGCCAGATCGAAGACGTGGTCGATAAGGATATCGAGACAGAACGTATAAGAATCGCTTGCTAAAATTGAAAATTCGTTGCCGAGTCAGCAGAATAACGCAAAAGATACGAAGTCGTGTTATTTTTTGCGGAATTAAGGGTCACTTTAAAAGAGAGTAACCCGTGCGGGTTCCGGGTGGCGAATATGCCCGCAGCAGCGCTAAGCTTGTCGGTAAAAGTCCACTGAAGAGCGCTCAGAAACCTGACATCGGGTCAGGCCGCTTTGCCCACAAAGCGACTGGGATGTGTGCTCCAGGTGGTTGAATGGGGCAGCCCTGACATCGAGAGATGCGGGGTCGTCAGGCGATAATTCGGAAAACCTGACCGCAAACCATAGTGGTGCACCGTGTTGGGAAAAATGTCACGTTCCTCGCACGTTAAAGAACCCTGCTGCAGGTCTCGGTAAGAGTAGAACCCGAAGGATCCCCATGCAGGAGGCTAAATTTGCCGTCCCTACCCATCACTCCCTTTTCCAGTGGCAGTCAAAACTCTCCTACCCGATTGGTCTCGTGTCCCCATTTTCCCCACTTCATCATCATTTCATGTTCATTGTATCACCTTATTCATGTTCATCTCCCGGAAATCGTGCTGCTTGGGAGTAAAGTAATAACTAAATTACTAATTAAAAGAGAGTGTAAAAAGCTTAAAGAACTGCAGAAATCAGGAAAATATGTTCCAAATAATTATAATATTCATATTGCATTGATTTACATGACAATAAAGTATTATCGATTATAATAGTAACAATAAGAGCAAATATGGTCAGTCAAAGTGGTCAAAAGAAACCAAGTCGGAAAACTTTTAGAGGCTGAAGGAACGGGTCCGCCTTTAGCCGAGTTTGATAAATTCAATGGACCTGAAAATGTTTTTTTGATATTTATGCTGAAAAGCGTGATAGCATGTATAATGGAGTTAAGGTTAATTAGGGCCCCGCAACTTTGTTGCGGACGCCCTATAGTAATCAGTCTGTCTGTCCGTCCGTGCGTCCGTCCGTAACAAATTCAGTTTTCCGGACTTTTTTTCTAAACGCTTATAGATAATGAACTGATTTTTGGTATGTAAGTTTACCTTGATGAGGTACAGTTCAAGTTTGAGTTTCGTGCCGGTCCACGTCCCGTGCGGGGCCCGGGTGGCGAATAGGCCCGCAGCAGAGCCTAGCTTGTCGTAAGAGGCGACTAAGATTCTTGGGATTCCGACGTCGGGTCGGTGCTCAGCCCACAGAGCGACCAAGTGTGTACCCTAGGTGGCTGAATAGGGTAGCCCTCGTCCGCGGGGGTTGTCAGGTCTATAATACGGAATCCCTGACCGCCGACCATAGTGGGCCAACGTGTGTGGAGAGTGCCACGCTTCATGCACGTAAAAGACCCCTTTGTGGACCGCCCAGTAGTGCACCACATAGGCTAAATTTTCCGACCCTACCCACCTCTCCCCTTTTTCCTGTGGTTCTTCAAAATTTACCGGTCCTTTGTTTCCCACCCCATCCCCATATTTCATTTATCATCATCATTTCATGTTCATTTTATCATCCTTTTCATGTTCATCGCCTGTAAATAACCTATATAGCGTTGCATGGGCGTAAAACACCAACTCACTCACTCACTCACGTGCCGGTCCACAAATTTTTATGGGAGTTATGGCCCTTTGAAAATTCATTAAAATTTCAGTTTTCCGCACTTTTTTTCTAAAAGCTTATAGATAATGAACTGATTTTTGGTATGTGAGTTTACCTTGATGAGTTACAGATCAAGTTTGAGTTTCGTGCTGGTCCACAAATTTTTATTGGAGTTATGGCCCTTTGAACTTTGAAAATTCACTAAAATTTCAGTTTTCCGGACTTTTTTTCCAAACGCTTATAGATAATGAACTGATTTTTGGTATGTGAGTTTACCTTGATGAGTTACAGATCAAGTTTGAGTTTCGTGCTGGTCCACAAATTTTTATGGGAGTTATGACCCTTTGAACTTTGAAAATTCATTAAAATTTCAGTTTTCCGGACTTTTTTTCTAAACGCTTATAGATAATGAACTGTTTTTTGGTATGTGAGTTTACCTTGATGAGTTACAGATCAAGTTTGAGTTTTGTGCTGGTCCTTAAATTTTTATGGGAGTTATGGCCCTTTGAACTTTGAAAAATTCACTAAAATTTCAGTTTTCCGGACTTTTTTTCTAAACGCTTATAGATAATGAACTGATTTTTGGTATGTGAGTTTACCTTGATGAGTTACAGATCAAGTTTGAGTTTCGTGCCGGTCCACAAATTTTTATGGGAGTTATGGCCGTTTGAACTTTGAAAATTCATTAAAATTTCAGTTTTCCGCACTTTTTTTCTAAACACTTATAGATAATGAACTGGTTTTTGATATGTGAGTTTACCTTGATGAGTTACAGATCAAGTTTGAGTTTCAAGCTGGTCCACAAATTTTTATGGGAGTTATGATGGCCCTTTGAACTTTGAAAATTCACTAAAATTTCAGTTTTCCGGACTTTTTTTCTAAACCCTTATAGATAATGAACTGATTTTTGATATGTGAGTTTACCTTGATAAGTTACAGATCAAGTTTGAGTTTCGTGCAGGTCCACAGATTTTTATGGGAGTTATGGCCCTTTGAAACTTGAAAATTCATTAAAATTTCAGTTTTCCGCACTTTTTTCTAAACGCTTATAGATAATGAACTGATTTTTGGCATGTGAGTTTACCTTGATGAGTTACAGATCAAGTTTGAGTTTAATGCCGGTCCACAATTTTTTATGGGAGCGGGGCCCTTGGAGATGGCTATCATCTCCCTGGTATCTAGTTGTTTGATAGATATTGGATCGACACTGTGTGTCATGTATGAAATTAAAATAATAATTTCTATTCCCGAAAATTCAAGACCTGTTCCAGAAAATAGTAATGTTAAGCTGAAGTTAGCAGATGGTGAAACTATATAAACTTTAGGACAGGCAAACCTAAAGTGTCAATAAATGGCACGGTTTATAAGCAGAATTTCATTTTTGCAGATATTGATACCCCCGCTGTAATAGGTTATGATTTCTTATATAAGAATAATTGTAAATTAGATATAAGAAACAGTTTGTTGTCAATTAACGGCGATATAGTCAATTGTCAAAATGAGAGTAAAATGCGAAGCATTTTTAAAATATCAGTAGTAGAAACTGTAACCTTACAACCCAATTCAGAAACGGTTATAATGAGCAAAATAGTGGGTGACGCATCCCACATCACCGAGGCCGTAATGGAACCAGTTCAGAGAGCTGATAGTGAAATTTTAATAGCAAGGGCGCTAGTAGATCCGAGTAGCGGTTATGTTCCAGTTCGGATAGCAAACACTGCATCTTTATCAGAGTACAAACTTAGCAGAAATTGAGAAACGCACAGATTTCGAGCTTCCGGTTTCGGATAACGAACAGTCCTCTTTAAAATAAATGAAATGTCGAACGACAGTGGCCTCCCGGAATATTTAAAAAGTTTATTTAAATCAAATAGTAAGGGTTTAAATGCTGATCAGAAGGATCAATTTAGAGATATGTTGCTAAGACAAAAGTCCGTGTTTGCGAAGTCGAAAGGCGATCTCGGTAGTACCGATATCGTATCGCATAAAATAGATACAGGCGATGCTGTACCAATTAAGCAAAATCCGCGTCAATTGCCACTTGCAAAACAAGAGATTGCCGATCGTGAAATAGAGCGGATGTTAGAAATATGAGTTATCGAGCCTAGCATAAGTCCCTGGTCCGCTCCGATTGTTATGGTTCCCAAACGTGACGAATCAATTCGTTATAGTCCTTTTTGGAAAGTATTTTCCGGACTTGCGGACCAGAGCAATCTTTTACTTATTCACTACAGGTTTACGACTTCCGGGTCGGCCTCACCATTAAAAATCTGTTGAAATTAACTAAATTTGTCAACCTGTTAAAACATTTTTAAATCTGTCTGCCACAGTCTTAAACTACTAAAACATACGTTATTATCCAAGACTTTACTCCAAACCAGTTTATTTGAATCGGGAAGGAGAAATTACGCCAAAAACCGATAGGGATAAATTGATTTTTTCCTTAGCTCAACGTTGATCACATTGTGTGGCCGACCCACTAAGGGAAACTACTTTTGCAAATATTTAAATAAAAGACTCGAATTCGGAATTCCGGATGACTTTTTCAAAAGGGCTATTGCATCAACTACCGGAAGCTGAATTCCGTTACGAAGAAAGACAGTTTTCCGCTTCCTCGTATTGAAGACTGCCTTTATGCTCTGAGAGGTTCAATCCTATTTTCATCTATCAATTTGCAAAGCGGATATTGGCAGGTAAAGATGGCAACACCAGAAGACCGTGAAAAAAAAAGGCATTTGTAACTAAGCGCGACTTATTTCAGTTTCGTTCAATTCCATTCGGTGTATGCAACGCTGGTGCGTGTTTCAAAAGGCTGATGGAGTGTGTTCTTGCCGGTCTAAATTGGCAGATTTGTTTACTGTATCTCGACGATGTAATTATATTTTCAAAAGATTTTGAAAGTCACATAGAAAGGCTAGAAACTGTTATTTCAAAAAGTAAAGCTGCCGGATTGAAAATATCGTGTCTAAAGAAGGTAAAGCCACAGATCCTGAGTGAATAAGTGCTGTAACCGAATGGCCTATACCGAAGTCCGTACATGACGTGCGCATTTTTCTGGGTACCTTTTCGTACTATAGGAAATACATTAAGAATTTTTCTGATATAGCGAGAAGTCTCCATAAACTTTCAGAAAAGGGGCGAGAATTTAAATGGGACTTAGGCTGTTAAACTTCCTGCGACACTTAAAAAATGTCTATGTCCGCGCCTATGTTAAGGTATCCTGATCTCACAAAACCTATTATTTTAGATTGTGACGCTAGCGGTTTCGGCATAGGCAGTGTCTTGTCCATCGTGGACGAGGATGGCGAGCACGTGGTCGCTTATTATAGTAAGAGTCTGAGTAGGCCGGAACGACAGTATTGCGTTACAAGACGCGAGTTGTTGGCAATCGTGAACTCGGTGAGACACTTTCACCATTACTTATATGGGTTGAAATTTTTGAAACGGACGGACCATGGTGCTTTGCACTGGCTACTAAACTTTAAAGATCCTGAGGGCCAAATGGTGCGATGGTTGGAGGTACTCTCGACGTACGATTTCGAGATTATACATAGAGCTGGTAAGCAGCACGGAAACGCAGACGGTCTTTCGCGTCGGCCGTTTACATTTTACAAGTGTAAAGTTAAAGTGTAAAGTCGTTTGAATATGCCTAGCGTAGAAAAAGACTATAAACCTAAAACTTTAACTTTTTTAACTTTAACTTTTACAAGACAAGAGTGAAAGCTGATAATAAAGATGATGATATTTTATGTCATTGTCGTGCTATAAGTAGGGTTCAAAATAAATTAATGTTTGATGAAAGAATAGAAATTGATCAGAGTGTTGCAGAAGATGACTGCTGGTTCAAAAGTAAAGCATTGCCGAGATAGTTCAAGCTCAGGAAGCAGACAACTCAATAAAAATAATCAGATATTTCAAGTTGAAATCTGATTGCAAACCCTTATGGGAGCAAATTTCAGTCGAAAGCAGAGATGTGAAAGCTTATTAGGCTCAGTGGGACAAATTAAAGTTTATGGATGAAATATTATACCGGGAATGCTTGTCAGAATCCAAAGGGGTGGTTAAACAACTTATATTGCCTACCTGTTTGAGGGAGGCGGTTTTAAAGAGTTTGCAAGATGATCCTACTAGTGGTCATTTTGGTACACATAGGACTTTTGCTAGAGTAGCAAACAGATTTTATTGGACAGGGTACAGGGAGTTTATCGAAACTTGGTGCAGATCCTGTTTAATTTGTAATGTGAGAAAAGGTACCAATTTGAGGCTAAGAGGGCCCATGAAGCAATATTTGGTTGGCGCTGTACTAGAAAGGGTGGCTATTGATATTTTGGGCCCATTACCTGAAACGGAACGAAAACATAAGTACATTTTGGTGGTCACAGACGATTTTAGTCGCTGGGCAGAAGCATATGCTATGCCAGACCAAGAAGCAGAGACTATTGCCCAAATATTTGTTGCCCAATTTATTAGTCGTTTCGGTGTGCCCAGACAGATCCATTCTGACCAGGGACGTCAGTTTGATTCCAAACTGTTCCAGTCACTCTGTCAAATTTTACATATTTACAAACCCGATTTACCCCCTTCCATCCTCAAAGTGACGGTATGGTAGAGAGATTGAATAGGACAATTGAGGATATATTGAGTAAATTCATTACTAGGGACCAAACGGATTGGGATTTACACTTACCCATTGCCATGATGGCATACCGCAGTTCAGTCCATGAAAGCACAGGATTCAGTCCCAGTATGTTAATGTTGGGTAGAGAAATTGAGTTACCAGTTGACTTGCTTTATGGGTCAAGAAAAGAAGGGGGATTGTAAGGGTCACTTCCAGAATATGTCATGAAATTACAAGAAAAAATGAATAGAGTCAATGACATTGCTAGGGATAAAATGATCTCTGCTAGTAACAGACAAAAGAGACAGTATGACCATAAGGTCAAAGCTCACCAGTATAAAATAGGGGATAAAGTTTTGGTGTATAACCCTGTCAAAAGTAAGGGCAGGTCACCAAAACTACAGTGCTCGTGGAATGGGCCTTATGGGATAATAGCTGTTTTACTAATTTAATATATAAGATAAAAAATCTTGAGAATAATAAGGAATCAACCCTTCATCATGATCGATTAAGAATAATATTAAAATCACAACTTAGTTATGAATAATTATTATAATATTTTTTTTAATATCATTTTCCTGTTAACCAGTACAATATTAAATAGAGGTACATCCTTGGTACCACATGTATTTTTGTATGTAAATGCAACTGTCATAAGACAGACAGGCGCGCATGTATTAATAATGCAGATTAATAATTACCAGATCGTCAAGTTGCGAGCAGATTATTCTTCTAGGGTTCTAGAGAAGGAGTACGACCCGGAGAATCCCGGCATCAGTGACGAAAGAAAGGTAGGGCTCAAGGAGAAGATCAGCTTTTATCCACCCAGAAGATTAGACAATATGACCAGTAGGAGAGGGAAAGTCTACGACTACCGTATACGCATTACCAGATCCCAGATGAGGACAACGTAAGGGATCCCAGATACCAGTTGGCGTGTCCTCCCTCATCCTATATGGAAGGAGAAGATGCGGAAATGATGAGAAAGATTTGGAAGGAAGCCCGTGGTCATAAGACAGAGACCAATGTAATTCCAGATGGCTACTTAGAGTTAAAGAAAGAGGAGAAGGTTATCTTACTAGATGGAACGATCTACATCTTAAGCTCCACATGGATACCAGACCCTGCAATTGTTCAGAAGAGATCAACTGCCCAGCAAACAGAAATGGATAACACCAGCACTACATGTAGACAAGATTTTCGGGATATGGCGACACAAACAGAGGAAAACACTACAGAAGCTACAGAAGAAGCCGAAGTCCAATGCGATGTGTTGAAAGAACTTTTTGGTTTTCTTAAGTTTTAGATGTATAGTGTTGTAACTTCGTTATTATTGTTAGTATTTTAGTTGATGATAGAGTATTTAATAATATACATGTATGAAATTATCTTTTTCATGTTCGAGGACGAACATTTTTATTAAGAAGGGGGTATTGTGGCGGAAAGTGGGTGTATGGTATGAGTGTGAATGTACTGTGCTTTACTAAAGAGTATTATAGTTAATATTGTATTTGGTGTGAGAGTAGTTTGTTGAATGAATGATTGTTAAGCAAATAGTTGTGCAATATTTTAGATATCTCACGTTCTCACTTTGGTGTATTTGTAATGAGTATTTACTTTTACATTGTAAAGTACAACTAACGTGATCCTCTGAAGCGCGTTGTAGCTTATTTTTTTAATAG